>WNGS01009202.1:6428015-6447100 GCA_020271785.1 Procambarus virginalis
AAACCACTGCCAGTATTGGACCTATTTATATTAGTGAAGGTTCATACACTGAGGATGACAAAGAAATTTGCAAAATCCTAAAAAAGCAGTATGAGGACATGTTTAGCACTCAGATACATTGCATGAAAGTGGAAGATCCGGACAATTTCTTTGTGATATCCAAACACCTGTAAATATAACTGATATCAACACAAGTGTAGCAGATTTTGAAAGAAAAATTGACAATATACCCATGCACTCAGCCCCGGGGTCCAGACTCGTGGAATTCAATATTTATGCAAAGTGCCAGTAGCACAGGAACTCAGTATAGTGTGGAGGAAGAGCTTGGACATGGGGGAGATACTAGATGTGCTTAAAGCAGCAGATATAACTCCTCTACACAAGGGAGGAAGCAAATCATTGGCAAAGAATTATAGACCAGTTGCACTAGTAGTAGTAGGCATCCATCAGTCTCAGGAGACTATGGAGTTGCACTCTGGTTGTCACCAGGGCGCAAAGCCAGGGTAGGTTGAATCGGGGGAGAAGCTGTTACCCAGGCAGCAGGTCCCCCCTCTCCACGGCGCTGAAAGTCTCCAATGGAAAGGCATACGCCAATACGATTGGTTCCAGCGCCGTCGCAGGAACTGTGAGTTCCGGGGTTGACTTCGAAGGTGATAAAGAAGGGCACAGGGACTCACAACCCCGGAGACCGCCGTGGTCGGGGGCGGAGAAGAACCACCCCAACAAGGGCACGAACTACCCCAGCCTCCTGAAGCAGAGCCTGAGGCCGTACGAGCCCCGGGAGGTGGACGTCCCGGTCCCGCACCTACGGGTCCCAGACAGAGATCGTCACAGCCCCCCTTCACCCGAGGCCGGCCTCCTTCAAGACCAAGTAGAAGGAAGAGTGATAATTATTAAATACAACAATTATTATTATGATAATTATTATATAATTTTTTAATTATCACTAACATCCCACATAATAAAAGTATTTGAGAGAGTGATCAGGAGTCAGGTCACTAGTTTCATGGAAACCAATGACCTCCACAATCCAGGCCAACATGGATTTATAGCGGGAAGATCATACCTCTCACAGCTACTTGATCATTACGACAAAATCACTGAGGCATTAGAAGAAAAACAAAATGCAGATGTATACACGGATATTGCAAAGGCATTTGACAAATGTGACCATGGAGTGATAGCACACAAAATGAGGTCAATGGGAATAACTGATAAAGTATGATGCTAGATACTCAATTTCCAGTTGAACAGAACACAAAGAGTAACAGTCAGTCAAATAGAATCGAGTCCAAGCGCAGTTAAAAGCTCTGTACCTCAAGGTACAGTCCTTGCACCACTGCTGTTCCTTATTCTCATATCAGATATAGACAAAAACACAAGTCATAGCTTCGTGTCATCCTTTGCAGATGACACCAAAATCAGCATGAAAATTACCTCTGCTGAAGACATTGAAAACTACAAACAGATATTAACAAAGTTTTTGATTGGGCAGCAGAAAATAACATGATGTTTAACAGTGATAAATTCCAGGTACTTAGGTACGGCAAAAATGAGGATCTGAAACATAATACAGTGTACAAAACACAATCGAATCTTCCCATAGTAGGAAAACAGCATGTCAAGGATTTGGGAATAATGATGTCAGATGATCGCACGTTTAGGGAGCATAACCAAGCAAATATTGCGTCAGCCAGAAAAATGATAGGATGGATTACGAGAACCTTCAAATCCAGGGATCCCATCACAATGGTTGTACTCTTCAAATCACTTGTGTTACCTTGAGGTTACCTTGAGGTGCTTCCGGGGCTTAGCGTCCCCGCGGCCCGGTCGTCGACCAAGCCTCCTGGTTGCTGGACTGATCAACCAGGCTGTTGGACGCGGCTGCTCGCAGCCTGACGTATGAGTCACAGCCTGGTTGATCAGGTATCCTTTGGAGGTGCATATCCAGTTCTCTCTTGAACACTGTGAGGGGTTTGCCAGTTATGCCCCTTATGTGGGGCATGTGTGTGTTGGCCCATCTTGAATACTGCTCAGTACTCATTTCCCCTTTCAGGGCAGGAGAGATTGCTGAAATAGAGGGAATACAGAGAACATAAACGGCACGCATAGACGCAATAAAGCACCTATATTATTGGGATCGTCTCAAAGCTCTCCAAATATACTCACTAGATAGGAGACGAGAGAGATACCAAATGATATACACATGAAAAATACTGGAGGGGCCAGGTCCCAAATCTACACAGTAAAATAACAACGTACTGGAGTGAACGATATGGAAGAAAATGCAGAATAGAACCAGTGAAGAGCAGAGGTGCCATAGGCACAATCAGAGAACACTGTATAAACATCAGAGGTCCGCTGTTGTTCAACGTCCTTCCAGCGACTATAAGAAATATTGTAGGAACAGCCGTGGACATCTTCAAGAGAAAACAAGACTGTTTTCTAAAAAAGTATCGGACCAATCGGGCTGTGGTGGGTTTATGAGCCTGCGGACTGCTCCAACCAACAGCCTGGTGGACCAAACTCTCACAAGTCAAGCCTGGCCTCAGGCCGGGCTTGGAGAGTAGAATTACTCCCAGAACCCCCATCAAGCAGGTTGGGCCCACAGCACGGTGCGGGAGTTCGCGGCAGTATAGTTTGCGCTTCGCAGGGTTTGGATCGCCTATGGATCGACGATCCAGCTCCATACGGACTGCTCCCCGGTGGTTCATTGCCTGAATCAAGGGGGTTCGATGCGGTCCCTGGCTCTTTGGCGCTGGTCACTTTGGGCGACTCGTCTGCTGAGTTCTTGCAGTTTGGCGCTCCTGCCAGTTCACGTTTGGGGGGTGTCCATCATCTTGTTGGACAACTTCTGGACGGCCTGTCTTGTTTTGTTCCCCCTGTCCACGGAATGAACGATTGACGCCGACTCATTCAGTTGGCTCTACCAGATGTTCGGGCGCCTGGAGGTGAACTTCGCGTCAGCATGGTCGCGGCCCTTACTGGTGTATGTGGCTCCTTTTCCCGACTGCGAGGCTGTTGGGGTCGATGCCTTTCGGCAGGAATGGTTGAGGTGGGGGTTCCTGTAACTCTTTCCCCCAATTCCGCTGTTGCTCAAGGTCCTGACTCACTTGGAGACTTACCAGGGGTGAGTAGTCCTTTTGGCCCCTTGGTGGCCGGCCCAGCCTTGGTTTCAGGCGCCGCTTGCACGGTGTCCAGACCCAGAGGTTTTCCGCGGCTCCGCCTCTTTCAGCAGATCAGGCCGGTGCGTCACGTAGCTGGTTTGGTCTTCTCCTCGCGTCTACGCTTATGGTATTTTTTACTCGAGTCTATCATCTCTATGGTGATCAGGTGGCTTCATTGTTGGTGTCTCGCCTGCGGGTTTCGTCTAGGCTGCAGTATGAAGTCTCTTGGTGGTCATTCTGTTTCTTTCTTAGGCTTCATATAACGACGACTTCAACAGGACATCGTATACTTTGTTGTCGGTTAAGGTTGTCTTGTCCTTTTTTTCTTGGTTGTTCCAGGACCGTCGTCTAATGACGAATACTGTCGCCTCCTATCATGTGGGGCTGACAGAGCCGCTGCAGCTTGCTTTTGGTATTGATGTTACTTCTGTGCTGTTTCGCAGGCTGTCTTGTGTGTTGTTTCACCTCCAGCCTGCTCATGCGCTGCTTGAGCCGTCCTGGTCGCTTGACAGGGTGCTCTCTTATCTCTCTTCTCCTCGTTTGTAGTGTCCCCTTCGGTTCAGGACTGTTTCTCTAAAGCTCTTTTCTTGTTGGCATTGGCCTCTTTAGGTCGGGTCAGGGAGCGTCATGCTCTCCCGGCGCAGGGGTTTCTGCACGTTTGGTCCTGGTGGTAGGTTTGTTCGTTTGCAGCTGTCTTCTTCTTTTCTGGCGATGAATGAGACTGCTGTTTTCTAGAGGAGTCCTTGGGTTGTTGATACTTGGTTTGTTAGGCCAGGGGTGCATCATGTGTCTGGGTGCAGCTCTTCACTGTTATTTGCGCGCCACAGACTGTAGCCGGGAATGCGTTTTGGGTTGATCCGGTCTCCCTTCTTCCCTGTTCCAGGGTTCGGGTCTCCCAGGTTGTCCATAGGGTTATTTGCTCTAGCCAGCCTGTGGTCTATCCCAGTGCCCAAGGCGTTCGCAAGTTTGCTGCTCTAGCTGCTGTTTTTGGTCATATGTCCTAGGTTGACATTCGGGCACGAGATTTCTGGAGGTCAAACAGGGTCCTGGCTGCGCGTTACTTGGTAAACGTTCCTGGGCCTAGTCAGGCCTGTGTCGCTTTGGGTCGGCGGTTGCAACCAGTTGTCTCGACTTCGCGTTGAGGAGTGAGCAGCGACTGCTTCCCGAGTATGTCCCTATGGTTTTCATGTATGGGTAGGTAGCTCCGGGGAGCCAACAGGGCTCCCGCAGAAAACCAGCGTTGAATGTAATGAAACGCCATTTTCTGGGTGAGTCTTGGAGGCTCCCTGGCAACCCTCCCTTCCTCTGGTCAGCGGTTTTTCGCGCATTTTGATATCCAGCCTCAGAACTGGGATGTGGATGGCCAGCACGGGGGTCTGGAGCTATGCAGACAACGGCGGGGCGACATGTGACGTCATGCTCGTTGCTCGTTTCTGTTTGGGGGGTTCTATCCACTTGTTCGGCTTTTTCTAGCAATTTTCACCAGAATAGGGGTTTATTTTGAGATGCTTACCTTTCTGGGTGCCTAACCCAGTCAATAGCAGACATAGAATGCTTCCAGTCACATGGGGGTTTCTATAGGCCATTGCTCCTCGTGACTCTGTGAGGAGGCCCTGTTCTGGCTCATGGTCCCCGGTAGGCACACAGAACTCCATACACATGACTGCTGCCAAAGTCTGACATTAGCATATCAGCCTGGATAGCTCCAGGGAGCCTCCAGGACTCACCCAGAAAATGGCGTTTCATTACATTCAAAGCCGGCTTTCTGGGGGGGAGCCCCGTCAGCTCCCTGGAGCTATCCAGGCTGAATGGGTATGTATATCTTTCTGGCATCAGTCAATGCATGGAGTTTTTGCCTACCGGGGACCACAAGCCAGAACCTGGCCCCCTCTAGAGAGGCACGAGGAGCAATGGCCTATAGAGACCCCCCTGTGGTTGGGAGCATTCTATGCCTGCCATCAACTGGGACAGGCACCCAGAAAGGTAGGTGCCCCAAAACAAACCCCTATTCTGGTAAAAGTATTGCTACTGAAAGCTGAACAGGTGGACAGAACTCCCCAAACGAAAATTAGCAAACTAGCATGACGTCATCACGTCACTGAGCCACTGTCTACACAACCTCCCCCCTCCGTGGGAGGAGAAAACGGGAGCCCCAGACCCACCCGCAAGCAATCTAACCTACAGTTCTTAGGCTTATGGGAGTCTAGTGCAGTCGTGCCTCTGGCTTCAGTTTTCCGTTACAGTTCTGTGCCTTGTGGTGTTGGCTGTCCCTTCAGGTGGTGCATGAGCCAGGAGTGAGATTCCACAGTACTCGGGCTGCATGCGCCTAGGGGTCACCTTCCCTAGGTGCCCTGTAAGTACTGCCCTTGAGGGTTTGGGGCCTCCTTCCGCAAGTCACCTCGGGATCTACCACCACTGTCCCATTTACCGCTCGGTTTTTGGCTGTGCTTGGGATCAGCCAGGGTTTTTTCTTGCCCTTGTTTGTCTCTGGGTAGGGGGTAGATTTTGGTGCTGGCAGGGGCATGGGGTACTGCAAAGCTAGTTTTCACCTATAACAGCAGCCGGCTCTGTTCCGCCTGGGTACGTTGTCCTCTTGCAGGGTTTTCTTTTGTTTTTCTGCCTGGTGGGGGGTGGGGTCTGCTGTTGTGGTCCCCCATCGCTGGTCACGGGGTTTATATATTTCAAACTCTGTTGGTTGTCCTCCCCACTTGGCCCCTGTGAGTGTACACGTCCCGCGGGTTCAGCTTTAGAAGTTTGTTTGGTAGACTTGAGTGCCGGTTAGCAGTACCCAGCCTGGGCTTCCCTTACCGTTTACCCAAGGCTAAGGGCCTGGAAAACCCCACATGAGCTATGTGGTCCAGTGGACGTGACCCCTAAGTCCCCCCCTCACGTCTTGTGAGATTGAAAGTTGCTCTGTCCCCTTGTCTCAGGGTGACACTCACCGGTTTTGCCTCCACCGTGCTACCTATTGGGTCGGTGATTGTTTTGACCCAGAGTCGTGCAACGTGCATTGTCTGTACGTACTCCAGTTCACCCAAGCCTCTGATAATGATATGCGGGTGCAGGCAGCTAAGGCGTTGCGTGCTAGGTTTAGGTTGCTGCAACGCTTTCGGTTGGTTGCGACCCTGGATGCCCCAAGACTTCCCCATTTTGGTTATAGAGACCCGGACTTGGGGGATTAGAGTCGCTTCGGCTCTGGTTCCGTCCGCCCCTCCTAGTCCTTCTCCTTCTGTCGTTCATTTGATCCCCCCCCCCCCTCCCTTGCTTCTGGCTCCAAAGCGTCTGAGTGTTTCGGAGTTGGGGCAGGGTCTAGTTGATGTTGAGACTCGGATGGTCTCAGGGATGTCCCCTTCTGGGGTTACGGCGGAGGCATTCGAGCCTGGTCCTTCTGCCGGAGCTTCTGGGTCTTGCTAGTGGGCCCCCTTTATTCCTGCTGTTTCGGCAGCTCCCGCCTTTTCTTTGGAGGTGAGGGGTTTGGAGGCCGGCTCAGCCCCGGGTCCTCAGGACAAAGTTCCCGGGGTTGGGGAGGGGTTGGCTTGGGGGCCTTGGGCCCCGTTGGACCCCGCCTGGATTTTTCTGCCCTCCGAGTGGGGCTTGGTGTTACAAGGAGAGGGGTTCTCTTTCGCTCCCTCCGCGTACGAAATGGATTTGGTGTCCACCCCTCCCCGGGTTCGGTTCCGTGATCCCGCGGGTTCTTCGGTTCCGTCTTTCCGGAGGTTTTTGGCTTCCCAAGTCTCGTCTTCTGAGGAGCGGGAAGCCTTGGCGGCTTACCTCCTGCACCACCCGGATTATGCCTTTGTGATGGATCCGCGTTCCTTTGTGTATGGCTCTGCTGGTTTGTACTGAGTTCGTTATGAAGTTCTGGAGTCTTCCTGGTTGGCAGACTGTCCTTGTTTTTCATTGAAGGCTTGGCACGTGTTCTGTCGGTCCTGCGCACTTGAGTGGCAAGAGACTCGGTCGGCGTTTCAGGTTTTCCTGGAACTAACAAGCATCTCGATGCTTGTTTGTTCGCCCCTGCCCTTCCACGGGATGTTGGTGTCATGCAGCTTCACGTGCAGGTTCCTTCCCTTTCGGTTGCCTTATGGCGGAGGATTTGTGTACTCGTGGCCTGCTTGCTTCGGCCCAGCGTTTCTTTTCCCTCCTCGAGCTGTCCTCGGACTGGCTTGAGTTGGATGTGGGGGCGCTTGGTGCCGCTGTCGGGTTCGGTGCGCTGCCCTCCGCGGTGCGGGCGTCGTCTGCTTTGTTAACCCTCAAACCGCTAGGGGCCCAAATGGAATTCACACCCACAGGCGCAACAAAAAAAAATCCAAAAAATTCTTTCGTCTTATAGAATTGTTTATTTTTGTTCCCTGATCACGGAAAAATAACAAAAAAATCGTAGGTAGCATATTTTAGCCGCAGTAGGGTAGGGAAGTGTGGCAAAAAAGGGGCGTTGGCAGAGCCTTCGCCAGACGAGGTCTACTCCGCCCGAGCTGTCAGACGGCAGTTGCCACAAATATATTATTTCCTAATTATTTCAATGTCTCTGATTGATTTTTTCTTAGTTTTTTTGCAGTAATATTATTCCATACAGTGAATTGTGGTATATTTATATTATAAAATGTGTGAACCATCGCTGTACTCAAAATTATGGTGTGCATATAAGTGATTCAATTATTATGTTCATAAAACAATAAACAAATAGTTTTGCTGTTGTTACACTATATACACAGGTTATATATAAGTATCTGCATGTTTTGTTCACCATAACGAACTACTAAGTTGGTCTTGTGAGTCAAAAAGCAACGAGGAGTGGCCGCCACACACCAGCGAGCCACTCACTGCCACGCCCTCCCTCAACACCACCTCACTCACCCTCATTTACCTCCCACAATACTGTTTTTGCATTTATTCACTATACACAGATGTTATATATACGTATTTACATGTTTTGTTCACCATAACTGTACATCTAAGCTTGTATGGTGAGTAAACGCACAAAGACGTAGCTACTCCACAGTCAGGTGATCGGCGGCCACCCTCAAGGCCACACGCACTAATATTTCTCCTCCAACAATATTGGTTGTGGTGTTATTATGCTATATACACACACATTATATATAAGTATCTACCCGTTTTATTCACCATACTTGTACAAATAAGCTGGTATGGTGCCCAAAGACCCTTTGTGGTCACCAGTAAACAACACGATAATTCCTGCAGACGACGCTCCTCTCACCAAAATGGCGGCTCCCAACCTACTCCTCTCGCTGTTATCTCACACTATACACACGTTATATGTAAGTTTCTACATTTGTGTTCACCATAGCGAACCACTAAGCTGGTATGGTGAGTGCAGTCAATAAATGGTGGCCACACACAGTCAGAAGACAATGCCACAATCCTCCCTCCACAGCCGTACTCCTCCCTCCATCGAGCACAGCGCTAAATATCTCCACAATCAAGCTGTTATCAGAATCCTGGTCAGTTTTATCAAATTCAGGGGGCTTCAGTAATACTATCACTGCTAAATAATAGCAGTATCACTTATATTTTGGCATTTGTAGGCGATGCTGTGGTCACAAGCTGAACAGCGGTGCTGTGAGTTCGTGCTGCGTGCGCCAGCCTTGGTGGCTGGCGCAATACTGACACTCTCACTCCCAAGAATGTTGGGCTGGATTTTTTTTCTAGGTGGGGTCTGGCAACTATCAGTCGTGGCTGTACTATAGCTGCCCCTATCCCAGGCGGGGTGTTTAAATTATAGCGCTAGAACTAAATCATATATAAATGATGTGCGCGATTTCTGTTTTGTCACTGATATCATTTATATATGATATGCGCGGTTTGAGGGTTAAAGCTCTTTGCGCCGCTCCTGCATGATGTGGTTTCGCGGTTCTATGCTTCTCACCTCGCATGTCTGCAAGTGGTGCTGGCTTCTTCCTTAGAATCCGCTTGGGCCCTGACTCTTCGGCTGTCTTCTTTTTGTCCGTTGCTATTTGCTGAGTCTGCTGTGGTGCAGTATCTGCAGGCGGCCTCAGTTAGTTGTCGGCCTATGTCTGCGTTGTTGTTGTTGCCCCGGGGGTCTCGTGAGGGGCCTTCCCGGGAAGATTGTGCCAGGGCACAGGATTCTTTTCATCATGGTAGGCCATTGGTGCCAGATTCGAGGAAGGTGCAGCTTATGGTTCCGGCTGTATCTGGTCGGCGCAGGGATCGCCCTGTTCGCTGCTTAGGTTCTCGCAAGGCATGAACCGTTGGGGGGGGGGGAGTGGCTCGCCCTGTTTGCTCGCGCCTGGTCCCACGATTCATGGTCTTTTCGGGTTGTTTCGTGCTGCCTGTAGTTGCGTTCGGTGACTCTTCTGCCCTGGTTTGGTTTGGGGCTAGCGGGGCACGCCTCTTCTCCTGCGCTGTCGGGTCATCTCAAAGTGGGTTTGCCTGGGCGTGGTCGAAATGGCGACATCCCTCAGGTGGGTTTCTCACCCATTTCCAGTCCCGAAACAGGACTGCGTGGACCTTCTGGACTTGTCCCGTCTGAACACTAGCCGGGTGCTTGGATGGTATCCCTGGATCTCAAGGACACGTATTGGCACGTCCCGGTTCATCCAAGGTTCAGGGACTTGCTCGGTTTTGTTGTGGGGTGTCAGGGTTACTGCTTTTGTTGTCTTACCTTTGGGTTGAATCTGGCACCTAACGTTTTCACACTCTTTACTCGGGTCATGGTGTCCCGCCTGCGTTTGTTAGTGTTCGGGTTCTGGCCTACCTCGACGACTGGCTGGTTTAGGCTTCCAGCCAGTCCGCGTGTCTTCTCGCCAGGGATTTAGTTCTTTCCCAGCTCGCCGGGTTCAGGTTCTTGGTGAACTGGAGGAAGTCCCATCTGTTTTCCCTCTCAGGTTCGGTCTTGGCTGGGTCTGGTTTGGGACGCTCGCACCGCTTCCTTGTCTCTGCCTCTGGGGGGCTCTGCTTCGCCTGTGGTCCCGCCTTCATCTGTTTCTGAGGGGTTCCCGGGCCACGCGGTAGTTGCTCAAGAGTCTGTGCGGGAGCCTGAACTTTGTCGTGATGGTCTGCCCGCCGGGTCGGGTATGGCTTCGTCGGTTGTTCTGGCTCCTTTGGGGACGTCCCTTCCGCCTCTCTCGCAACCGTTGGGTTCGTCCTTCTCCGGGGGCTTTGCGTTGGTTACTGCGTCACTGGCTTCCTCTTCGGGTTTTTTCGGGGTTCAGTGCCCTTGGCACCTACCTGAGCTCCCGCTCGATGTGTTCATGGACACGTGGTCTCTTGGCTGGGGCTTTGTGACCAGTGCTTACCAGGCCAGCCAGGGGCAGTGGGGTCCGTCCTTCCGTCGGGCTCACAGCACGGTCAGGGAGTTCGCGGTGGTGTGGATGTCACTCCGGAGGGTTTGAGTCGCTTGCGGATCGACGATCCGGCTCCATTTGGACTGCTCCCCAATGGTTCATTGCCTGAACCGAGGGGGGGGTTTGATGCGGTCCTTGGCTCTTTGGGACTGGTCACTTCGGGTGACTCGTCTGCTGAGTTCACAGGGTTTGGCACTCCTGGCGGTTCATGTCCAAGGGGTTTCCAATGTCCTAGAGGACGGCCTGTCTCGTTTCCTTCCCCTTTGCATGGAATGGACGGTCGATGCCGACTTTTCGTTGGCTGTGCCATACGTTTGGGACTCCAGACGTGGATCTCTTTGTGTCGGCGTGGTTGAGGCGTCTCCCGGTATACATGACTATCTTCCCGGTCTTCCCGAACTGCGAGGCTGTTGGGGTCGACGCCTTTAGGCAGGACTGAGCGAAGTAGGGTTACCTGTACCTCTTACCCCCAGTTTAGCTGTTGTTCCAGATCCTGGCTCTCTTGGAGACTTGCCAGGGAAAAGTTGTCCTTGATGGCGAGCCCAGCCTTGGTTTCAAGTTCTGCTTGCTTGGTGTCCAAACCCGAGGGTTTTCCCGCGGCTCCGCCTTTTTCAGCGGATTGATCCAGCCCGGTACGAGGCTGGTTCAGTCTTCTCCTCAAGTCTTTGCGCCCGGAGTTTTTGACTCTGGTTTATCATCAATTGTATGGTGCGCAGGTGGCTTCGTTGTTGGTCTCCCACCTGCGTGTTTCGTCTCGGCGACAGTTTGAAGTTTCCTGGCAGTCCTTCCGGTTCTTCCTATCACTGCATAGATATTCTTCGGTCTCTGGTAAGATTGTTCTGTCCTTTCTCTCTTGGTTGTTCCAGGACCGTCATCTTACGCAGAATACTGTCGCCTCGTAGCGTGCGGTGCTGCTGGAGCCGCTTCAGCTTGCTTTCAGTGTTGATGTTACTTCTGCCGCGTTCCGCAAGCTGTCTCGGGCGTTGTTTCACCTCCGGTCTGCTCATGCTCCTCCTGAGCCATCCTGGTCTTTGGACCGGGTGCTTTTGTTTCTCTCTTCTCCTTGCTTTGTTGTGGCCCCTTCCGTTCGGGATTGTTTTTCTAAGGCTCTTTTCCTGGGGGTTGGGTAGGGGAGCTTTATGCTCTCCTCCGGCGCAGGGGTTTCTGCTCCTTTGGTCCTGGTGGTCATTTTGTTCGCTAGCAGCCGTCTCCTTCTTTTCTGACGAAGAATGAAATGGCTGCATTTCGGAGGGGCCTTGGGTTGTTGATGCCTGGTTGGTCAGGCCTTGGGTGCATTATGTGTTGTGTCTGGTTGCTGCTCTCCGCCGTTATTTGCGCGCCACAACTTCAGTGGCTGGGGATGCGCTTTGGGTTGACCCAGTTTCCCTTCTTCCCTGTTCCCGGGCTCAGGTTTCTCAGGTTGTCCGCAGGGTTATTAGTCTAGCCAGCCTGCAGTTTATCCCCGTGCCCACGACGTGCGTAAGTTTGCTGTTTTGGCTGCGGTCTTTGGCAACATGTCTTGGGTTGACAATCGAGCGTGGGGTTTTTGGAGGTCGAACAGGGTCCTGGCTGCTCGCTACCTGGTGAATATTCCGGGACCAGGTAAGGCTTGTGTTGCCTTGGGTCAGCGGTTGCAGCCAGTTGTCTTGACTTCGTGTTGAGGCGTGAGGACGTTTCTGTCTGGGGGCTGTGCTTTGCCTTTCTGTGGTGTTCTCCGCCGGCAATTGTGGTGGTTTGGGCTCCCCCTGATTCGATTCTGGGTTCCTTTGGGTTCTTTGGTTTCGTTCCAGAGGTTTCTTCCTCTTGGACCCCCTTTGTGGGTTCAGGGGGCTTTGTTTCCTCGTGTGACCCGTTTCTGCCTTCTGGAGTTCCGGGGTTTTCCTGGCTTGCAGACTGATCTTTTTGGGTTTTGGCACATGTTGTGGTCATGCTTGGACTTTGAGGTTTTGTTGTCGAGGTGGGCCTTTTGATGCAGTTTTGTGCCTTCTTTGCCTGGCCGGCGTGGTGCTCTCTGCCCACTGGTCGGCGACTTGTACATTTCTTTTAAAGTGTAATTACCTAAGTGTAGTTACAGGATGAGAGCTACGCTCGTGGTGTCCCGTCTTCCCAGCACTCTTTGTCATATAACGCTTTGAAACTACTGACGGTCTTGGCCTCCACCACCTTCTTCCCTAACTTGTTCCAACCGTCTACCAGTCTGTTTGCGAAAGTGAATTTTCTTATATTTCTTCGGCATCTGTGTTTAGCTAGTTTATATCTATGACCTCTTGTTCTTAAAGTTCCAGGTCTCAGGAAATCTTCCCTATCGATTTTATCAATTCCTGTTACTATTTTGTATGTAGTGATCATATCACTACATACAAAATAGTAACAGTATGTGTACGCATGTGCATGTGTACGCTGTGTGTGTGTGTGCACATGTGTATATGCACGTGTGTGTGTAACATCCCTTTGTCTATGTGTATATGTTTATGTATGTGTATATACATAATGTGTATATGTGTGTGTGTACTTCTCTTTCGGAAGGGGCTCTGTTCCCTTCTCTGTTGACGGGGCGCTAGGGGAGCAGCTTGCTCTGTTGGCTCTCGCATGGTCCCACTGTTTGTGGGCGCTTTTGGTTGTCTTCCGGCCTCTGGTGGCATCGGTAGATGGCTTCTCCCTCTTTTTTTTGGGGGTGGGTGGTTCAGAGCTGGCGGGGTGGGCTTCTTCCCCTGCGCTTCGTCATGTCATCTTAGTGGGTGCGTCAGACGTGGTCGATCCGTCCCATCCTTCTGGGGTTCCAGTCTGCTCTTTGCAGTCATGGGCCTTTCGCATCTGCGGTTCTTCTGGACTTCTTCAGTCTGCGCCCTGGATTCTGTGCCCTCCCCGGGGGACTGTTGTCTCCTGTCCGGCTTCTGTTGGGGCTGGGTGCTTGGATGGTGGCCCTGGACCTCCAAGTCACTTCTTGGCACGTTCCTCTCCAGTTTTCCGGGACTGGCGCAGTTGGTGGTGGGGCTTCAGGCTTGCTGCTTTTTGTTGCCTTCTCTATTTTGTAATTGGCACTTGGTGTATTTTTGTATCTTTACCGGGTCTTAGTGTCCTGTCTGAGTATGCTTGAGATTCGGTGTCTGGCCTACCTCGACGACTGGCTGGTGTGGGCTCCCAGTCAGTCCGCTTGTCTGCTCGCCTGGGGTGTGGTTCTTTCCAGATTGCCGGGTTTGGTTTCCTGGCGATCTGGAGGCCATTCCATCTGTTTCCATACCGGGTTCGAACCTGGGCCTTGTTTGGGGCTATTGGGCTACTCCTTGTCTTTCCCTCCAGAAGTGTTACTACGGCTGTGGTCCCGCCTTCGGCTGTTCCTGAGGGGGTCCCGGGTTGCTCAGCGGTTGCTTGAGCAGTTGAGCGGGAGTCTGAACTTCGACGTGCTGGTCTGCCCGCGGGGTCGGGTTTGGCTTTGGTGTCTGTTTGGTTCCCTCGGAGACTCCCCTTCCGCCTTTTGAAATCGTTGGGTTCGTTCCTCCGGGGATCTTGTGTTGATGCTGCGTCACCAGCTTCCTCTTGGGGTTTTCGGGGTTCCGTGCCTTGGCACCTCCCCGAGCCTTCGCTCGATGTGTTCACGGACGGGTCATCTCTCAGCTGGGGCTTTGTGACCACTGCTCACCAGGTCGGCCGGGGATGGTGGAGTCTGTCCGTCCGTCGGGCTCACAGCATGATTCGGGGGTTCGTGGCTGTCTGGTTTGCGCTTCGGAGGGTTTGGGTCACTAGGTGCTCTACCATTCGGCTCCGTTCGGACTGTTCTCTGGCGGTTCTTGCTGGAACCACAGGGTTTCACTTAGGTGTTGACCTTTGGGGTTGGTTCCTTAGAGTGGCTTGTTTGCTGGCTTCTCAGGGTTTGGCTAACCGTGAGGTTCATGTCCGGGGTGTGTCCTATGTCCTGGCGGACAGCTGTCTCGGTTCATTCCTCTGTTCGCGGATTGGCCAGGCGTCGCCGACTCGTTTTGTTGGCTATGTCGGATGTATGGACTCCTGGCCATGAACGTTTTCGAGTCCGCATGGTCTAGGCATCGCCCATTTTATGTGGCACCCTTACACACCTGCGAAGCGTTCACGGTTGCTTTTCGGCAGGACTGGTCGAGGTGGGGGGTACCTGTTCCTCTTCTCCCGGTCCAGCTGTTGCTTCGGGTTCTGGCTCGGTTGCAGCCCATCCCACGAGAGCAGTCCTTATGGTTTCTTGGTGGCCAGCCCAGTTTTGTTTTCAGACGCTGCTTGATAGGTGTCCGAACCCGGGGCGTTTTCCCATGGCTCCGCCTCTTCAGCAGGTCGGATTGGTCCTGTACGTGACTGGTTCGGCCTTCTCCTCGGCTCTTTGTGTCTGCTTTTTGACGCAGGTATCACCATCTCTGTGGTGTTCAGGTGGCTTTGTTGATGGTGTCCCACCTGCGAGCTTCGTCTTGGCGACAGTATGACGTTCCTGGTGTTTCTATGCACTTTTTCTTGCTCTTCGTAGGTTGTCGTCTCTTTCACATCGGGTTGGCTTGTCCTTTCTTCGGTTTTCAGGAGTACAGTTATTTGATGTTTTTACTGTCGCCTCGTTTTGTGCGGCGCTGGCGTAGCCGCTCCGGCTTGCGTTCGGGGTGGACTTCGCATCTGCCTCGTTTCGTACGCTTTCTCGTGTTTTGTTTCACCTCCGGCTTGCTCATGCGTTGCCTGAGCCATCCTGGTCCTTGATCAGGGTGCCTTCTTATCTTCTCAGTTTGTGGTAGCCCCTTTGGTTCAGGTTTCTGCTCTTTGGTACTGGTTGTAGATTTGTACGTGTGCAACCTTTCTCCGTCCTGGCGACGGTCGAGACGGCTGCTTTCTGGAGGGGGTTCTTGGGTTATTGGTGCTTGTTCGTTTGGCCGGGGGTGCATCCTGTGTTGTCCAGTTGTGCTTTTTGCCGTTACCTGAGTACCGTGTCTGGGGATGCGCTGTGGTTGATCCGGTTCCCCTCGTTCCGTGTTTCAGGGTTCGGGTCTCCCAGGTCGTCCGCAGTTTTTCAGTCTTCCAACCTGTGGTCTGTCTTTGTGCCCGTGCTGTTCAGATTTTTGCAGCTTTTGCTGCTGTGTTGGTGACGTCTAGGGCTCATTTCGGGCGCAGGGATTTGAGGGTCACACAGGTTCTAGGCCGCCCATTCTTTATGTGCGTCTGCTCCTGTGCGTTCTTGTTGCCTTGGGTCGCAGGTTGCGATCTGTTGTCTCGGCTTCGTGTTGCGGAGTTTGTGGCGGCCGCCTCCCGGGTTAGCCCTTTCTTTTCCTTCTCTTTAGGTATGAAGCTCCAGGAAGCCATAGGGGCTCCCCACAGAAAACCAGCGTTGAATGTAATGAAACACCATTTTCTGGGTGAGCCCCGGAGGCTCCCTGGCAACCCTCCCTCCCACCGGTTGGCGGTTTTTTTCGCGTTGGTTGAAGCTTAGCTTCCGAACTGAAGATTGGCAGCCGGCGCGGTAGGTCCGGGGCTCCCCCCTCCCCCTCTCGGGGCGGGGAGGGCTGCGCGGACAATCGGCCAGGCAGTAAAGTGTGATGTTTGCTTGTTTGCTTGTTTCCTTGTGATTGTAGGGAGTTTCTACCTCTGTTCGGTTTTTGTTTTAGTTTTTTTTTTTTTACCATGTGGGGGTTGTTTTGTTATGCCTACCTTTCTGGGTGCCTAACCCTGGTCGATGGCAGATAAGGAAAACCCTAACCACAAAGGGGTTTTCCAGGGCCATTGCTCCCTGAAACCTCTCTGAAGGGGCCAGGTTCTGGCACTGGTCCCTAGTAGGTCTGAACTCCTTAGCTAATGTCCCGGTCTAATATACATACATTAGCCCGATAAGCTCCAGGGAGCCTCCGGGGCTCACCCAGAAAATGGTGTTTCATTACATTCAATGCTGGTTTTCTGTGGGGAGCCCCTACGGCTCCCTGGAGCTTATCGGGCTAATGTATGTTATGTTAGACCGGGACATTAGCTATGGAGTTCAAACCTACCAGGGACCAGCGCCAGAACCTGGCCCCTTCAGAGAGGTTTCAGGGAGCAATGGCCCTGGAAAACCCCATATGGTTGGGGGTTTTCCTTATCTGCCATCGACCGGGGTTAGGCACCCAGAAAGGTAGGCGTAACAAAACAAACCCCCACATGGCAAGAAACTACAACAAAAACTGAACAGAGGTAGAAAACTCCCTACAATCCCAAGGAAAAACAATCAAACAATCACTTTACTGCTGCGCCGGTTGTCCGCGCAGCCCTCCCCTCCCCAGGAGGGGGAGGGGGGGCCCCGGACCTCACCACGCCGGCTGCCAAGCTTCAGTTCGTAAGCTAATGTCAACCGGAATAGACGCTTCTCTGGCCTCAGCTTCCTTGGTGGTGTTTGCCTTGTGTGGCGTTCACTGCCATGTGTTGTGTTGTGCGGTGGCCAGGAGTACCTCATCAGTGCCAGGGCTGCATGTGCTTAGTGGTTGACTTCCCTAAGTGCCCTGTGAGTACTGCCCTTGCGTAACAGGGTTTTCTTCCCTGGGGCGTTCGGGAACCGCTCCCGTAAAGGTTCTTGCTGCTTGGCATTTGCCTCGCCCTTGGGGCCAGCTGGTGCTTGGGGCCCTTGTTTGGCCTTGGGTAGGGAGTTGGTGTTGTGCTGGTTAGGGCGCCAAGGTGTTGCACTGCCTGCCACCTAAGCGGCGGCCGGTTCCTGTTGCCTCTGGGGACGGTGTACTTTTGCGGGTTTTTCTTTTGTTTTTATTTTCTTGCCTGGTGGGGGTCTGCTTAGTGTGGCTATAGTTCCACTGGTAGTGTTTGGTGGCCCTCTGCTAGGCCCCCATGATTGTACACGTCGCAGGGGTTTTCAGTGTTATCCTCTACCCTCTTGTTATGTTTGGGTTTCTTAACCGGTTAGCAACACCTTGCCCGGGCTTCCCGTAGTTGTTACCCCTACAGGCCCTGGAAACCCCTGTCTGGGCTCGGGGGACCATTGACTGTGTCTTCCGGGTACCAACCCGTCTTTTACGGGATCGTTGGTTGCTGTGCCCTTGTCTCCAGGTGACAGTCGCCATTTTACTTCCGTCATGCTGCCTGTTGGGTCACTGACACCTTTACCCAGAGTCTTGCGAGAGAGTTTCTCTGCTTGTTCTCCAGTACTCTCCTGATGTTATTACTGTTCAGAGTACAGGCGGCATCCGTGTTGCAAGCTAGGTTAGGTTGCTGCAACATGTTAGGTTGGTTTCCCACTCGGATGCCCCGAGGCCGCCCTGTTTTGGTTAGGTGCTGTTCGCCCCTCCCTTCCTGTTCCCGGCTCCGGACCATCTGCGGGTTTCGGGGTCGGGGCGGGGTTTAGTTGAGGCAGAGACTCGGGCGGTTTTCGGGGGCTGCCCCATTCGGGTTGGGGGACGGAGGTTTTCGAGCCTGTTCCTCCTGCCAAGGCTTCTGGGGCTTACCAGCGGCCCTTTCTTGCTGCCTTCCCCATGGACTCTTGCTTTTCTTTAAGGGCGGAGGGCTTGGAGGACGGCTCTACCCCGGGGCCTCTGTTGCGGGTTCCCGGGGCTGTGGGGGATGCCTGCTAGCAGTTCTGGGGCGGTTTGCCCCTGCCGGGGTTTTTCTGCTTTTGGGCGGAGTTTTTAGCCCATCCAGTCTGCTTGCTTCCCACTTTTGCTGGCGTGTTTTGTGTATCTTGGCGTCAGGCACAACCATTGCTGGCGGCCATTTTCGTCTGCCTGTTTCCCGGCATGGCCACCAGGGTGGCGATGCGGTTTGTTTACATACGCCACGCTCGCACATCCCGGGTGTGCGAGCGAGCGTCTGGGGTGAGTTTTTTCACCTTTTTTTTCAGGGGTTTTATTCTCCTGTTGTCGTTTCTTTGCTTTTCTGGTGTTTTCTGCCCGTTACTGTTCCTCTGGGTACGTTGGGTGTTGATTTTGCACCGGGCTTCCCTTTTTTGTCTGTTTTGGGTCTGGGCCCGTGGGTTTGGGCTCAGTGTCTCTGGCTGTTAGGCTTGCTCCCACACCTTGTCCCTCGGTTTTCGGTCTGTTATCACCGTTTCTCAGAGGGTTCTGTCTGGGGGCTGCGCTTTGCCTTCTGTGGTGTTCTCCACCGGCAAATGTGGTGGTTTGGCCTCCCCCTGGTTCGATTCTGGGTTCCTTTGGGTTCTTTGGTTTTGTTCCAGAGGTTTCTTCCTCTTGGGCCCCTTTTGTGGGTTCAGGGGGTCTTTGTTTCCTCGTGTGACCCGGTTCTGCCTTCTGGGGTTCCGGGGTCGTCCTGGCTTGCAGACTGCTCTTTTTGGGTCTAGGCACATGCTGTGGTTGTGCTGGGACTTTGAGGTTTTGCTGTCGAGGTGGGCCTTTTGATGCAGTTTAGTGCCTTTTTTGCCTGGCCGGCGTGGTGCTCTCTGCCCACTGGTGGTGCTCTCTGTCGCTCTTTGGTCCCGCCTCTCAACCGTCGTTCAACAGGTGTACAGGTTCCTGAGCCTATTGGGCTCTACCATATCTACACTTGAAACTGTGTAGGGAGTCAGCCTCCGCCACATTGCTTCCTAATGCCTGTGTGTACGCTTGTGCATGTGTACGCTGTGTGTGTGTATGTGTATACACGTGTGTGTCACATATCTTGTATGTTT
>WNGS01009202.1:6447200-6474152 GCA_020271785.1 Procambarus virginalis
GAAATCTAAAGGACGAGATTCAAGGACAGGTTTACGAAGAAAGAAAGATTGAGGAAGAAGAGAACCAGAGCTAACAGAAAGAAAAGTGGGAACCCAGGTCGGTCGTGACCTGCAACGGGTCTGCAACAAGAGTACCATGGAGGTGAAGGACCGGCAAGACATTGGGAACGAACTTGCCCGCTAGGGGAGCCTGTCGGCGAGCGGACAGCACACTGTACTTGTGATCCCATGGTCCCGGGTTCGATCCCGGGCGCCGGCGAGAAACAATGGGCAGTTTCTTTCACCCTATGCCCTTGTTACCTAGCAGTAAAATAGGTACCTGGGTGTTAGTCAGCCATCACGGACTGCTTCCTGGGGGTGGAGGCCTGGTTGAGGACCGGGCCGTGGGGACACTAAAAGCCCCGAAATTATCTCAAGATAACCTCAAGATCTTGCGGACACGCTTCCAGATCTGCGGCAGAGGAGTTTTGGACGCAATGGTGGATTTCCAATACTCATGCTTAGCTGTACAGATGGCCACCGCACTTGCATTCCGAAACAAAAGAAAATTATCTGCCGGCGGCAGTGTCTCTTCCAGGCTGCACGCTTACAGCGTACAGCTCGAGCACAGTCCACATTCCACCAGGAAACGCACTTCCGTGGTCTCCAAGAGGAAGAGCGAGGAATAGAGCAGAGGGTAGTGTCGAAGATGGTGTCATGAAAAAGGAGAAGGGCACGAGGAAGAGGCAGAATGGAGAGGTCAGAGAGAGTAGCACAGAGGGTAAATAGGTTCCAGTCTGCCTTAGCAAACTGCCACCTAGGGAAGGAGAGGGGAGGGTGAAATGAGAAAAAGGTAACAAGGATGGGGAAATGATCACTGCCATGGAGGTCATCAAGAACCTGCCACGTGAAATCTAAGTAAAGAGAGGAAGAGCAGAGAGAAAGATCAAGACAGAAAAGAGTGCGAGTCCGAGAGTCCAAATGAGTGAACTCACCAGAATTCAGAAGAGACAGGGAAGAACAAATCCACAAGGACCGTGACAAGGATTCGAACCTGCATCCGGGAGCATCCCAGACACTGCCTTAATCAACTGAGCTATGACATGGTTAAAGAGAAGATGAGAGGACGAACGGTTCGAGAAGGCGACCCCGGGTGTTTGTCAGAACATCACCCCAGAGGGTATGTCGACAAAAAAAAATCACCCAGCAGGAGCACAGGCTCCGGCAAGGAGTCCAGTAGGTGGTTTAAGATTGGGAAGAGAAAGCGGGACATTTGGGAGGAGGTAAATGGAACAAACCATGTACCATTTATGCACAAAGACACGTGCAGCAGAACATTGGAGAGGCGACGGAAAAAGTAAGGGGACAAAGGGAACATCATCAGAATGAATCAAGAGAGCAGAAGAGGAACGGGCCCCAGCAAAAGCTGGGGAAGGGGGGGAGAGAGGAAGCAACCAGGACGAGCACCAAGCATCGGCTCCTGGATACAGACACAAAGGGGTGAAAAGTGTGAAATCAGAAGTTGGGGTTCATGGAAAGTGGCATAACATCCGCAAATATTCCATTGAAGAATAAACATCAACAAGAAGAGAAAGGACAGCAACAGAGAATAATGAAGAAACAAAGGGAAAAAAGGAACACAGCACGTTAAAGAAGCGCAGGATCAGGATCAGGATCACGGTCACGGTCAGTGAAGTCAGGGTTAGGGGGCATGGGTAAACTGAGCAAGGATGGAGGGAAGGGACCGAGAGGACAGACCAGAGGCGGACGAGCAGGGTCCGGAGGAGGAGGAGGAGGAGGAGGGGGGGGGACAACCAAGGGTCAAGGACAGCAGCAGGAGGGGCAGAAACCAGGGAGGGCACCTCAGCAAGGGCAGCAACCGAGAGGGAAGCGGGGACCAAAGAAACCTTCATAGCAGGAACAAGGGGCGCAACCACCAAAACGGGAGAGGACGGAGCGAGTGTGTCAGAGGGAGGGGGCGAGAAAGAAAGCAAAGCCTGCTTACCCTTCGGGGAGGAGGAAGGAGATAAGTCAGGCTTGCGTTTCTAACTCAAAGAGAACGCATCCCAGCACAATGTACTGGGCAACAGATTCAAGTGTCTCAACAGGAGAAGAAGAACGAGAGCAAACAACATGATGGCCGTTGGGAGTGACGGACATCAGCCCGCATAGACAGGCAGCGTGGAGAGCTAAGAGACAAAGGAGAAGGATGGGAAGGAGGATCGGAGGGAGACAAAGAAGACACAGGAGACAAGACAGACTGGGTAAAAGAAGGGGAACCCCAGACAGAGAACCATGAGGGGGACCATTCGGGACAGAACTTAAAGGAACAGAGGTGGCGGCGGTGGCACATCTGGGTCTAAGGCCTGGAAACAGTCAAGAGACTGAGGAAGGTGGAAGGACGAGGAGAGGAAGAGCACAACATGGAGCATAAGATACACCAGCAAAAGGGGGAGACGGTGAACTTGGCGCCATGCCTCAGGAAAAGACAAATGTTCCCGGTGCTTCAAGGTGAGGGCGGTTGCCTCAAGTTTGTAATGTACACAGGCACAGGAGAAGGTAGGGTGGGCCTCACCGCAATTGAGGCAGCGAGCCCGGAGAGAAGTGCACTTCGACTTAGAGTGAAATTCGTCCCCACACAAGGGACAGAGAGAGTATACTGGAGCATCGGAGGGCACCATGCCCAAACCTTCAGCACTTATTACAGAGCCAAGGAGAGGGAATGTACTCCTGGATGGAGCACCTGGCATCAGCAAGAATGACAGAGGGGCAGAAGGGTCCTACTATCAAAGGTAATCTTCACAACCCGAAGGGGCTGACAGCGACGACCACGAGGGGGACAAGTAAACGTGTCTACCTGGAGGACAGAATGGCCCTGGGCTTCGAGGATATGCCGAATATCTTCGTGGCAGTCCTGTAGATTCCTAACACCGGTTGCAACATGGGGTGGGAGGAGAACAGTGCCAACACTGGCATTCAACAGAGCGTCCTTGGAGACCCAAACAGGGGTCTCACCAAGGCAGGATAAGGCGGCCAAGCGGGTGGCTGCATCCTGAGGAGCAGCAGCAACGACACATGTACCGAGACGGGTGGGGTTGAAAGTAACAGATGCATCTACTGAATCAACAAGGTGCCTATGGAGGAAGAAGTCGTCAGGTGTAGAATGCAGAGGGAGGAGATCAAAGTATTTGGCCCACGAAGCAGGACCAAACAAGGCTTGGTACGCATCAGTATGGGAAGGAATCGAGCGAGTGTGGCCATGGCGTTGACGGCGTTGAGAACCCCCAGAGAGAGAGGGGTTAAAAGGCGCAGTAGTCACAATGAGAGACTGAGCTGTGCCAGGGGACGAGGTGGTCACCACTGGGGGCAGGTGGCTCAACCCAACCACAGAGGAGGGAGAGGGAGCCGAGGGGAGCAGTCAGGAGGGTCAAAGGAGGAGCAAGGTCGGGGCCCAGTGCAGGGGGGGCTACAGAGCCCAGTCTTCCAACACAGTCCAACTCGGGGGCTTAGTCACCCACCCCATGAGCCTGAGAAGGTACAGGAGGAACAGAATGTGACAAAAACGAGGAAAAAACTTTCACTCACGAATGTGCCCCCACACCCAACACGGAGCCACAACTAAAGGATAGGACACCCAACAAGAGACATGTTGCCGATCTTGCCAGGGCCCCTTAGGGGTGCATCGTGAGTATACACCCCACAAACGCTACCTTAAGAACCATTTATTGGTTCTTAAGGTAGCATTAAGAACCATTTAAAAACCATTTTATTGACAATAAAAGCGTCCCCTCGCTCGCGACATCGGGTACCACACTTCCACGGGTGCAAGAGTATGCCTCCTCAAACACCCGGGTGTCAAAACAAAAGAAGGCCGAAAAAATAATCAAAACAGGCAAAAGGTCGGCAGGAAATGACAAATTAGAGAGAAGAGGGGGGGGGAGAAAAATGAAACATAAGGAAAACGAAAAGTCGCCCGGCAGAATTCGAGAGGACAGCAGCAGGAGCATAAGGCCACAAAAGGACAGAGGACTGTTCCATGGAACATCACACTCCGGCAACTGCCCACCAAGCCCCCCTCACGGCAGCAATGGGCCGGACAGGGAGGGGGCCTGGCTCCACCAACTTTATCTGGGTCAAAGTATCGAATCTAGGGTTGTTGGGGTCTGGGTCTTTGACTACCTCAATGACTGACTGGTTTAGGTTCTAACTTTCTGCAAGCCAGGGCAATGTCAGCGAGCACCTACAGACGAAAATTAGGCACATGCAATTGGAGACAAACAGTTAATCAGGGTCCATGCAAAAAGTGAGGTACTGATATACATTCATCATGAAGTAAATACTAAAACCTAAAACGAATACACAAGCAAATGGCCTCTCGGCAGGAGAAAAAAAGTCCAGGATGGCAAGGAGTTACCTGAAAATTGGAAACTGAAGGACACTAGGGTAGAAAGGAGTATAACAGCAAAGGTGTTTAACTTGAGCACCAGGTAATGACTGTGGTGGTGGTTCAAGGAGCAAGGTTCACATCCTTGTGTACCTTACTCCTTGTAGTGCACATATGGAACCGACTAGAATTGTTTGACAATCGCCAAGTAGTTCAAGTCTCAGGGTTTCTCTATCCCATTTTCATTTTGTTTACCTTGCTGTCATCTGTATTGACACATCCACATTTCTGGTGGCCTTTCCTTGATTAGGGTGACTTTTTGCTCCTTGTACCTCTTTAAAAGGGGGCCAAGTTTTGACATTTATTCCCCGGCAGACTTGTATGACTCAAGAGCCTGGTGTGGATAGAATTGGGTTTTTGCTTGCCGGGTAACTAGCACCAAGAAGCCACCACAGGAGTCCTCTCTGAAAGTCAGGAAGTATGAATCTCCCATGTACAATAGCAATGAGACAGGGCTATGCAGTTGGATCATACTCTAACCACCATTAGGCAAGGAATACTTTATACAAAAATATTCACCTTTTTAGTATTTTCATAAAGTAGATGTAGTATCCACAAGACTTCATATCCATTTCCTCCAACTATTGTGTTCTTGGCACATCTACTCTATCATATTAAATCATTTCTTCAACTTTTTATCTGCTAATCTTCTTGACTTTCTGCAAGTAATTTTATTTTTTATGGTTTTCCCTTTATACAATTTTTAACTTGAAAATGGAGAAAGAACAAAGAACCATGTAAATATGTTTTTTATATATTTATTATATGATAGAGGTTTGACCAAAGACCAAGTGGCTTAATGTTATAAAAACATTAGTCAAAATAAATTGGTATATCAGAGTATACTGAGGGCAGTTAACGTGACGAGGTCAAACACCTGCACAACGCTCACGTTGCCACATTGTCCTTCTCCTTCACCACCAAACTCTTCCCAAACACCTGCAGAACGCTCACGTTGCCACATTGTCCTTCACCACCAAACTCTTCCCCAACACCTGCAGAACGCTCATGTTGCCACATTGTCCTGCTCCTTCACCACCAAACCCTCCCCCAACACCTGCAGAACGCTCACGTTGCCACATTGTCCTTCACCACCAAACTCTCCCCCAACACCTGCAGAACGCTCACATTGCCACATTGTCCTTCACCACCAAACTCTTCCCCAACACCTGCAGAACGCTCACGTTGCCACATTGTCCTTCACCAAACTCTTCCCCAACACCTGCAGAACGCTCACGTTGCCACATTGTCCTTCACCACCAAACTCTCCCCCAACACCTGCAGAACGCTCACGTTGCCACATTGTCCTTCACCACCAAACTCTTCCCCAACACCTGCAGAACGCTCACGTTGCCACATTGTCCTTCACCAAACTCTTCCCCAACACCTGCAGAACGCTCACGTTGCCACATTGTCCTTCACCACCAAACTCTCCCCCAACACCTGCTGAACGCTCACGTTGCCATATTGTCCTTCACCACCAAACTCTCCCCCAACACCTGCAGAACGCTCACGTTGCCACATTGTCCTTCACCACCAAACTCTCCCCCAACACCTGCTGAACGCTCACGTTGCCACATTGTCCTTCACCACCAAACTCTCCCCCAACACCTGCAGAACGCTCACGTTGCCACATTGTCCTTCACCACCAAACTCTTCCCCAACACCTGCTGAACGCTCACGTTGCCACATTGTCCTTCACCACCAAACTCTTCCCCAACACCTGCAGAACGCTCACGTTGCCACATTGTCCTTCACCACCAAACTCTTCCCCAACACCTGCAGAATGCTCACGTTGCCACACTGTCCTTCACCACCAAACTCTTCCCTCTCATTCACATTTTTACCTGCATTAATTTTCTGGCAATTTATGAGAACACGACTCACAATCTTACAATTTTCTGATTTTTATTATTTTTACTAAAGAACAAGTCTAATATTTAACAAGCATAATAGACAAATTGTCTTTTATCACATTATTAGTAGTGTTAAAAGTAATCAAGTGATGACTGTTCTGATATAGAATAGCTGAATTATATCCCCTAAATTTTCCTGGAAATAATTTAACAAAATTTATGGCAACTTAATTTATAGTATCTGAGAAGACTTGTCTAAGCTTCCAGAGCTGATAATGCAAAATGTTTTTAAGCTTATACATCGTACTAATTTACTAATAATTTACGACTATATAGGATAAAACTGACAAGTTTACAGACTTGTATTCCATAAGAAATATGAAAGAAACCATGATGGGGAGCCGTGCTGATGCTGCTGTAGTCAGTCACAGTGCTGCTGTCCACCATAATATTTTACTCAATAGCTTCCCCTTTTCAGCTATTTTCATTAAAATAGTTCATTTTTCATTAGTTCATTAGAACAGCTATTTTCTGTAATTTGCAGCAAATGCTACACATGGACTAGTGTGAAACTCTTACATATCTAACATTTGTGCTTTTCTGTCAACTTCATGAACTAGTTTAACAGATGCTGGATATTAGAATCCCAGATGGAATTACTTGTTTTCCACCTTTTAGAAAGGTTGCAATGTGCCCTTACTAGTACATGCAAATGCTGTATATACAGTTTCAATTATATAGTAGTACTGAATTTGTATCATGAATGCTAAATAATAGTCATAACTTATACCCAAGTATCTGTTAAAATGATACACTTGAACATTGGGGTTTTTCAATACACTTTACTACAGCTCGTAACATTAAAGTAATGCAAATAAACATTTAGTACAAACTTTAGTCTATAATTATGGTACAGTATTATCTTTGTGCTCTGAAAAATAGCTTAAAAACAAAAAATCTACTTTTGTAATCATAGTTTCACTTAATTATGTAGCTACAAAGTATTGTATTTCCTTAGGCTTGTAAATAACAGTTTCCAAATTAAGTTTGAGTCTTTACTGAAGCTGAGCTCACAAACTATAAAGCCATTCCTCATTAATTAAGCCATGTTACTTTTAATATATGAACATTATATTGAATTATCACATGTAAAACAAAATTGTGTTTTTATACTGTATTATTATACTATCTTGGTACTAACAATATATACATATTCACTTTTTACTCTCAAAAAACTTAATAAAAGCAGAAAAGATGTATGGATTTGAAGGACAAATTCTAGAGTTCAGAAAAAAATGTATATATTTTTACTACTTAAATTAACTATTTCACAACCTCTTTCATACAGTATCAGGGAAAAAATAATGCTTGTGCTTAACTACAGTATTAAAATGTAAAAAAAACTTTGGATAATTATCTTTTAATGTAAATTATTGTGATACATAAAAAATCTTCACAAAGTAGTGAACATGATGATTACGTCTATGGTATCTACTTCACTTACATGTCATCTTTAGCTACAAAACAGTTAAATGTTTCCCCATTCTGCCATTTTGTTCTGGATAAATATTCAGCACCATACAGTTTTAATATTAATCTTGCTAGAATTATATGAACTGGTTCCTATATAATTATATGAACTCTGACAAAATGCATACAAATTATTTTGTAGGCAAAAATGTAAAATGCTTGTAAGTTCATTAAAGATTTTTACACACACATTAGTTTCAATTAAAAGAAAAAAATATCCAATGGTGTTAGACAAGTGATAAATGCGTGTGGAGAAACGTGCGTGTTATTTAACTGGCTCATACGAATACTGTAAAAACATAAATAATAGCCCAATATGAAACATTTTTGTCCTTGCTACCATTGAATATTGTAAATTTGTTTCATTAAATTTTATCACCCAAATATTGACAAACTATCAAATATATAAATCAAACTAATGTTACTCAACGTGAATAATGAACTAGCTAGTTGGGTAGTGTTTCACAAACTTATCAAAGGGGCTCTGCTTCATATTCCTGTCCTTGATGTTGTAGCCGACACAGAAATGGTCACCAGGAGTCTTGTTGCAACAAATCAAAATTATATGATAATTTATGCCCACTGGCTGGCAAGCTTGTTCAAGGGACAATCAATTAGTTATTACAACAGTCATCACTCCACTTTATTTTAGTTATATACATAGAAGTTATACATGCATTTATAATGCAAACCATAATATCTGGTGTATATATATGTTTACTGCTATATTTAGGATCATCTTTTAATAATTGTGGCAATTACTCCCACAGTTCACACACTTTATACGATTTCAAAATAAAACTTTTACATTGCAGTAAAATACAAGAGATTGTGCTCTACCCATAAATCTGGATTACAAACAAAAATATTGTATCAATGTTGTTAAAAACAATGAACTGCATACTTTAAAAAATCTACAAACAGGATTGCTATTCAATATTCATATTATTCTTCGTCCGAATCTAACGCATGGTCTTCCTCCTCTATCTCTGGCATGGGGAAGCGGAGAATGGCTGCCACACCAGTCATCTGGTCCAGTTCTAGAGTGAATATGTTTGTATTAATAAATAAAATGACCTCATTCATCTATATACATTAGATCTAATCATAAGAGTGAGTGAATGGTGATGCACCTCAGATTTGTACCGTCACCCTGATAATTTAACATCATCTCGACTGCCACTGCTAACAACTTTCACAAGTTAACTAAGTAAGAAAAGCACACCTGACAAAAATTTAATTAAAGCAAACAGAATAATGCACAAGAAAATCATCACATTTGAAATTAAATGGAAAGACAAATATATCTTCTATTGTTGACAGGATCACAAAAGATGACTATCTCCCTTCCTAATATTTTAATTCACAATGGAGTTACTGCTGACATTTAGAAATTATGCTGTTTTCTCTATATAGCTGAAGGAACAATGAGGATGTGTGCTGAAGATAATAAATGCAAGCAGGAGAAAAGTTCTTATATCAGTTATAAATTTACATTTATTATTAACTTAAGAAAAATTATTAAAACAATTTGCAACCTGTAGGAAAAGAAATGCACCGATAGAAACCCCTTGTATAAGTTACTTTGTGCCTGATACACCACCCACCCCACGCCACTCCATGATAAACATACTTAAGTGTTGCCTAAGATCACTTATCCAAATTATATGGGAAGGACCTCCCGCCAGATAAGCCAGACATGCGGATAAGCAGAATTTTTACTGGAGATGTCCAAAAGTGAACATATTCGCAACTTTTTTTTACCACAACCAATCAATTTTCATTTCCCCACACACACACTATTAGAAAATATACCAGTACAATACTGTAATTTAAAACAGAAACTTCAGCTAACCTTGCTGTAGGTCATCTTCCTTTCCTTGCTGCATAAAACACTGTACAGTACTTTGCATTATCTTCAAATCAATAATTCTTGAAAATTTATATAACCTAACTTAACACAACATTAAAATTACTGTTCCCGAGGTTGGTAAGATCAGTGTTAGCTGCCAGCTGCTGAAGCTTCACTGGTTGAAGGTTCTTGGATTGCTTGTGAGGCTTCCCTGGTTGAAGGTCCTTGTCCTGCTTGTGAGGCTTCCCTGGTTGAAGGTCCTTGGCCTGCTTGTGAGGCTTCACTGGTTGAAGGTCCTTGTCCTGCTTGTGAGGCTTCACTGGTTGAAGGTCCTTGTCCTTTTTGTGAGGCTTCACTGGTTGAAGGTCCTTGGCCTGCTTGTGAGGCTTCACTGGTTGAAGGTCCTTGGCCTGCTTGTGAGGCTTCACTGGTTGAAGGTCCTTGGCCTGCTTGTGAGGCTTCACTGGTTGAAGGTCCTTGGCCTGCTTGTGAGGCTTCACTGGTTGAAGATCCTTGGCCTGCTTGTGAGGCTTCACTGGTTTAAGGTCCTTGGCTTGTGAGGCTTCACTGGTTAAAGGTCCTTGGCCTGCTTGTGAGGCTTCACTGGTTTAAGGTCCTTGGCTTGTGAGGCTTCACTGGTTGAAGGTCCTTGGCTTGTGAGGCTTCACTGGTTGATAGTCCTTGGCTTGCTTGTGAGGCCTCACTGTTTGAAGGTCCTTGGCTTGTGAGGCTTCACTGGCTGAAGATCCTTGGTTTGCCTGTGAGGCTTCACTGGTTGAAGGTTCTTGGTTTGCCTGTGAGGCTTCACTGGTTGAAGGTCCTTGGCTTGTGAGGCTTCACTGGTTGAAGGTCCTTGGCTTGTGAGGCTTCACTGGTTGAAGGTCCTTGGCTTGTGAGGCTTTACTGGTTGAAGGTCCTTGGCTTGTGAGGCTTCACTGGTTGAAGGTCCTTGGCTTGTGAGGCTTCACTGGTTGAAGGTCCTTGGCTTGTGAGGCTTCACTGGTTGAAGGTCCTTGGCTTGTGAGGCTTCCCTGGTTGAAGGTCCTTGTCCTGCTTGTGAGGCTTCACTGGTTGAAGGTCCTTGGCTTGCTTGTGAGGCTTCCCTGGTTGAAGGTCCTTGGCTTGCTTGTGAGGCTTCCCTGGTTGAAGGTCCTTGGCTTGCTTGTGAGGCTTCCCTGGTTGAAGGTCCTTGGCTTGCTTGTGAGGCTTCCCTGGTTGAAGGTCCTTGTCTTGCTTGTGAGGCTTCACTGGTTGAAGGTCCTTGTCCTGCTTGTGAGGCTTCCCTGGTTGAAGGTCCTTGTCCTGCTTGTGAGGCTTCCCTGGTTGAAGGTCCTTGTCCTGCTTGTGAGGCTTCCCTGGTTGAAGGTCCTTGTCCTGCTTGTGAGGCTTCCCTGGTTGAAGGTCCTTGGCTTGCTTGTGAGTCTTCACTGGTTGAAGGTCCTTGGCTTGTGAGGCTTCCCTGGTTGAAGGTCCTTGTCCTGCTTGTGAGGCTTCCCTGGTTGAAGGTCCTTGTCTTGCTTGTGAGGCTTCCCTGGTTGAAGGTCCTTGGCTTGCTTGTGAGGCTTCACTGGTTGAAGGTCCTTGGCTTGCTTGTGAGGCTTCACTGGTTGAAGGTCCTTGGCTTGCTTGTGAGGCTTCCCTGGTTGAAGGTCCTTGTCCTGCTTGTGAGGCTTCCCTGGTTGAAGGTCCTTGGCTTGCTTGTGAGGCTTCCCTGGTTGAAGGTCCTTGTCTTGCTTGTGAGGCTTCCCTGGTTGAAGGTCCTTGTCTTGCTTGTGAGTCTTCCCTGGTTGAAGGTCCTTGTCTTGTGGGGCTTCCCTGGTTGAAGGTCCTTGTCTTGCTTGTGAGGCTTCCCTGGTTGAAGGTCCTTGTCTTGCTTGTGAGGCTTCCCTGGTTGAAGGTCCTTGTCTTGCTTGTGAGGCTTCCCTGGTTGAAGGTCCTTGTCTTGCTTGTGAGGCTTCCCTGGTTGAAGGTCCTTGTCTTGCTTGTGAGTCTTCCCTGGTTGAAGGTCCTTGTCTTGTGGGGCTTCCCTGGTTGAAGGTCCTTGTCTTGCTTGTGAGGCTTCCCTGGTTGAAGGTCCTTGTCTTGCTTGTGAGGCTTCCCTGGTTGAAGGTCCTTGTCTTGCTTGTGAGTCTTCCCTGGTTGAAGGTCCTTGTCTTGTGGGGCTTCCCTGGTTGAAGGTCCTTGTCTTGCTTGTGGGGCTTCCCTGGTTGAAGGTCCTTGTCTTGCTTGTGAGTCTTCACTGGTTGAAGGTCTTTGTCTTGTGAGGCTTCCCTGGTTGAAGGTCCTTGTCTTGCTTATGAGGCTTCACTGGTTGAAGGTCCTTGGCTTGCTTGCGAGTCTTCACTGGTTGAAGAGCCTTTTGTTGCTGTTCATTACTAAATAAGAATCAAGTTTAGCTTGCCTCCTGTCTTTATTAAACCCGTCCTCTTAAAAATAACGTCGCTTTTCAATCGTATGTGCGCTATGGCCAAAATCTGAAGTAATTTGAAATGAAACCAGCTCATGAAAGTGATGTACTGTCACATTTTCTGTTTGGGTCCTCCAAGATACGTGAATTTAGAGACAATTCTATAACCAATGTTCCAGCGATGTGTAAATATTTCATTCAAAATGATCTGCTACCAGAAACTTTAGCCAAATATCCCCAGTTTGCTAACTGTAGGTAGTAACTGAGTGATTGTAACCTATTCACCGCTGCCCGCTGGATGGGGGGCGGTGTGCAGGACAAACATATCAATTGTGACACTAGCTCTCCACATATGTCAGTTGCTTAATTTAGAACCTGTACTCGAGGACGATCTCGAACCCATTGTTGATGTGACGACTTATATTGAATTTTGTAACTAGTTCATCAAGATTGTAACTTGCTTAGCTAAATGAATTGTGGGGTTCAGACCCTGAGCCCATTATGTGCCTCTGTAACCCTTTCCACTACCGCCCACGGGATGGGTATGGGGTGCATAATAAATGAACTAAACTAAAAAAAAAAAAACTGGGTCCTCCAGCTTAGTCTGTTAGGTTAGGCAAGGAAACTTTCAGTTAACTTTTTTCATGAAGTTTTGAAACTTTAAGAGAATTTCCTGCTATCCTAACCTACCAGAGGACCCTTAACTTACTGCTTTGGAAAAAAAAATCCGAAATTTATTTTCTACTTTTTTCATTTTAAAATTACATCAGTTTTCGGCCATATGTGTAAACGGCTAAATTCAGATGTAATTTATAAGAGGACAGGCTGGTTCATTGGCCTCTCTTATGAACCAACTTCTGTATTAGCAAAGTTGGATGAAAAATTAATTAACATGTCAACAGAAGACATGAGTAAACTGTATTTGGTTGTCTGTGGTGATGTTAGGACTAGCTTTTTCTTCTCTTAACACCTCCAGGATGATTGCTGCTGCCACCAGACAGTCTTGGTAAAATATTTTCAAAGTTACTATGAAAACAAAGTTATTCAAGAAAATGTTTCACTAATGTCGTGGCACTGTGGTGTTATGCGAAGGTTGAGAGTACTGTACATGGCCTAGGCGAGTCCACTAGGGGCAGGCAGGCACATTATATAGGCTGCCAGGTGGACAAAATCCCTAAATTAGAGCAGGAAACTAGTCTGAACACGCAGTTTCTCAGAAATTTGTATTTGTTATAATATTAGATAATTCTTTAGTTTTTACTGTAATGAACTGTTTTAATATAATTCTTGTTTAATATTCTTGTTTTAACATACTGTACTTCTGTCTGTGGTATCCGGCAAAATCTCCAGTTATCCAAATTGTTATTCAAATACTGTATGGTGAAGTTTTGCCAAAAAAATATCTGGCAGGAATTTTCACTGGATAACCCAAATATCCGGATGAGCGCGCTTCAGATAAGCGAGCTGATACAGTACTGTAGAGCTGTTTGATGACTAAGTGGTATCCCACGAAACATAAATGAATATAGAATTTGGAAACTAATAAAACAAATACAGTATAAAAAAAAATTTGTATGAGTAAACCTGTTTAAATTAGGCTCTGACACTTGTCTTCAAGTGTGGGAGATGAATCATTACAAGAACAGTGTTAACCAACTAGACAAAGAATAGAGGTCTGTGTCATAGAAAACTGTTTTTGCCTTGTGGGTCACAATACTACCATTTAGCATTCCTCCCCAACTGCCTGCTTTCCCATGCCTGGCAACTTTATTGTCTGGGGATCACAGGGACATTGATTTTTCTCCCCTTTTTTTTGGTTGATCCTTCAAGTGTGGATATGGTATCAAGCACTGTCTTGGCCTAAAGGTGCCGGGTCTTGTGGTTTCCTGGTGTGCTCACAGGGGTGTGGGACACCTCTCCTCCTCACCATCTTCCATACACCAACAGCAGTCATCAGCAAGGGTAAATAATAACTTGAACATAGTTTTGTAGTGTAGATTTCAATGAATTAGGTATAAAATTTTGTTTGAGGCGAGGTTTTTGGGTAGTCAGGAACAGATTAATTCCTTTACCGTTATTTCTTATGGGGAAATTGGCTTCGGTTTAAGAGTTTTCGGATTACGAGCTGTCTCCAGAAACGGATTAAACTCTTAAACCGAGGTACCCCTGTAATATACACGTGGAAGATACTGGAGGGCCAAGTATCAAATCTACACAGTAAAATAACAACGTACTGGAGTGAACGATATGGAAGAAAATTCAGAATAGAACCAGTGAAGAGCAGAGGTGCCATAGGCACATTCAGAGAGAGAACTGTATAAACATCAGAGGTCCACGGTTGTTCAACACCCTCCCAGTGAGCATAAGAAATATTGCCGGAACAACCGTGGACATCTTCAAAAGGAAACTAGATAGTTTCCTCCAAGAAGTGCCGGACCAACCGGGCTGTGGTGGGTATGTGGGCCTGCGGGCCGCTCCAAGCAACAGTCTGGTGAACCAAGCTCTCACAAGTCAAGCCTGGCCTCGGGCCGGGCTTGGGGAGTAGAAGAACTCCCAGAACCCCATCAACCAGGTATCAACCAGATGGTTCCCATCTACCAGGCGCATCAGATGTGGAGATTTATAGGCCTACTGGGAGCCAGCATTAGAACATGGGCCCCTTCAGAGGCACAGACAGTGGTGACATTTCACCACCTAACCAGGGAAGGTAAACAAAGTCAGACAGTCAGAACAAACCACTGCTAAATTCAAAAGACCTCAAAGACTTGAAACCCGCCTAATGAACTCTTGAGCCCCAATTATGTAAACAAACAATGTGATACTCTCGAAACTAGCACAAGCTTGTTTGCGCCACCTTCCCCATTCATTTATGGGGAGAAGGGAAAGCGGCTCACTGCTTGCCGGGGTCTGAGCTGTCAGTTCTGGATCAGATGTAAACACCACCAGACAACCAGGAAGAAAGAGGAGGGGGGGGGAAGAATGATCAGAGAGCCTCTTACGGCTCCCTGAAGCTAACTACACACAGAGGAGGAAAACACATGAGACTTACCAGGGAGGAGGGAGCACCAAAAAAGAAAAGATGAAAAGGAAACCCCCCGGACAAGGCCACACACGAGCGTCAATGCCTAGGAACATTCATCAAACACCGGGCTGCCAGAACCATGTTAGGCCTCCAAAACTCCCATGCCTGAATATCAGCCCAGAATATATTTGCAAACAGCTGAAAAAGTGGCACACATCATGGGCACAGTAAACCTCAGGCTGGCTAGACATAACACTGCAGATGACCAGAGATATATATACCTTGGAACAGGGAACCAAGGAAACAGGATCAACCCACAAAGCATCCACTGAAGCCGAATCAGCGGCACAAATGTAGCAAAGGAGAGCCACTGTGGAACACAGTGTATGATGCACCCCCCGGCTGAACTGACCAATACCCAAAGGACCCAAAGGACCAGCCTGGTTGATCAGTCCAGCAACCAGGAGGCCTGGTCGATGACCGGGCCGCGGGGACGATAAGCCCCGGAAGCACCTCAAGGTATCAAGGTAAGGTAAGGTAACCCCTCCAAAACCCAACCTGTTCTTCACCAGAAAAGGAGGAGCCAGCTGCAAATGAAAAAAAATGCCTACCAGGGTGAAAAGAAACCATGCCTCTAGAGAGCATGAAGCTCCCTTACCTGACAAACGGAGACAAGGGAAACCAAAGACAATGCCTTAGAGAAGGAATTATGGACCAAAGGGATTTGGTCTATGATTTAGATTTCATCTGATCCCCAAACTCCCTACTCATTGCAAAGCCAAATTTTGGTCCAGGCTCTCAGTAGGTCAGCAGGAGTCTCAGACACCTAGTGCACTTCAAGTTTGGCTTCAACAAAGAACAAGCTGCAGGAAGCCAATGACGAGTCCTCCCAGAAATATTCATTGCATTTTTATTGAACGTTAAAAATGAATAGCGAGACTTCTCCCTCCCCTCCCCTCCTTAATATACTCTATCTTTCTTAATTCTTTTTATCTACCCCTAGCATAATCTATATATAATTTTTCAACTTTATTGCATTACCATTGTTATTCATAAAATTCCCAAATTATTTTATAAATATAGAAGTAAAACACTCTTAGAAATATGCCCAACTGTAATAAACTGTGCAGTAAGTGCTGTGTCTCAGCAAATAGTACATAATGAACAATGTGAAAAGGGTACTCACGTTCACCAGAAACATGAAGGCTGGAGAATATCTTCACATCCCCGCTATTCTCTCTTACACCATCCACCAGCCTCACGTACCTTTGCCGCTCTTCCAAATCCTTCGATCTATTAAATAAAACATTATATCAACATAGGAAAGGCTGATATAAATTTACATGATTTATATCTAAAGGTTGAAAAAGAGATTTAAATAAAAACATTTCTTTTAAAACTCAAATTGTATAAAGGTGCTTATCAAAAGCTTGCATGCTGTTTATTTTGCATAAAATAGATCATCATGGAGGTACATTATATAGCAATTTCTGGTAAATCAACCTCATTTTCTGGTCCTGCATCTCTCTCTCTCTATCAAATTTGTTGTGCTTTCATCATATCTCTCTCAAAGCCTGGCATACATCTTATTTACTTCCTTACCTAGCAACAAGTCTTTCCAATCAACTTCATTAAAGAATTTACTAACTTCGCCAGTATCCTCTCATGAAATCAAGTTTATCAACTGTTTCAAATTCCCCATTCACCTTTAGATTGCAATGTACAGTATTGCATATTTTAATTCCAAGAAGACATGATCAAGGTGTTGAATATAGAATATCTCCTCTTCTTTCCGGGTGAATCTTAAAACCAACATTGATAGAACATCTCCTTCCCTCATTTTTGTGGCCTGCTTAATGTACTCGCCTAATTATGCTTGTGGGGATTAAGCTTTGGCTCTTCTGTCCTGCCTCTTAACTGTCAGTCAACTAGTGTATAGGTTTCCTGACCCTATGAGACAAGGGCATGTACCCTTGCCTCCCTCGTCTCATCACTATCAACTTAATAATGGTCCAGGACAGACCAAAACGTCATCATCTTTTCAATTTCTAGTGTGTGGTTTGGTCAATATTTTTCAGCCACGTTATTTTGACTCTTCATCTGCATCATTGTAATTGCATCACTGTCTCATGCAAGTCTCACATCCAGGGTGTAGTGTGTACTTTACCTCATCCTTTTCACCTGCAATAAGTAGCCATGTGCGGGACCTGTAAGGTGAACCCATCGCCATAGCTGACCTTGGTAGTCTTATCAAGGTCAGCCACGTGGTTATGAGATTACCTGGTTGATGGGGTTCTGGGAGTTCTTCTACTCCCCAAGCCCGGCCCGAGGCCAGGCTTGACTTGTGAGAGTTTGATCCACCAGGCTGTTGCTTGGAGCGGCCCGCAGAGCCACATACCCACCACAGCCCGGCTGATCCGGGACTTCTCTTAGGAAACAGTCCAGTTTTCTCTTGAAGATGTCCACGGTTGTTCCGGCAATATTTCTTATAGTCGCTGGGAGGACGTTGAACAACCGCTGACCTCTGATGTTTATACAGTGCTCTCTGATTATGCCTATGGCACCTATGCTCTTCACTGGTTCAATCTTGCATTTTCTTCCATATCATTCACTCCAGTATGTTGTTATTTTACTGTGTAGATTTGGGACCTGGCCCTCCAGTATTTTCCACGTGTATATTATTTGGTATCTCTCTCGTCTCCTTTCTAGAGAGTACATTTGGAGAGCTTTGAGAAGATCCCAATAATTTAGGTGTTTTATCTCGTCTATGCGTGCCGTATATGTTCTCTGTATTCCCTCTATTTCAGCAATCTCTCCTGCTCTGAAGGGGAAAGTGAGTACTGAGCAGTATTCGAGAGGGGACAACACAAGTGACTTGAAGAGTACAACCATTGTGATGGGATCCCTGGATTTGAAAGTTCTCATAATCCATCCGATCATTTTTCTGGCTGATGCGATATTTGCTTGGTTATGCTCCCTAAACGGTAGATCGTCGGACATCATTATTCCCAAATCCTTGACATGCTGTTTTTCTACTATGGGAAGATTTGATTGTGTTTTGTACCCTGTATTATGTTTCAGATCCTCATTTTTGCCGTACCTGAGTACCTGAAATTTATCACTGTTAAACATCATATTATTTTCTGCTGGCCAATCGAAAACTTTGTTGACATCTGTTTGTAGTTTTTCAATGTCTTCAGCAGAAGTAATTTTCATGCTGATTTTTGTGTCATCTGCGAAGGATGACATGAAGCTGTGACGTGTATTTTTGTCTATATCAGATATGAGAATAAGGAACAGTAGCAGTGCAAGGACTGTACCTTGAGGTACAGAGCTTTTAACATCGCTTGGACTCGATTTTATCTGATTGACTGTTACTCTTTGTGTTCTGTTCGACAGGAAATTGAGTATCCAGCGTCCTACTTTTCCAGTTATTCCCATTGACCTCATTTTGTGAGCTATCACCCCATGGTCACATTTGTCGAACGCCTTTGCAAAGTCTGTGTATACAACATCTGCATTTTGCTTTTCTTCTAGGGCTTCTGTGATTTTGTCATAGTGGTTGAGTAACTGTGACAGACAGGATCTCCCCGCTCTAAATCCATGTTGTCCTGGATTGTGCAATTCATTGTTTTCCATAAAACTAGAAATTTGATTCCTAATCACTCTTTCAAACACTTTTATTATGTGTGATGTTAGTGCAACTGGCCTATAATTTTTTGCCAAGGCTTTACTCCCCCCCTTGTGCAACGGAGCTATATCTGCAGATTTAAGTGCTGCTGGTATCTCCCCTGTATCCAGGCTCTTTCTCCATATTACGCTGAGTGCTCTCGCTACTGGTACTTTACATTTTTTTATGAATATTGAATTCCATGAGTCAGGCCCAGGGGCTGAGTGCATGGGCATATTGTCAATTTCTCTTTCAAAGTCTTCCGAGCTTGTGGTAATATCCGTTATATTATCTGCAGCTTGAATGTCAACACATCCAGGGTGTAGTGTGAACTATAAACTGTAGTGTGAATTATAAACTCTCACCATACCAGTTTAATCGCTCATCATGTGTACAAAAATGTAGGTAACTGTATATAATGTGTATGCAGTGCGATAACAGCAAAAACACTTACTGTTCTAAAAATATAATGTGTGATTACCTAAGTGTAGTTACAGGATGAGAGCTATGCACGTGGTGTCTCATCTTCCCAATACTCTGTCATATAACGCTTTGGAACTACTAACGGTTTTGGCCTCCACCACCACCTTACTTAGCTTGTTCCAATTGTCTACCACTATTTGCAAAAGAAAACTTTCTAATATTTTTTTGGCACCATTGTTTCCTTAGCTTGAATCTGTGTCCTCTTGTTCTTGAAGTTGCTGGTTTCAGAAATTCCTTTTTGTCAATTTGGTCGATTGCTGTTAGTATTTTTTTAAGTGGTGATACACTACATGTAAGTGTATCACCACTTTTTATTTTTTTTAATAAAAGAAAAAGCAAGACGACTTTGGAGGAGGCACTGGCACAAAAGCTGCACCAAAGGCCCACCTCGACAAGCAGAAGTCAGAGCCCCGGCACGGTCACAAACTTGTGCCAAGACCAAGAAGTGCAGTCTGCAAGCCAGGAAGACCCTGGAACCCCAGAACAGTCAATACCAAAGCGCACAAGAGGGAACCACCAAGGGCCACCCGAACACCAAAGGGAAAACTGGAGAGGAAGAAAACTTCCAGAACGAAACAGAAGAACCCAAAGGAACCTGGAAACCAACCCAGGGAGAGCTGTAACTGCCACACTTGCCAGCAGAACGCACCACAGAAAGTAACGGCAAAACACATGACCCAGATAAAAAGGAACCCGGAAATGAACTCCGGGGGGAACCCTAACCACCACATTTGCCAGCGAAATGCACCAAAGAAAGGATGGGCAAAACACCTGACCCAGACAAAACCCCTGGCAAAAACAGCAAGAAAACGGACTGAAAACTGGGGGTCAAAGGGCGTGGGAGCAAGCAGATCATACAGCACAGACAACAAGCCCAAAAACTAGGGCCCAGAACCCAAACAGAAAAACACACAGGTAAAAAAACAACACTCAAATGTTCCCAGAGGAACAGAAAGGGCAGAACACCCCATAAGAAAGAACAACACAGACACACGACAACAGGAGAAAAAAAAACTAAAGATAAAAGGGAAAACCCTCCTCCAAAATGCGAGCTCACACTCCCAGGCACATGTAAACAAACTGCAGCACAACCCTGGTGGCCATGCGGGAAGTGCCCGCAGATGGAAAATAGCCACTAAAACAAAAGGAGCAGCAGCTGAAGCAAGGGAGCCAAAATCATGTCAGCAAATGTGGGAAACAAAGCAGACGGGAGGCGAGACAGAAAAAAAAATGCCCAGACAGCACAAAGCCCAAGCAGGGGCAAACAGCACCAGAACTGCAAGCGGGCTCCCCCAGCCAAAGTCCCCAGGGCAGAGCTGTCCTCCACGCCCTCTACCCCCCTGAAGAAAAGGCAGAGTCCAGGGAAAAGGTAGCAAAGAAGGGGGTCTGCTGGTAGGACCAAGAAGCCTCAGCAGGAGGAGCAGGCTCAAATGCCTCTGTCCCCAACCTGCATGGGGCAGCCCCCGAAGCCGCCTGAGTCTTACTACCAACTAAACCTCGTCCTGACCCCGAAACCCGCAGACATTACGGAGCAGGGGGAAGGAGAGAGGGAGGGGGGACAGGGCGAACAACGCCTAACCAAAACGGGGCAGCCTCGGGGCATCCAGGTGGGCAACCAACCTAGCGTGTTGCATGGATGCCACCTGTGCCCGAATATCAATGTCATCAGAATGGGTAAATTGGAGAACAAGCAGAAAACACGACTCGGAAGACTCCGGGTATCATTGACCCAACAAGCGGTATGACAAATGTAAAAGTGGTGACTGGCACCCTGAGACAAGGGCACACGGCATCCTCCAAACTCGCATGAGGCGAGCTGGAACACGGAAGAGCCCAGACAGAGTTTTCCAGGGCCCATAGGCTGACTGCTACAGGAAGCCCGGGCAAGGTGTTGCTAACTGGTTAGACCCAAAAGCTAACAAGAGGGGATGATCAAACCACCGAAACCCCTGCGACATGTACAATCACAGGGACCTAGTGGAGGGTCACCAAAACAATACAAGTGGCCCTATAGCCACACAGAGCAGAGGCAAAGTTTTTTGCCCCGCCAGGCAGTTCTTTGCCCCGCCAGGCAGTTCTTTGCCCCGCCAGGCAGTTCTTTGCCCCGCCAGGCAGTTCTTTGCCCCGCCAGGCAGTTCTTTGCCCCGCCAGGCAGTTCTTTGCCCCGCCAGGCAAAGAACAAAAATAAAAGAAAATCCCGCAAAAGTACAACGTCCCCAGAGGAAACAGGAACCAGCCGCTGTATAGGTAAGCTGGTTGCACAACACCTTGACGCACCAATCATCAACAATACCACTCCCTACCCAAGGCCAAACAAGGGCATGAAACCCCAGCTGGCCCCAAGGGTGGGGTAAATGCCAAGCAGCAAAAACCCCTACGGAAATGGCGTACCGAAGTCACAAGGAAAAAGAACCCTAGCACCCAGGGGCAGTACTCACAAGGCACTCGGCAAAGGCCTCCCTGAGTGCATGCAGCCCCAGTACACTTATTACACCTGGCCACCACACCACGAACTGCAGAGGACACCACTAAGGCAAAACACTGCCAGGAAATTGAAGCCAGAGTTGACGACCGCCCTAGTTCGCATTAGCCAATGAACTGGAGTTGCTGAGTAGCCAGTGTGGTGGGTCCGGACCCCCCCCCCCCTCCCTCCTAAGGAGGGGAGGTCAGTGCAGACAAGCGACGAAGTGTGACATTTGCTTGTTTGCTTGTTTTATTGGGATTTGTGGGAGTTCTGCACCTCTGTTCATTTTTGGTTGCAATTTTCTTACCATGTGGGGTAACCCCCAGGCAATGGCAAATTAGGAAACCACCTAAAACTGCACCTTGCTCCTGGATTTTTCTGATGTCCTCCAGGTAGAGTCTTGGGAACCAGCTAGGGTACCATCATCCAAGAACCATGATGTTAAGCACCTCGCCTAGAGACAGGACCTCTGCTGACTTGTTTGATGACTAAGCATGAAAAGGAGAGGAGCAAGGGGGATCACCCTGTTGTGACGGCCTTCCATCGCGAGTCAATTTCATGTTCTGCCAAAAGTAGCCGTAAGATCCGATACCTTGTAGGCACATGAATGTACGAAAGGGAGAGGGAGGGAAATGACTATGAACCGCACGGAGTACATGCATCCCTCCGCACCAAATTGAAGGCATTTTTATGAAAAAAATCTAGTCTGATAAGGGGCCTTTTCGTCTGTGATGTTGGAGCGATGAAGGCTCGAGCTGCATGGGCTGCCGCCTCGACACCCTTGTGGAATGCCAAACCCTAGCTGTTTTGGCTTCAGCATGTTGGCGGCTGCATCACTAACTGTTCTTGCAGCCTGCCTTTGCGACGAGACGCCGAGAGAATTGCCCACAGCTATTGGCCTGATCACTACATCCTTTTTCTTAGAGCCACGGAGGGATGCCGTGGCCAAAAAAATAGGTATTAATGACGACGGTGGTAATGTTAGCCAGACTAGACATGATATTGCTTGCTGAATCTGGTTAGTTCCACCAAGAGGTTGCTTTGACAATAGTCACCCAGTGCAGGTTTGAGCATTGCTTGAGGTGGTGGGGTTTAGTCCTGTGAACCCACCCTGATCCTGTTGGGAAGGACAAGCTGCTTATGGACCACAGATTCAGCAACCCAGAGAGTTCTGCTCCGGTGCCCCCACTTGTACAATGTCAGTCCTCACGCGGAGCCCTGGCAAGGGTTTTCCTGGCTGCCCTTAGTGTCGGGCTTGAGGTCTATTGTGGCACATCTCTGTCGCAATTGAGTCCTCACTGCGTGATGACTCTTATTGCGCCAATAGTGTTTCCTTCTTTCTATTTCTTGGTGACTGATGTTCTGGATTTTTGATGTCTCGGATATGGCATCTGTTGCTCTTCCTGCCGTGGGTGTTTCTCCGCGCGAGTGGGAAGGCCACCTGGTTGTCCGTCCCTGGGAAAATCATTTATATCTTTGATGACTGAGCCAGGCTAAGCCCCCCCCCGTTTGCTCTCTCCTTGCAGGGGTGGACTAGACATATGTTGCCAAACAATGTAGGAGGTTGTGCCATGCTTGGGTGTTCCAGGAGAGTAGTTGACCTTTCTCACGGAGGGCAGATAATTTGGCTGCTGCATAGGGGGTGGGCTGCTTTAGGAATGTGTTGCAAGGTTTGGCTGATGTTGCTTTGATAGCCTCTGAATAAATTTGCTGTGGGAATGAAGCTCTGGGAGGTGTTTTGCCTGACGGGCGGTGTGGGCTGTTGATTGGGTGTTCTCCCTGGGGAGGGCCCCAGAACCTCAAACACCTGGCTCTGTTGTGGTAATGAAGGCGCACATTACGCGTCACGTCACCCCACCGAGATAAAGCTATACCCTGTCACACGTCTGACATCATGCCTTGTCTGGCCCCTGATTGATGGCTTCTCTTGGCTTGGAGAAGCCTGGCTGTATGTTAAGAGCTGCGACATGGGCGGGGTGCGCACTGGGCGGGAGGGTGGACGGCGGATGGAGACTCGAGAGGAGTGGGGCGGCGGTTGGCAGGCTGGGGGGGGATGATCAACTGGCCTGTGGCACTTACTTACTGCAGATGAGCTGGTAATTCCATATACACACCTCTATAGTAAATTGTGGGTATACACCCACTCACACAATTATGTGGGTATACCTTGGGTGGGTGGGTGGCGTAGACACACATTGGGAGCCTCCCGGCATCTATGAGCGCGAGGTTGTCACGAGTGGCCTCAGTGGGTGGGGAGGCGACGTATGGTGGGGTGGGGAAGGAGGGGGAGCAGCAGGGATACTTCCCGGCCTGGGCGCTGTGGTGGATGGCCGGGGTCAGGGCCGACACTAACTACTGGTATAATGTCCCCGTATATCACTGCAACAAGGCATGAATGAATCATACACTTGTAATCTGACTCACTTGCACGTGTGATGTACTCACAATATGATAGATATGTTGGCGCCAATTATCGCTGACAACGCTAACTTTCAACAAAACTTTCAAAAAAGAAAAAACACAAAACACTATTTGGCACACACGTAACTTGCACCCTCTCTCAATCCTGACCACACATATATATATATTAATATTGAGTGAGTGTGGCTTCTGCTTCCTAGCTATCCATATGCCTTAACAGTAAAAATGAGCTATTGGCATCTTTTTCAGTCATACTGGTGGTGGTCGTGATTTCTTCAGTCTGGCTTTAGGGGTATGGATGGATATATTGAAGTAATTGGGGATCTGTAATTGTAAAAAGGTTAATTGATGGTATAGTCTGTTTGATGCCACTTGTGTTGTGCAATGACCTGATAAGCCAGGCTGGGATTTAGGCTGGTAGCAGCCTGGTTGACCAAATGACCATACAAAAGCGTACCTAATAATGTATGAATAGTCATGTTCCTGGCCCTAGTTGATCGCTAGTATTGCACAGGGTCTGGTTTCCTGGACCACCGTCTCCTCTTCATGCCCTAGTAAAGCGTAGTCATCTCCCCATTTTCCGGTCATGCTCCTCTTAGGTGTGTCTTACGTACACTTGTCTCAGGAAGCTATCATGGAGCTTTCCCCAGTGTTGAATGTAATGAAATGTGACTTTCTGGTAGAGTCCCGGCCGGTGACTGTCTTGACTCGCCTCCATCCCTACCAGGTTCTTTGGTTTGTTGTGCATCAGCTACACACTGACAACAGGAGTGTGAGGCTGATAGCGTTGGGGCTGTCCTTGTGGTAGCCATTGGTACTAACAGGTTCCAGTTAGGTTTTGCAGTAATGCCAATTGTTTTGAATTAATTGTTTGGGCGTGTTTTTGCATGATTCATTTTCTGTGAACCTCATTGCAGTTACTGTATCTATTGTTTCACAGGACTTTATGGATGTTTTCACAGTGAAGGGTGATCATAAGAATGCCCTTCTCCTTATACCTCTGAAGGAGCCATATTCTGGTCCTGGTCAGGCCATAACATGACTCCTGCAAACTGGAAAATCCCAGTAGTGGGGAATCATCTCGGTGAGATAACTCAGAGGCTACCAGGGTCTCTACAAAAAAAGAGGTGTTTCAGTACATTCAATCATTTGAGATGATTCAGGCCTTAGCATAAACCGTGGGCCGGCTCCTTCGACCAGGCCTCGAGTTTTGTTAGGCATCACCCCCCAGGAGAGTAGCCCATATGCAGGGCTGTCTAAGCTCCCAGCGTACCTATTTAGCTGCTAGTAACAGGGTGCATCAGGGTGAAAGAAACATTTTTGCCCATTTGTCTCCGCCTCCACCGGGAATCGAACTCGGACCTCAGGGACTTACGAATCTCGACGCGCTGTCCATTCAGCTGTCAGCACCCAACACATGGTCTTAAAGTTCATATCATTATATAGTTAAACATTTTTATTTATTTACTCTCTGATGATAACTTTGCTGTAACATAGGCCATTGTTTTATTGCTCAGCTGTCTTTTAGATTGGTGCATATGTTTTGCCAATTTAATTGATTAAAAAAAGAATTTAAAATTTATCTTCCATTGCCTTTGCAGAGGTGCTTGACCAGCACCCACCATAACCTCCCCCCAGCAGTAATGCAAGGCTGGCAGACACTAAGGCTGCTGGAGAAACTAAGGCTCTTCAGCAGTTCATGACCATGTTAGGAACTGATCCTGACCGTGCTTATTATGGCATCAAGCATGTTGAGAGAGCCAACGATAGCCAGGCCATTGAAACTCTACTGGTGTCTGACAGTCTGTTTAGGTATGTCCCTCCCCCCCCTTTCTTTCTTCTTTTTGTAGATACAAGGTATTTATTTAATTATTATGGCATTTTGTTATGAAATATGCATCAGTTAGACTGAGGAATTATATTTATCCAGGTACAGTATATGTAGCTATAATTCTGTTAATGGGTATACTGTAGTAGTTGGGACCTACGTACAGATATAGACCAAATCCATCAGTCAGATCTTCCCCTCAAAATTGTCAGAAATATATAAATGTTGGCATGGATCAAGGTGAAATATGTATTGTCATGAAGTAATTTCCAGCAGATTGTTATTTTCTGTAGGGAGATCTGTAGCTCCTTGGAGCTATCTGACTGATATTAGCTATATTAGTCTGGGCTTCAGTCACATGGCGTTCTTATGCCTACCAGGAACCATGAGCAAGAACCTGGTTCCCTGGGAGAGGTGCAGGGAGCAATGGCCTATGAAAACTCCACTCTTTGAGAGTATATTCATGTTTGCCATTGACTGGGGTTAGGTATCCCAGAAAGGTACGCACCCCAAAACAGACTCCAACTGGTAGAAAATTGCAACCCAAGATCAAACAGAGCAACCCCCCCCCCCCCAAGAAAAACAAAGTAACAAGAAAATCGTCATCAAACCGAAGCGCCGCACGAGGTATCTGGCCTCGATCCTGTGCTTGGATCGAGCACAGATCCAAGTGCTCTTTCACTTGGATTTTTTTCCCTTCACAAGCTGTCCTTGGACTGGCTTGTGGAGAATGTGGAGGCTTTGAGTGCCGGGCCGTTGTCTGGGGCGTTGGTCTCGGGGGCGTTGCTGAAACTGCATGCACCTATTCTCCGGAAGGCGGTGTCTCTGTTTTCTGTGGGGAGCCCCTTCAGTCTCCCTGGAACTATCGGGCTAATATGCGTTATTTTAGACTTGGGCATTAGTCAATGGAGTTCATCCTACCGGGGACCACGAGCCAGAACCTGGCTCTCCCTCAGAGAGCAATGGAATCTAGAAAACCCCCTTGTGGTTGTGGTT
>WNGS01009202.1:6493294-6513720 GCA_020271785.1 Procambarus virginalis
TGCTGGGTTCTGTCGGGTCTCTGTTGGCCGTCTGGGGACTGCCTGCCCCGTTCTCTGCCTTTGCAGAAGCGAGTTGCTATTTGCATGTTGGGTGGTGCCTGTTGCTGCTACTGCACATGTGCATTGGTGCCGTGTTTTGCGGTGGCGTGTCCTTGTTCCTGTGTCCGGTTGTGGTGTGGCACCTTGCTGCTGTTTTGTGCCTAGGGTTCGCATATGGGGGTTTGCTTGTTATTTTTCGTGGTCGTCGGATCCCTGGCTTGGCCCTCCCATGTGCGTGGGGTTTCTGTCCCTGCCTGATTGTCCGCCCCTGGTTTTCCTGGGGTTTGTGTACTTCAGCTCTTTCGTCCTGCCTCTCCCCAGTCGATTTCCTGACATCTCATTTGGTTGGTTTTGCCTGCACTTGCTGCTGGGGGGGGGGGGGGGGTGTCAGTTTCTACCATTTCCCTTCCTTGTGCGTTCCCTTTGTTTCCTCCTCTGCTGCAGGGGTGTTCTGCGTGCGTTCCTTGACTTGGGCGTTTTTTCAACCTGTGTCCTATGGTGTGCCTCTGTCTTGGTCTGTCAGTTGCTCGTACCCCTTGGTTCGGGTACTGTTCTGGAGGCAACCCCTTCCGCCTTCTTTGGCTTTCCTGGCTTGCCCTGTCGGTTGGCTTTTCGGGGTCTTGCGATGTATCGCGTCGGACCCGTCGTTTCTTGATCGCCTGGCGGGCTGTAACACCGTAAAGGTGTTTGTGTTTAGTTGTATTTAATATATATTTATAGTTCATGAGTCACAGACAAGGATTTGAAAGGCGCCAGTTTGTTGGTCTGAAACTCACACCTCTAAGCGTTAATGACCTCAAGTGACCTGAGGTCAGCTCGTGCGAATTTCACCTTGCTTCTGCTAATCTGATAATTGTAGCCTGTTAGCGTTCAAACATGCCGACGTTTAAGGAGTGGCTTGATAGAGAGCCTGAGGCTATCTACTTGTGGGCGAAGTTAGCTACTAGGTTTCCCAATATATACTGAGGGAGCTGGAGGATTAGAGAGACAAGATAGGAGACCAGCCAGGAGAGCAAGGCAGAGGACAGCCGCCGAAATAGGCCGTCGGTGGGACGGGGGGTGACGCTGTCTGACAACTGCAGACTCCCCCCCCTCTCTATTCAACTTGGACTCAGTCCTTCAGTGAGTGAACATTTAGGTGACTTGGTCGTGTTTACAAGTCTTGTGTGATGATCAGGGGCAGTCAAGTTGTAGTGTTCTCGAATTCTTGGATGAGGACTCACTTTGAAATATTAATCTTGAACATTAAGTTGAATTGCTTAAATTATGATACTTATCATGTGAAATATAATTGAACTTATTATTTAAAGTGTCTTTAACTTTGTTCCCTAGAGTTTTTGAGTTGAGGTGAGAAAGCCTCTGCGGTTACTGGTTTCATGATTTTAATGAGGTACATAATACAGATGGAACATACTAATAATGACCACTTGATAATGTCTTTGAGAATATTGTGATACAGACAAGTTCCATTCCTTGTCTTGTATGCAATGGATTTTGTATGGATGGTGGTAGCAATTTCTTCTTCTACTATCTACTCTTGTACTCTAGAGTGTACTAATTGCAAAAGGAGCATGTTGGGAGAGCCATTTTGGTGAGGGAGGGGTTGGTGAAGGGAAGGGATGTGAGCCTGTCGTCTGCTGGCTGCTCTGCGACTTGTCATGCAGTGTATGGTGGCCACTGTGCTGTTGGGACACTATTCCAGCTTAGTTGTACAGTTATGGTGAACAAAACATGCAGATATTTATATATAACATGTGATATAGTATAATTAAAACCACAAACAGTATTGTGGGAGTAGGAATGTTGGCGATTAAGGTGTTGCGGGAGGGCTGGCTGGGTGTTACAGCCCCACTCTTGATGGTTGGACTCATTATACCAACTTAGTGGTTCACTATGGTGAACAAAACATGCAGATACTTATATATAATGTGTGTATAGAGTGTAATAACAGCAAAACTATTGGTTTTATTGTTTTATGAACATAATAATTAAATCACTAATATGCACATCATACTTTAAGTAAGCAATGGTTCACACATTTTATTATATAAATATATCACACTACACACTATTGATAATATTACTGCAAAAAAAGACAAAAAATCATTGAGACATTAAAATAATTATGTAATATCTTTGTGGCAACTCGCGCCTGACAGTCGGGGGTGGAGGAGACCAGCTTGGGACGTTTACTCTGTCAGCGCCTCAGTTTTGCCAGACCTCCTCACCCTATTGCAGGCCAGAATAAGTCACTTACAATATTTTATTATTTTCCCATGATCAGGAAACACAAATGAGCACTTTTATAAGACAAAGTTTTGTATATTTTTTTATTTCTTGCACCTGGGTGTGTTGCAGGCTGTAATTGCAAGCACCTCCCAGGGGGTTAAGCATATGGGTTAAAGATATTGAGGGCAGAGTATTCAATGTAAATCTTCATACATGATATGGAAGTACTTCACTTGATTTGGCTGGGAGTGGTTGGTGCGGAAGGGACTCTTCGATGTGAAAAGTACAGTTGTTAGATTTAAGTTTGTAGGGCAACAAAGGAGTTGATTGTACTGGTATTGTACTATTAGATAATGACCAAAAAAATAGTTGTATTATCTGCAGGCTAAATCTGATGCTTCATTTCCCAGAAAACTTCTGATTGGATGACCATGGCTGAAACTCCTCTAGACTGCCCTCTTGAACTTTCTATTCTTTTTGTGTTTGTGGAATGTTCCCGTGAATTTCAGTACTGCTTCACTTTCTTAATTTAGTGTTTTACCTCGCTCTCCCCCTATATTTGACTTTGCATCCGTATCCATTACAGAGTAAAGGGTCGCAATGTTGAAGAAAATCAATACATTAAGATGGGTGCATACCACACAGTGGACTTGGAACCCAATAGAAAGTTCACTCTCTTTAAGGAACAGTGGGATTCTGTTACTTTAGAACGTGTGAATAATGCTTGCGACCCAGCTAAGGTCAGTACAATTCACGACTTCAATTTATGAACATACAGTATATACTTAGTTTTTTGCATTATTTGCTTACTAGTGCTCTCATTTGGTTGATTTTTTATATACAGTATAAGTATTTTTACTAATTAAAATTGAGTTGTAATGCTACCTTTCAGCATGCAGACCTGGCAGCTGTGGTGATGCAAGAGGGCCTGGCATTTGTCTGCCTTATTACATCTGCCATGACTGTTGACCGAGCTAAGATAGATGTGAACATACCAAAAAAAGGGAAGGCTGATGACACTCAAAGAAAGAAGGTAAAATTATTTGACACAATTGCATATTCTTACTAAGGGATTGGTTGTTAATACTGTATTAAATAAAAGGTGGTGGTAATTGCAGCATACCATAGACAAAATCTGTTCTGCTCTCTGAGTTTTCATTATTTAAAAAGTTTTATTCATTATTAGTCTAAATATTTTTTTTCCTCCCATGTGCATGATTACATCCAGAAGGTAGACCTAGTTTGTAGAGTGGCCAAGTGCGATGCCATTGAGGCTAGCCTGTGCCATGAATAGATTGAATCAATTGAGTCAGTTGTTTTTGTGGGATTCCATTGAAGCTCTTTCCTCAAACACTATTTTAATTTGCAAAAAATATAAAACATTCTTCCACCATGGCTTCTAAAGGGCAGGAAATGTGTTGGCCGAGACTTCAACAAGCAACAAACCCAAAAGAAGTACACAATGACTTTTGAGTAGAAAGTAAAGCTTATAAGAAAAGTGGAATCTAGCGCCCTTGAACAATTGTGTACAAAACTAATTACTGAAGCCACACTTTGACCGTTTCATATATGGTTTTCATTTTGATATTGTAGTTTTCTCGGGGAAGCCCCTTGTGGCTCCCTGAAACTATCTCGCTAAGATGGCTCCCAACTACTAGGGCACATCAACAATGGAGTTGTCTGGCTTACCAGGAACCAGAGTCAGAACTTGGCCCCCCCATCATACAGGCATAGAGAGTAGGCGACACTATGTACTATGAGGCTACAGGATCACCTAGACAAACTGAAGGAATGGTCCAACAAATGGCTACTAAAGTTCAACCTGAATATATGTAAGGTAATGAAACTTGGGGGAGGAAATAGGTCAGACACTGGATATTGAATGGGAGATGAAGTCCTTCATGAAACGGACAAAGAGAAAGATCAAGGAGTTGATGTCATGCCAAATCTGTCTCCTGAAGCCCACATCAAATGAATAACATTGGTGGCGCATGCGAGGCTGGCTAACATCAGAACTGCTTTCAGAAACCTGTGTAAGGATTCTTTCAGAACCTTGTATACCATGCATGTAAGGCCAATCCTGGAGTATGCGGCCCCAGCATGGAGCCTTATGTACCTTATCATGCACAAGACAAAGCTGGAAAAAGTTCAGAGGTATGTCACTAGGCGAGTCCCAGAACAAGAGGCATGATTTACGAGGAAAGGCTGAGTGAACTGTTCCTCATGTCGCTAGAAGACAGAAGAGCTCGGGGAGATATGATCACATACAAAATCGGAGGAGGTGAAGGCTGACTCCATACACAGTTTCAAATGTAAACATGAAGGAGCTTGAGAAGCTCGGGAACCTGTACACCAGAGTCAGAACTTGGCCCCCCCATCATACAGGCATAGAGAGTAGGCGACACTATGTACTATGAGGCTACAGGATCACCTAGACAAACGGAAGGAATGGTCCAACAAATGGCTACTAAAGTTCAACCTGAATATATGTAAGGTAATGAAACTTGGGGGAGGAAATAGGTCAGACTCTGGATACTGAATGGGAGATGAAGTCCTTCATGAAACGGACAAAGAGAAAGATCAAGGAGTTGATGTCACGCCAAATCTCATCCCATCCCAAGTTCCATCCCAGGAGGCAGACAAGAGGAGCTCCAGCTTATTTCAACAATCCTAAGTGTTGTAGTACAGGATGATGATAGTGAGTGGTGTCCCAGACAACATAAAGGTATAGTGCTTTTGAAAAATAGGTGAGATAACAGGAATGTGCCAAGGGAAGTGAAAAAATTGGATGAGAAAAAGTTGCCTTAGTGTTACAGGGCAGAGAACAGCATTCAAGATGGCCGCCGGTGGCAAGAGGAAATACACAACAGAGCTTGATTTTGATGGTTTCAGTGAAGAAAGCATTGAGATAACCAGTCTATACAACAAGTTGGCAAAATTAGATACTATAGTGACCTCTCATATAGAATTAATTAGTAAATTGAAAGAAAGTAATGACCATTTAAATAGCAAAGTTGTATGTCTTGAGGGTGTAGTGAAAGACTTGTGCAAGGATAAGATTAAATTGGAAACAAATTGCAAAGCCATGGAAGAAGAAAATAGTCTCTTAAAAATAGCTTTGGAAGAAGTTAAAGTAAATTTAAACACAAATGACTACAATAGGTTAGGTAAGGAAATTCAACAGGAGAAACAGCTTTTGTCAGCACAGATGGAGGAAGTTGCACAGGGTATAGAACAGTGCAAGAAAGATATGCAACTCACTTATGCGCAAGTGGCCAAGGACAAGGAAAAAATAGAAGAAGCAGTAAAAGAAGTCAAACACTGCAGCAACCAAGATAAAACAAACATTAGGCTAGAAGTGAGAAAAGAATTGGCATCTAACCCAAAGTTGGTGCAAAACACAGTTGATCGGAGTAAGTCCCTGATCATTTTTGGATGCAAAGAAAAGGAGATAACATCTAGGTCAGAAAGAGCTGTAGAAGAAGCAAAAGTAGTAGATAAAATTGTTGGCCTCGTGGAAGGTCTTACAACCAAAGAGAATGTGTGCGACTACAGGAGAATAGGCAGATATGTAAAAGGGAAAGATCGACCTTTGAGGATCACCCTAAACGGTGCCAAACAGATGGAAGAAGTACTAAGGAATGCCAGAAAATTACAAAGCGTTGAGGATGGGAAAGGGTGGTCGTTAAGACGAGATCTTTCAAAAGAAGATAGAGAGAAGCTGAAACTGAACCTCGCCGAGGCAAAACGTTTAAATGAGAGCAGGAATGAAGAAGAAATCAATTCTTTTTTCTACAAAGTGATAGGGGTAGGCAGACCAGTAAAGTGGTACATAAAAGCAAACCAACAAAATCATTAGAGAAAGGGGGAGTGAAAAATAAGAAGATGGGGAACAAGTTCCTGAAGATTGCATACACCAACATAGATGGAGTAAGGTCAAAGATACTGGAGTTAAGTGATATAATACAGCTGCAGACACCAGACATTGTTGCACTCACGGAGACAAAACTTGAAGATGTTATTTTAAATGAGGTCATATTCCCAAGGGGCTACTCAATTTGGAGACGGGACAGAAAAATTAGGAAAGGCGGTGGCGTTGCTGTGCTGGTGAAAGAACACCTAAAGGTGAACGAAATAATGACTACCAATCCACAAGAAGTTGACATAATAGCACTAGAGATCTGCCATGAGGATGATAAACTAGTGATCATAAATGCATATAGTCCACCGCTAAGCAGCACATGGTCAAAGGAGGAGCTAGATAGTAAACGAGAAGGTCTTATAACGATAATGAGAGAGATCATAGCGAGAGCGGATAACGATAGTTCACGACTGTTGATAGTCGGCGACTTCAACTTGAAATCCATAGACTGGGAAGCATATGAAGCTAAAACAGAAGATTTCTGGACCTGTAAATTTGTAGACCTCATCCTGGAAACATTCTTGTATCAACATGTTAAACAAGCTACGAGGATGAGGGAAGGTGACGTTCCCTCCATGCTAGATTTGATATTTACCAGGAAGGAGGAAGAAATATTTGACATTCAGTACCTTCCTCCCTTGGGTAAAAGTGACCATGTCTTTTTGGGGATAAAGTATGCAATGCGTTATAATCTGGAAGAAAATATGATGGTCGATGCAATTGAAAAACCTGACTTTAGGAGAGGACATTATGGCAACCTTAGAAAATTTTTTAGGGAGTATAATTGGACAGACTTGTTGCTAGGCAAGGAAGTGAATGAGATGTATGTCAAGTTTTGTGAAATATATGATAAAGGCACAAAAAAATTTATACCAAAACAGAGAAGCAGAACTAGGAAACAGGATTGGTTCGACAGAAGTGCGAGAGGGCCAGAGACCAAAAGACACAAAAATGGAATCAATACAGGAAGAGGCCAAACCCCCAATCATACCAGCGATACAAAGATGCGAGAAACAACTACACGGCAGTGAGGAGAGAGGCAGAAAGAAATTTTGAAAAAGGGATTGCAGACAAATGTAAACAGAACCAGGTCTATTCTATAAATTCATAAACAACAAATTGCAGGTAAAGGATAATATTCAGAGGTTGAAAATGGGAAATAGATTCACGGAAAATGAAAAGGAAATGTGTGAAACATTAAACGAAAAGTTCCAAAGTGTGTTTGTACAAAATGAAATCTTCAGGGAACCAGATACAATAAGAATTCCAGAGAACAACATAGAGCACATAGAGGTGTCTAGAGACGAAGTGGAAAAAATGCTCAAAGAGCTAAATAAGAACAAAGCAGTTGGTCCAGATGGAGTTTCACCATGGGTTCTGAGAGAATGTGCACCTGAGCTCAGCATCCCTCTTCAACTGATCTTTCAGGCATCCCTGTTTACAGGAGTTGTAGCTGATGTGTGGAAAAAGGCTAACATAGTTCCAATTTACAAGAGTGGAAGCAGGGAAGACCCCCTTAATTATAGACCGGTATCATTGACAAGTGTAATAGTCAAAATATTGGAAAAAATAATTAAAACTAAATGGGTAGCACACCTGGAGAGAAATGATATAATATCAGACAGACAGTATGGTTTTCGATCTGGTAGATCCTGTGTATCGAATTTACTCAGTTTTTATGATCGAGCAACAGAGATATTACAGGAAAGAGATGGTTGGGCTGACTGCATCTATCTGGACCTAAAAAAGGCTTTCGACAGAGTTCCACATAAGAGGTTGTTCTGGAAACTGGAAAATATTGGAGGAGTGACAGGTACGCTTCTAACATGGATGAAAAATTTTCTGACTGATAGAAAAATGAGGGCTGTGATCAGAGGCAATGTATCGGACTGGAGAAATGTCACAAGTGGAGTACCACAGGGTTCAGTTCTTGCACCAGTGATGTTTATTGTCTACATAAATGATCTACCAGTTGGTATACAGAATTATATGAACATGTTTGCTGATGATGCTAAGATAATAGGAAGGATAAGAAATTTAGATGATTGTCATGCCCTTCAAGAAGACCTGGATAAAATAAGTATATGGAGCACCACTTGGCAAATGGAATTTAATGTTAATAAATGTCATGTTATGGAATGTGGAATAGGAGAACATAGACCCCACACAACCTATATATTATGTGAGAAATCTTTAAAGAACTCTGATAAAGAAAGAGATCTAGGGGTGGTTCTAGATAGAAAACTATCACCTGAAGACCACATAAAGAATATTGTGCAAGGAGCCTATGCTATGCTTTCTAACTTCAGAATTGCTTTTAAATACATGGATGGCGATATACTAAAGAAATTGTTCATGACTTTTGTTAGGCCAAAGCTAGAATATGCAGCTGTTGTTTGGTGCCCATATCTTAAGAAGCACATCAACAAACTGGAAAAGGTGCAAAGACATGCTACTAAGTGGCTCCCAGAACTGAAGGGTAAGAGCTACGAGGAAAGGTTAGAAGCATTAAATATGCCAAAACTAGAAGACAGAAGAAAAAGAGGTGATATGATCACTACATACAAAATAGTAACAGGAATTGATAAAATCGACAGGAAAGATTTCCTGAGACCTGGCACTTCAAGAACAAGAGGTCATAGATATAAACTGGCTAAACACAGATGCCGAAGAAATATAAGAAAATTCACTTTCGCAAACAGAGTGGTAGACGGTTGGAACAAGTTGGGGGAGGTGGTGGTGGAGGCCAAGACCGTCAGTAGTTTCAAAGCGTTATATGACAAAGAGTGCTGGGAAGACGGGACACCACGAGCGTAGCTCTCATCCTGTAACTACACTTAGGTAATTACACTTAGGTAATTACCAGTAGATTGATGGTTGAGAGATGGGGTCAAAGAGCCAAAGCTCAACCCTGCAAGCACAACTAGGTGAGTGCACTTTGCCACCTCAAAGAGAAAGCATTCAGAAAGTCAGTGAACCACTAAAAACTACTGTTAGATTCAAAGAGACCGGAGCCTCAAAACTGCCTAAAAACTGCCCCTATTAAAATAAACATGCAATTGAATCTATTGAAATAAGCGTGAGCTCATGAGCACTGTCCCTCACCAGTTGGAGTGGCCCAGAGTTCCCAGTTTCCTCCAACCTTCCACACCAGTTCTGTAACTGATGTGTATGTGTGAAGGTCATCTGTAGGGCTCCCGGGTTGTTTGTAAACCGCGTGGGTTCCACTGCTTATGTGCCAAGTGCAGCCTTCCTTGGAATTTGTCCAGTGGGAGCCATTTGCATGGTATTGTTTCATGGTTTAGTTCTGCTTTCGAGTGCATTTTCTGTCTGGTTTGTATTGTGTGGACCTGGCTCACACGACTTGAAGATAAGAAGAATCTTATCTGAGTGGTCCCCGGTACTTTCTCTGCACTGAAAAGAGTTCCTGTGGCGTGTTCAGGAGTTCACTTACAGGGTGGGACCACCGGGGTGGGTGCCTGGCCTTGGGTAAATCAAGGGTCTTTCTTTCCCTCTATCTATGGCCTTGATTAGGAGTGAGCATTTTGGCTGGTTGGGATGCACTGGTAGTTCGTATGCCTGCTCACATTAGTCACATTGACTAGGCTGTGTTGGTTTGCTTTATAACATCCAGCAAGCATCCCCAGTGCCTGGGTGTCCTGCTTTGTTAGTCCTTTGGGCCTTGGCATCCCCTGTGGGTTTTGGTGTGGCTTATGAATGGCTTCTCTGAACCTGTTCTTGCCTTTGAGCGTTGTTCGTCATCTGTGCCAAGGAGCGACAATCATTCTTTCTGCCTCTGCCATGGTGCCTGTTGGAGTGGTGACACCTACAACCTTGAGTACTATGGGGGTTTGCTCTCCCCATGTGACTCTTCTCTCTGACCCTCCTGGTAAAGTTCATGCTTATTATCAGGCATTTACTGCTTTATGGGTTCGTTTTGCCCACCTTCAGCTCTCTCATTTCTGTGCCCAGTTGGACTTTTTTTTTTTAAGGGACCCAGAATTGGAGGTGTTAGTGAATTTCACCTTGGTTCCATCCACGACTGCAGTGTGGCGAGTGTGTGGAGCCACACCCACACCATCTCCAGGTGTGGCTCCACCATCCCTGGAGTGGATTGGCCATCACTGGAGATGGCTCCTTCCACTTCTGGCATGGAGGCAGTTGAGCCACCTAGTCCTGCCAAGGTCTCAGCATTTTCTTCCTTCCAGCCAAACCCTTCTTCCAAAGTGTCTTGTTTAGACTATGATTTTCTATCCCTGATTTTCTATCCCTCTGGCTCTGCCCCAGAGCTTTTGTCAGTACACACAAAAATCACAATAGTGTGATGCATCAAATGAACAAATTCAAAAGGGCCGTAACGAGGGTTCGAATCTACGCCCAGGATAGTCCCAGACGCGATCATATCGTGGCGCAGTTGACTAAGACTGTGAATGATCTAACTATCCCGGACTTAGGTTCAAACTCTCATCACGGCCCTTGTGGATTTGTTCTTTTGTGTCTGGTTTCTAGGGCTTGTGGGAGTTGGATATGGGCCCTTTGGTTCTCTTTGACCCCACCTGGTCCTTCGTCTCTTACGATAGTGGCCCTTTGTTTCAGGGAGAGGGGTTTTCATATCCCCCATGTATGAATTCGATCTTAATGTGGGCTTCCCCAGGGTTCGTTTCCATGTGCCTTTTGGTCCATCAGATATGTTCTGAAAGTTTGCTTTCTCTTTGGTTTCCCCTTCGGTGGCCCGGGCAGATCTTTTCGAGTTCCTCCTGCGAGACCCAGAGTTTGCCTCTATAATGGACCCCTGTCTCTCTTGAGTTTGGGCCTTCTTTGTCATACTGGATGGGCTGCAAGATCTTGGAGTCTTTCTGGCTAGCAGACAGATCTCTTTTTACCCTTAGTCCTGGTTTGGCTTCCGTCATTCCCACACGCTCGAGTAGTATGAGGCTTCAACCGTGTTAAGTGTGTTTTTGGGCAGCTCTTCTTTTGAGCTGCTCAATAACTGCCCGTTTGCTCCTGCTCTTTCCCGGGACATGAGGTTGGTGCAGCACCATGCCCAGTTGTCTTTGCTGTCTGCGGCCCTCATAGCAGAGAACTTGGCTCACTCGCACTTGCTATGGTCATACATTTTCTAGCCCGTGTGGAGCTTTATACAGCATTGACTGGCCTCGAGGACATTGATATGCATGACTGGGTCAAGTGCAGGTGTCTTGTTGCCTGCTCTGGGGATATTGGCAACTTTGTCCAAGCTGTGTGCACCTATGGTCTGGGAGATGGTGGGCCGTGTTCTACTCTGCCTATCTCGCATGTTGACAGGCTGTGTTGACCCAGTCATTAGATTCGGGTTGGTTCTTGGCCCTTATGGCCACCTCTCCTTTTCTGGGGGGAGCCCTGTCGGCTCCCCGGAGCTATCCCAGGCTGAAATGCTAATGTCAGACTTTGGCATCAGTCATGTGTATGGAGTTCTTAGGCCTACTGGGGACCACAGCCAGAACCGGGCCCCCTCAGAGAGGCAAGGGGAGCAATGGCCTATAGAAGCCCCCGTGTGATTGGAAGCATTCTATGTCTGCCATCGACTGGGACAGGCACCCAGAAAGGTAAGCGCCCCAAAACAAACCCCTATTCTTGTTAAAATTGCTACCAAAAGTCGAACTAGTGGATAGAACTCCCCAACAGAAAAACAAGCAAACTAGTATGACGTCACACGTCACCGCGCCGCTGTCTGCGCAGCTCCCCCCTCCCCGGGAGGGGAAGGGGAGCCCCAGACCTCCCACGCCGGCTATCCACCCATCAGTTCTTCGGCTGATGCTATAGGCACCGGTTATGTGCTCCGGCTCCAGTGGTTGTTTCAGCACTGTACCTAGAGTGTGGTGTCCGTTTTTCTAGGTGGTGCGTGAGCCGGGAGTGATTCTCCAGTACTCGGGCTGCATGCGCCTAGGGTTCCTTCCCTAGGTGCCCTGTAAGTACTGCCCTTGGGGCTTGGGGCCACCTTCCACAAGTTCCTTGGGGTCTGCCCCTGCTAGGCCGTTTACTGCTTGGTTTTCGGCCGCTCTTTGTGTGCTTGGGTGTTCTGTCTCCCTTGGTCGCCTTAGGGTAAGGGGCAGTTTTGCACTGGTGGGGCGCAGGGTACTGTGCAGCTTGTCTTTTCCCAATCATAGCGGCTGGCTCTGTTCCGCTTGGGTATGCTGTCCTCTTGCGGGGGTTTCTTTTTCTTTTTGTTTATCTACCTGGTGGGGGGGGTCTGCCTTCGTTCTTGCCCCTTGGGTCCCTTGAGTTCTGAGTATTTCTGGTGGCACCCCCTGCTAGGTCCCCGTGAGTGTACACATCCCGGGGTTCAGCTCTTAGAAAGTTGTTTGGTAGTTTTGGGTGCCGGTTAGCAGTACCCTGCCTGGGATTACCTGAGCGCGAGTCCTCTTATAGTAAACGCTCGGGACCCTGGGAAACCCCTGGGGGCGCGTGGGTCCGATGGATGTGACCCCAGAGCCCCCCCCTCGCTTCCAGCGAGTTTGAGGGTTGCTCACCCCTTGTCTCTGGGTGACTCTGTTTTGCCTCCGTCTGCTGCCTGTGGGGTCGGTGACACCTTCGACCCGGAGTCCTGCGAGTTTGTTGCTCGTTGTGGCTCGGTTACCCAGTTGTGCTAAGCTGGTGCGGGCAGCAGAGGCGTTGCACTTGAGCCTTGGTGGTGGCAACGCTCTCGTGGTAACTCCCCGGGAACCCCGGGGCTGCCCCGTTTTGGTTCTTGTTTTTCCCCTGGATTCCCCTTCCTGCCTGCATCCGGTTCCTTACCGTCTGTAGGTTCAGGGCGGGGTTTGGTGGTGTTGAGACTCGGGCAGTCTCGGGGAAATCCCCTTCCGGGGTAGTGACGGGGGCATTTGAGCCTGTTCCTCCAGCTGTGTTGTAAGAGTCTGCCAGTGGGCTCCCTTCCTTTGTGTTTTCACGGCTGCCCCAGTTTTCTGGTACGGCCGGGGCTTTGGGGGGACGGCTCGGCCCCGGGGCCTGTCATGTGGGTTCCCGGGGCTGGGGAGGGGCTGACTTGGGGGGCCTTGGCCCCGTTGGACCCGTAGGGGTTTTTATCCCCCTCTAGGCGGGGCTTGTGGTTACGCGGAGTAGGGTTTTCCTCCCCACTCGCCGTACGTGCTGTTGGGCGTCAGCCCCTCCCCGGGCTCGGTTCCTTGGCCTTTGAGTCGGTTGGTTCCGTCCTGTGGGTGGATGTTTCCCCCCACCCCTTGTTGGGACGGTGTTTTCGTCATGTTTCCCCGTTTTGGGGGTTCTACGTGACTACTGGTCTCGGGTGCGCCTGCTCCTTTGTGTGCCTTCAGGACTGGGTTTGGCTTCCGTGTTCTCGAGGGTTCAGGAAGGTTTTTCGCTACTTCCCGCGTTATTGGAACGTCTGTCGGCTCCTCGTTCTTCTCGCCGTTTTGGGCTCTTTGTAGTCCTGTTGGGCTCCTTGTAGTCCGGTTGGGCTCCTTGTAGCCCTGTTGGGCTAATTTTGGGCCGGTTTGGGCTCCTTATGGGCCGGTTGGGCTACTTGTAGCCCTGTTGGGCTACTTGTTGCCTTGTTGGCCTGCTTGTGGCCCGGCTGTGTGCCTTTTTTGGGCTCTGTCTTCGCTTCTTTGGCCGGTTTTATTGTTCCTGCTCACTCTTTTGGCTCCTTTTCTAGTGCAGTAGTCCTGGTTGCCGCCTTCCCGCAGAGACTGTTGCGCGTTTTCGGCCAGCGTGTCGTGCGCGTGCGCCGCGGAGTTTGTTTTGGTCTGGGCAGTGTGTAGTGCTGGTGTTAGACGCCTTTTTGCTCCAGTGCTTCGCCTCTCGCTCTTCTCCCTTGCCGCGGTATGTGCCCCTTCGCTCCGGGGGTGTCCTGGGTTCCAGTTGTGGGGAGGCCGCCGAGGTTTTCCCTGTGTCATGGGTGTGGGCCGCCTTCTTCGCCTCTCACCTGCTCTCCTGCAGGTCCGGCTCTGGCGTCTTCACCTGGCGGTGCTCCCAGGTTCTTCTGGGCTCGGTTGAGTCGTGTCACTTCGTGCCACCGTTCGCCAGGTGAGTTTTCTGCGGTCTGGCGTCTTTTGGCAGGGCGCTGGATGCGGTGTTATATACCTGTCTTTATTTGGGTATCTTTTGTACGACTGAGACCGTTCGCACACCAGTGTCTGTCCCCCTTTTCACCCCTTCCTGTCCCACTCTTGTGCATGTCCAACCCATGCTAGGGTCATTAAGGGGTTCCACCTTTGTTAGTGTTATGAGGTGGGGGTTGTGGTGTTGGTTCTGTACTCGCCTGGTAGGGCTCCTGGCTGTGCTTGCAAGGTTTTTGCGCTCTGGTGTTTGGGTCCCGCCTATGTAGTAGAACTTGCGGGATAGTACCAGTGGAGTGCAGTGGTGCTATAGGCACCATCGGGGAACACTGTATATCCATCAGAGGTCTGCAGTTGTTACACGACCTACTTGCGAGCATACGCCTTCTTGCTGGTACGTTACCTTGGGGTTTTCCTTGAGGTGCTTCCGGGGCTTAGCGTCCCCGCGGCCCGGTCGTTGACCAGGCCTCCTGGACTGATCATCCTGGCTGTTGGACGTGGCTGCTCGCTGCCTGACGTATGAGTCACAGCCTGGTTGATCGGGTATCCTTTGGAGGTGCTTCTCCAGTTCTCTCTTGTACCACCCCGTCCTCGCAAATTTAATAAGTCATTATTGACTTATTAGTTACGTGCATGGGTGACATGCATCATCGTTTCCCTTTCAAAACTTCATGGAAAACACCGACCTTACTTAACCTACTTAGCATGTTAAATAAGCATCTTATGGTTTCGTAATTACAATTGTTACTTAACCTATTATAGGTATAACAACGCTGAACACTGTGGGGGATTGCCAGTTATGCCCCTTATGGTCCGTCCGTGGACTTCCGGGGCACGCTAGCTTGCTTTCGAATTAGTTATGGCCATCCTGGTTGTGAGGAGTCTGTGGGCCTGCAGGCCGCTCCATGCGGCTGCCTGGTGGGCCTCCTCCTGGCCGGTCTAGCCTGGCCTCGGGCCAGGCTTGGGGTGTACATGAGCTCCTAGTTCCCCATCCAGCCGATTTTGAGCGGGGTTTCTCCGCCGTCGGTCGCCTGGTATGCGGGTTCCTGGGCCTGCTGGGTTCTGTCGTGTCTCCGTGGGCCCTGTCTGGGGTCTGTCTGCTCCGTTCTCTGCCTTTGCAGGAGCGCGTTGCTCTTTACCTGTGGCATGTTGCGGTGGTGCCTGTTGCTACTACTGCGCGTGTGCTTTAGTACCGTGTTTCGCGGTGGCGTGTCCTTATTCCTGGGGTTTATGTTTCTGCTCTTTCGTCCTGCCTCACCCCAGTTGTTTTTCCTGGCATCTCTTTTTGTCTGTTTTGCCTGCACTTGCTGCTATGTTGGGGGGGGGGGCGTGGTCGGTTTCCACCACTTCATTGCTTGTGCGTTCCCTTGTTTTCCTCCTCTGCCACAGGGGTGTTCTGCGTGTGTTCCTTGGCTTCTAGGGCTTTTTTCGGCCTGTGTCCTGTGGTGTGCTTCTTTGTATCGGTCTGTTGCAGTTGCTCGTACCTCTTGGTTCGGGTACAGTTCTGGCGGCAACCCGTCCGCCTTCTTGGGTTTCCTTGCTTGCCCTGCCAATTGGTTTTTTCGGGGTCTGGCGATGTCCCGCGTCGGACCTGTCATTTCTGAACTCCTGGCGGGTTTGCTTGCTTGGAGTTTTTCTGTTCGGCAGACGTTCCATCTCCTTGTGCCACCTGAGTTCGGTGGTCGCGCCCGAGATCTTCTTGCGGCTCCGCCTTTTCCTGGGCTCGGAGGGGCCTTGTCGGGGCTGCTTCCGTCTGCCTCATGGTCTCGCCTCCAGCTGGTGGTCGGTGTCCCACCTGCGTGTTTCTCTTGGCGGCAGTATGGGGTGTTTTGGCGGTCCTTCCTTTTCCTGTCCCTTCTTAGGTGGTTACTCTTGTTAGCGTCGGCTTGGTTTTTGGTGGGGGTTGGGGGCCGTCGTCGTGCCACATACTGTCGCCTCTCTCTTTTTGTGCGGCGCTGGCGGGGCCGCTTTGGCTTGCTTTCGGTCTTGGTGTTGCTTCTACACCGTTAGTAAGCTGTCTTGTGCGTCGTTTCACCTCCGGCCTGTTCGTGCGCCGCTTGCACCATCCTGGTCTCCGCGGTTGTGTGCCACGGCGTCTGTGTCCGGAGCGCATTTTGCGTTGATCCGGTTCTGTTCTTCCCGGTTCGCCTGTGCTGGTGTCCCGGGTTGTCAGCCGTGTTCTTGCGGCTCGGCTGCCTGTGTTCTTCCCTCCTGCCCGTGGCGTTCGTGGCTTTGCTGCTCTCGCTGCCGTCTGGATGACGTGTTCTCGCAGTCTTTCGGGCATGGATCTTTGGTGTTCGTTCGGGGCCTTGCTGCTCGTTGTTGTGTTGTTCCCGGGACTGTCCGGGGCTGTGGCGCCTTGGGTTGGCGTTGCTGCCGGTTGTCTCGCTTCCAGGGGAGGGGTGCGTGGTGTCCGCCTCCCGGTTCCGTCCCTTTTGATCTTCCTCTGTGGGTAGTTAGCTCCGGGGAGCCGACGGGGCTCCCCCCAGAAAACCAGCGTTGAATGTAATGAAACGCCATTTTCTGGGTGAGTCCCGGAGGCTCCCCGGCAACCCTCCCTCCCTCCGGTCGGCGGTTTTTCGCGTGTCTTGACATCCAGCCTCAGAACTGATGGGTGGATAGCCGGCGTGGGAGGTCTGGGGCTCCCCCTTCCCTCTCCCGGGGAGGGGGGAGCTGCGCAGACAGCGGTGCGGTGACGTGTGACGTCATACTAGTTTGCTTGTTTTTCTGTTGGGGAGTTCTATCCACTAGTTCGACTTTTGGTAGCAATTTTAACCAGAATAGGGGTTTGTTTTGGGGCGCTTACCTTTCTGGGTGCCTGTCCCGGTCGATGGCAGACATAGAATGCTTCCAATCACACGGGGGCTTCTATAGGCCATTGCTCCCCTTGCCTCTCTGAGGGGGCCCGGTTCTGGCCGTGGTCCCCGGTAGGCCTAAGAACTCCATACACATGACTGATGCCAAAGTCTGACATTAGCATATCAGCCTGGGATAGCTCCGGGGAGCCTCCGGGACTCACCCAGAAAATGGCGTTTCATTACATTCAACGTTGGTTTTTTACCTCTCCTCTTTCTAGAGGATAATGATTCTCAGTTTTTGTCTTAGGCAGGTATGAATCTGCCACCAATTTCACACTACTGTATTGTGTTCAGGGTTCTCGTCCTCACTCTTGGAGGCTGTCTGGTAGTCAGGGCTTCGTCTGCTGCTGGTTGAGTTAGGCTTCTCATTGGAGCTAGATTTGGGGTTGTACACTTCCCATTGTCGGTTTGAGTTACTCATTGGTGCTGCTTTCAGGCTTTGTAGAGGGATACCACTGTTCATGGTTTGTGCCAGCCCTTTCCTGGTTCACCCCTTTGATAGAATGAACCAAGAAAGGAGTGGGGGGCTTGCCCAGTTTGCCAGACTCCTTGCCTCATGATTTGTTGGCTTTTTGGATATTTTCTTATGGCCTACAGTGGAATCTGGTCAGTTTTTTCCCCTTCCTGGGTGTCAGGGCTTTCGGGGTAGGCTTCTTCCCCTCACTTCTACCGGGTCATTGTAGAGCGAGTTGCTTCTGGCATGGTCAAAATGACTGGTGTCGTTACGCTGCGTGTGTCGCATCTTCAGTTACAAAACGGGATTCAGTGGAGCTCTGTTTCACCCTTGAACTTTTAGGATTGAACAAGTTCATCCCCTGCCCCTCTTTCTGCATGACCAGAAAATGAGGCAGGAAGTGCAGAACAGTTTTTTGCATTTCCTTTCTTTCTCCGCCGAGTGGGCTGTTGACCCTACCTCCTTCCAGTGGCTTTGCAAGACCCTTGGGCACCTCAGCATGGATCTCTCTTCATCAGCTTGTTATTGGCATCTTCTGCTCTGTGGCTCCATTCTCTAATTGCAAGGCCCTTGCAGTGGATGCCTTTTGACTGGACTGGTTGTGGTGTGGGGTTCTGTACCTCTTTACCCCAGTCCAATTGTTGCTCTGGGTTGTGGCCAGGTTCGATTCCTACCAGGGAATGATGATCCTTTTAGCTCCTTGGTGAGCCGGCTCGGCCTTGGTTTTTAGCGCTGTATGCTCAGTGTCTGAACCCCAGGTATTGCAGTACTGCTCCACCTCTCTCGGAAAATCTGCTCAGTGATGCACCTTGCTGGTTTGAACTTCTTGGTTCTTCCTATCTGGTTTTTCTAATGTGTCCTTACTGCCATCTCTTTGGTGAGCAGGTGATTGATTTCATGATGTCCCACCTGCATTTCTTCGCAGTTGCTGTAAGAAATAACTTGATCTTCACCACTTTCTTCCCCTTCATCTTCATTTCTCTGTGGTACTTTTGTTGCTGTTTTGATTGTTTATTGATCAGCATCTCGTGCCAAGTACTGTTGCCTCGTCATTCAGTGCTGGCAGAGATACTGCTGCTTGCATTTGGCATCTTTACTGCTGCTTGCATTTGGCATCTTTACTGCCTTGGCACTGTTTCGGAAGCTATCTTTCATATGTTTCATTTCTGACCTGCTGATGTGCAACCTGAGTCTGCTTGGTCCTTAGACCATGTTCTAGCCATTCATTCCTCTATATTGTTTACAGTGTCTCCTTCGGTCAGTCTGGGATTCCATTTTTAAGGCTATTTTCCTGTTAGCACACACCTCTGGTTGTAGGGTCTATGTTCTGTTTTGATCTGTAGGAGTCTCTAGGAGTTATATTTTGTCTGTATAGACCAAACGGAACTCCTGCATCTGTTGACCCCTTTGTATGGAACACTCTTGGTGAGATAGCTTCAAGGAGCCACTGGGGCTCATCAAGGAAAAGGAATTTCATTACATTCAATGTTTTTTTTTTTTGTAGTTATGTTTTCTGTTAACAAGTATCAATCTTGCAGTGTTTAGCTTTGTGATCAATATTTTAATAATATAATAATTAATTACTTTTCAGGCAGTTGCTAAATTCTTCGATCAGGTGATGGCTGCTATCATACGTCATCTAAACTTTGACGTTGTTAAAGCAGTATTGATTGCATCTCCAGGCTTTGTAAAAGATCAGTTCTTCGAATACATGATGAGAGTGAGTATTGTGAAATGTAGCTGTATAGTATATAGCTTGTCTGGATGTCTTCAGGTTACTGTCAAGTGAAGGGTTCAGTTGGCACTTGAGTTAGAACCCCAATCTACTGTCTATGCTTGCATTGTTAATACTAAAATTATTGAATTGGTCTCTTGTGTATGAGGAGCAGGAAAGATGGTGACCAAGTTAGTGGGGAATGGTAGATGTTTAGTTTAGAAGTTAAGTTAGTTTAGAAGGTATAATTATACATAAGTGTAATTACCTAAGTGTAGTTACAGGATGAGTGTCCTGTCTTCCCGGTACTGTCATAGGACGCGTTGAAACTACTGTACTTATGGTTTTGGCATGTACTGTCTTCTCGCTTAACTTGTTCCTACTGTCTACCACTCTGTTTGCAAAAGAGAACGTGTTAATATTTTTTGGCACCTATCTATGACCTCTTGTTCTTGAAGTTGCAGGTTTCAAGAAATCCTCTGTCAATTTTGTCAATTCATGTTAATATTTTGTATATAATGATCATATAACCTCTTTTCCTTCTATCTTGTAGCTTTGGCATATTTAATGCCTATAGCCTCTCTACGTAGTTTTTTGTTTTTCATATCTGGGAGCCATTTCCAAGCATTCCCTTGCACCTTTTATAGTTTATTGATTGGCTCCTGAGATATGGGCACAATACAGCCATTACATATTCTAATTTAGGTCTTGCAAAAGAATGTCTATACAGAGGTACCTCGGTTTAAGAATTTAGTCCGTTCCTGGTTCCTGGGAGCCGTCCGGCTGAGCGGACAGCACGCTGGACTTGGGATCCTGTGGTCCTGGGTTCGATCCAGGCGCCGGCGAGAAACAATGGGCAGAGTTTCTTTCACCCTATGCCCTGTTACCTAGCAGTAAAATAGGTACCTGGGTGTTAGCTGTCACGGGCTGCTTCCTGGGGGTGGAGGCCTGGTCGAGGACTGGGCCGCGGGACACTAAAAAAGCCCCGAAATCATCTCAAGATAACCTCAAGAAAAGACGGTTCGTAACCCGAAAATTCGTAAACTGAAGCGAATTTCCCCATAAGAAATAATGGGAAATGAATTAATCCGTTCCTGACTCCCCAAAAACTTCACTTTAAAGTAAATTTTATACCTAATTCACCCAAATCTTCACTATA
>WNGS01009202.1:6513745-6549440 GCA_020271785.1 Procambarus virginalis
AACAGGGCATAATAGGTGGAGGTTACAGGGCATAATAGGTGGAGGATACAGGTGCATAATAGGTGGAGGTTACAGGGCATAATAGGAGGAGGATACAGGGCATAATAGGTGGAGGATACAGGACATAAGAGGTGGAGGATACAGGGCATAATAGGTGGAGGATACAGGGCATAATAGGTGGAGGATACAGGGCATAATAGGTGGAGGATACAGGACATAAGAGGTGGAGGATACAGGGCATAATAGGTGGAGGTTACAGGGCATAATAGGTGGAGGTTACAGGGCATAATAGGAGGATACAGGGCATAATAGGTGGAGGATACGGGCATAATAGGTGGAGGATGTGCAGGGCATAATAGGTGGAGGATGACAGGGCATAATAGGTGGAGGATACAGGGATAATAGGGGAGGATACAGGGACATAATAGGATGGAGGATACAGGGCATAATAGGTGGAGGATACAGGGACATAATAGGTGGAGGATACAGGGCATAATAGGTGGAGGATACAGGACATAAGAGGTGGAGGATACAGGGCATAATAGGAGGAGGATACAGGGCATAATAGTGGAGGATAAAGGGAGGATACAGGGCATAGTAGGTGGAGGATACAGGGCATAATAGGTGGAGGATACAGGGTGTGTAAGTAGGTAATAGTCTTTTTTTTTAGGGGGGGGGGGGGGGGGTTGGGGATGCGAGTCTTATTTTCCTTGGTGTCACCCCTCTCACCATATGTTAAGATATTTGTCACCTTTTTAATATTAACACTTTCGCGCACCGGGCACGCGACCTCTCCACTATCCCAAAGTGCACTGAGCGTTTCACGGGAGCGCGCGGAATTTCTGAATGTGTATACTCTGTTCAACTTTGTCACTTAATTTTCGTCATACAATATTCAATTTGGTATCTATGTGTTCGCAATAGAATTCTCTACAGGACTAAATGCATATAAACTCCAAAGCCCTGCATACCATCCGCAACTAACAGAGAAAGTGAGAGAAAGTTACCCGGGAGCGCGCAAGAGTGATAAATGTTTACACTCTTTTCAGTTTTGTCAACTCAATTCTCGTCCTAGGTCTTTCATTTTGGTATCAATGTGTTCGCAATAGAATTCCCAACAGGCCTATATGCATATAATATAAAAACAGCAGCGATCTCCACCCGCCGACATGATGAAAACAGCGCGGTTACAAGAAGAGAGCGCTGCGCCACCCCAAGGCGCTTCTCATTCTGAAAAGTATATATTCTTTTGAACTTTGTCATCTCAATTCTCATCCTAGGTTTTTCAATTTGGTATCAATGTGTTCGCAATAGAATTCTCTACAAGCACTAAATGCATATAAAGGCCAAAAGTCCGGCGAGAAAGTTAGAAAGTGAGCGCGTGTTACCCGGGAGCGAGCCAGAGCAATAAAATGTGTACACTCTTCACTTTGGACATCTCAATTCTCGTCTTAAGTCTTTCATTTTATATCATTGTGTTCGCAATAGAATTCCCTACATGATCATGCAAATATAAAGTCCAAAAGCCCTGCGTACCATCCACAACAAGCACGGAAAGTGATAGAGCGTTACCCCCTTGAGCGCTAATAAAGAGCAATAAAATGGGTATTCTGTTTTCAACTTTGTTACCTCAATTCTGGTCCTAGGACTTTCATTTGGGTATCAATGTATTCGCAATGAAATTCCCTAAAAGAGTATATGCATATAATGTCCAAAGCCACAGCAAGACCGTCCCGAAAACGCCACTAAAGTTGCCGCACGGAGGACTCGATGCCGAGTCCTCGCCGGACTTGCCCCTGTTTTACGGAGGACTCAATGCTGAGTCCTCGCCAAGCGAAAGTGTTAAGTAGACTATGTAAATATTTATAGGTTGTGCAAGTTTACACGCGAGAAAGGTAACAAAATACAGACGTGACAATGTCGACATAAGAAAGAATGGCTTGTCATTATTGTTTACTAGACTCCTAGAGGTCCTATTTACCTTACTCTCATACTGCATTATCTAAGTGGTGTTATTGTGCCTTGTGTTTCCATATCTTGATCCAACAGTTTTTCTTGATATAATATAACTTCCATATTTATATTTGTGATTTTATACATTTCAGAATGCTGTGCAGACAGATAACAAGCTCTTGTTGGAAAACAAGGGTAAATTTGTCCTTGTGCATTCATCTAGTGGCTTCAGGCACTCCCTCAGGGGTAAGATCACTTTTTAAATAAATTTGATTTAATGTTACTAGATTTTTTTCTGTGGAGAGCCCCTTCGGCTCCCCGGAGCTATACTGGGCTGATGTGTATATATTATACCATGGCAACAGTCAATCGAAGGGGTTCTAGGCCTACCGGGGACCAGAGCCAGAACCTGGCCCCCTCAAGAGAGGCACGAGGAACAATGGCCTAAAGACACCCCCGTGTAACTGGAAGCAGTCTTTGTCTGCCATCTACCAGGTCAGGCACCCAGAAAGCTAGGAATTCCAAAACAAACTACTGCTGATCAAAGATTTGCAAACCGAAAGCCGAACTAGCAACAGAACTCCCCAATCAAAACCAATTAAAAAAGTATGATGTCACCACAAACGCCACGCATCCGTCTGCGCAACCCCACCTCTCCCGGGGAGGGGGACGGAGAGTCCCAGACCTCCACGCCGGCAACACTCCTCAATTCAAAGACTGTTGTGAGGGCGAACGGTTGATCGACTCTGGCTCCATCCTTTGAGCAGTGCAGCGATGTTGTTCAGTTTTGGTATCATGCTAGCCAGGAGTAACACAAGAGTACTGGGGCTGCATGCACTTAGGGCTGCCTACCCTAGGTGCCCTGTAAGTACTGCCCTTGCAGCTTCAGGGTTATCTTCCCTGAGCCGTTCGGGAACTACCTCCACGTGGTTCTGTTGCTGCTCGGTGATTGCCTGCCCTTGGGGGTTCAGCTGGGGTGGTTCTTCCTCCTGTTTTCCCTTGGGTAGGAGGTAATTTCGTTGCTGACTAGGGCCTGAGGTACTGTGCTGCTGTCTGATATACACATAGTGACCGGTTCTGTTCACCTGGAGACGTTGTGCTTTTGCGGGAGTTTTTCTTTTTTTTTTTTTTTTGCCTGGTGTGGCGGTAGGACCACTCGTATGATTTTGGTGGCCCTCCACTAGGTCCCTGTGCCTGCACACGTTGTAACATGTGCAGGCACAGGGACCTCACTTGCTGGTTAAATGCTGGTCATTATTAAGCAAATCTACAGACCAGAGTTCTGCTGTGTAACCTTCAGTACCACTCCTCGAGATCTAAAACGTTCGATTGTTTAGATATCACGACCCGAGGACACCGTACCCTTCTATGCTACACTGCAAACCTCTGAGACGCCGCCACCACCTGCTATTACTACCCACTGGGTAATTCTCCCAATTGATGGTGAACACCATACCGTCAATTAGGCATAAACCCTGAAAATGGATCCCCAGTTATCAGAAAAGGAGGGATAAGATTTACTCTAAGTGTGGAATTAAATCAAAGTACAAAGGGATGATTTGAGGTATTAAGTAACTGCTTGCAGGCTTGCAGAGGGAGCCTAGTCTCACACATGGGCTTGAGCTCAACAACAATGTAAAAGAACCGTTGGGGGAAATTCTACTGAACGCCATAAATTCTATATAAGATTTATTAAACAAAGATTATCAGTGAAAATAAAAATTAATATGCCCTAACTGAATATTTTCCTAACTGAGGCAATTAATACAAAAATAATGTGGATCCTACAACTGTACAGTACTTAAATCAGACAGAACAATTACCTTTAATACCCCAGCTAGGCCAGTTGTTCAGCCATACCTCTGGAGAGGTAGATGTTGACCCCCCATGACTGTGCATTCCATGTCTCAACCCACACTGACCTTAGCTTGCTCTCTCAAGCTGAGAGACTGACCTAGGCTAAGATGCCAAATTAATCTTTGAAGAAGATTACTATCTAAAATCCTGTAGTCATCACTGAAGGTGACTTCTTATTCCAAAACAATTGGGAATTATCTAGATACTCAAGCCAGGCTAATTACAATATTCAATAGCACTTGCATTTCACTAATTTGCATGAATTAACAAGCAAGCTGGGAGGTACTTATTTTCCAAGTAACGAGATACTTCTTACATATATTCCTATTCTTACTGAAGTTAAATGCTGCTTTGATGACATACCACTTACTTTTTATTCTCAATTGACGTTAATTTTAACATAAGTACTTAATCACGATTGATGATTCCTACTAATTCTTTAGTAACGCTGCCAATTCTACTGTTACAACATCGCAGGGGTTCAGCGTTTAGTTTGTTTGCTTGGTAGCTCTGGGATAACCGGTTAACAGTACCTCGCCTGGGCTTCCCTTAGCAGTTAGCCTAAGGGCCCTGGAAACCTCCCATGGGGGGGTCAGTGGTCCGACGGAAGAGACCACAGAGTCCCACCTCGCCTTGTGCAAGTTTGAAGGTGGCTCTGTCCCCTTGTCTCAGAGTGACACTCACCGTCTTTGTCTCCGCCATGCTGCTTGTTGGGTCAATGACACCTTTGACCCGGAGCCCTGCGAGTGGTGTTCCTTGCTTGTACTCCAATTCACCCAGTCCAATGAGATTGATATTCAGGTACTAGCAGCTTCGGCGTTGCATGCACGGTTTAGGTTGCTGCAACATGCTAGGTTGGTTGCGTTTCCGGATGCCCCGCAGCTGCCCCGCTTTTGTTGTAGGGACCCGGACTTGGGGGTGTTAGTCACCTCGACTTTGGTTTCATCTGCACCTCCCTAGTCCTTCCCCTACTGTGGTTCACCCTGCCCCCCCTCCCCCACTCCCGGCTCCCAAACGTGTGAGGGTTTCTGGGTCTGGCAGGGTTTGCCTGGTGGCGAGTCTTGGGCGGCTTCGGGGATTGCCCCTTCCGGATTGGCGGTGGAGGCATTCGAGCCTGTTTTTCTCCAGAGGCAGAGGGTTTGGAGGACTGCTCGGCCCTGGGTCCTGTTGTGGAGGTTCATGGGCTGGGGAGAAGTTGACTTGGGGGGCTTGGGCCCCGTTTGACCCCCACTTGGGTGTTGGTACCCTCGGCACGGGGCTTGTTGTTACAGGGGGAGGGGTTTTCCTATCACCCTCCTTGTACGAGTTTGATATGTGTGCGACTCCTCCCCAGGTTCAGTTCTGGGTTCCTTTGGGTTCTTTGGTTCCCTCCTTTCAGAGGTTTTCGGCTTCCCACATCACATCAAAGGTGGCGTGGGAAGCCCTTGCGGCTTACCTCTTGCGAGTCACGGATTACGCCTTGGTAATGGATCCTTCTTTCGAGTTTGGCCCCTCGTTTCCTTTCTGGATGCGTTACGAGGTGCCGAAGTCTTCCTGGTTGGCAGACTGCCCTTTCTTTTCATTGGGGGCGTGACATTTGTTCTGTCGGACCCGTGCGCTTGAATGGTGGGTAGTGACTACGGTTGTTCAGCTTTTTCCAGGGGGGGGGGCACCTCAATGTGTGCTTGTTTGCCCCTGTACTTCTTCGTGATGTCGGTCAGATGCAGCTTCACGCGCAGGTTCCCTCCCTTTCAGCATCCATGGTGGCCGAGGATTTGCGCGCCCGTGGGCATTTGACTTCGGTCTTGCGTTTCTTTTCTTTGCTGGAGCTGTCTTCGGACTGGCTTGGCGAGGATGTGCAGGAACTGGGATCTGGGTCGGTGTCCAGTGTGTTTGCTTTGGCAGCTCGGGTGTCGGCTGCCTTGTTGAAGTTGTTTGTGCTGATTCTGAAGGAGGTGGTGTGTCTGTTCTTTGCTTCTCGCGTCGCATACTGTCAGGCGGTGCTCGTCCACTCTTTGGAATCGGCTTGGGCCCCTGGCTCTTAGATTTTCGTCCCCTTTTTGTCCGTCACTGTTTGCAGACTCTGTGGTGGTGCATGGTGGTGCATTTTCTGCAAGCGTCTTCGTCTAGTTGCCGGCCTATGTCGGACTTGTTGGTTCTCCAGGGGGGGGGGGGGGGGTTTATGGTCCTGCCCGGAAGGGTCGTGCCAGGTCTCGGGGTTCCTTCGGTCGTCGTAAGCCAGTAGTGCCAGATTCAGGGCCGGCACCTCCTTTGGAGCCATTGGCGTCTGGTTGGCGCATTGATCCCTCTGAGCGTCGGTCAGGCTCTTGTAGGGGTTGTTGGCCCTTTCGTGGGTCACCCCGTTGACGGGGCGATAGGGGGAGGCTCGAGCTGTTTGCTCTCGCCTGGTCCCACGATTCGTGGGCATTCCGGGTCGTTTCCTCCAGCCTGCGGTGGCATTGGGTCCCTCCTCCTCCTTCGGGGGGATCAGGGCTGGCAGGGCAGGCCTCTTCTCCTGTGCTCTGTCGGGTCATCCAGGAGTGGGTTCGCTTGGGTGTGTTCGAAACAACAGCGTCCCTCAGGTGGATATCCACCTGTTTTCAGTTCCGAAACAGGAGTGTGTGCATCTGCGATTCATATTGGACTTGTCCGATCCGAACCCCCTGGGTCTTTTGCCCCTCCTTTCGGATGCCTACTCTGTCTCAGGTCTGGCTGCTTTTGGAACGGATGCCTGGATGGTGACTGGACCTCCGGGATGCGTATGGGCACGTCCCGATTCGTCCGGGGTTCAGGGACTGGCTCGGTTTTGTCGTGGGGCGACAAACTTGCTGCTTTCATTGCCTTCCTGTTGGTTTGAATCTGGCACCTCGCGTGTTCACACACCTTACCCGGGTCGTGGTGACCCGTTTGCATCTGTTAGGGATTCGGGTTCTGGCTTACCTCGACGACTGGCTGGTGTGGGCACCCAGCCAGTCTTTGTGTCTGGTTGCCAGGGATTTGGTCTGCTCCCAGCTCGTCGGGTTTGGGTTCCTGGTGAACTAGAGATAGTCACATTTGGTTCCCTTTCGGGTTCGGACTCTGCTGGGTCTTGTTTGGGACTCTCAGACCGCTTTCTTGTCTCTCCCTCCTGCGACGCCGTTGTGGCTGCGGTCCCGCCTATGACTGTTTTTGGTGGGCACCTGGGTCACACATCGGTTGTTCAAGCGACTGTGCGGGAGCCTGAACTTCGCCGTGTTGATCTACCCGTCGGGTCGGATCTGGCTTCGGTGGATGTTCTGGTTTCATCGGGGTCATCCCTTCTGCCGCTCTCGTGATCGCTGGGTTTGGATCCCGGGAACCTTGCATCGGCTGCTGCGTTGCCGGCTTCCTCTGCCGAGTTTTTCGGGGTTCTGTGCTGTGGCGCCTCCCCGAGCCCTTGCTCGATGTGTTCATGGATGCCTCGTCTCTCGGATGGAGTTGTGACAAGTGATCACCAGGCTGGCTAGGGTTGGTGGGGTCCATCCTTCCGTCAAGATCTCAGCACGGCGCGGGATTTCCCGGTGGTGTGATATTCGCTTCAGAGGATTCGTGTCACTCGCAGTGCAATGATCTGGCTCCATTCGGACTACTCCCCAGTGGTTCATTGCCTGAATGGCGGGGGTTCGATGCGGTCCTTGGTTCTTTGGGTCTGGTCGTTTCAGGTGTCTCGTCTGCCGAGTTCTCTGGGTTTGGCTCTCCTGGCGGTTCGTGTTCAGGGGGTGTCAAATGTCCGGTCGCACGGCCTGTCTTGGTTCATTCCCCTATCCAGGGAATGGACGGTCGACGCCGACTCTTTCAGTTGACTCTGCCAGACGTGCGGGTGCCTAGAGGTGGACCTCTTCACATCGCCGTGGTCGAGGCGTCTTCCAGGGTATGTGGCGCCCTTCCCAGACTGCGAGGCCATCAGGGTCGATGCCTTTCGGCTGGACTGGTCGAGGTGGGGTTACCTGTACCTCTTCCCACCGGTCCGGTTGTTGCTACGGATCCTGGCTCGGTTGGAGACTTTCCAGGGGAGGGGAGAGTAGTCCTGTTTGGCTCCTTGGTGGCCAGCCCAGCTCTGGTTTCAGCCGCTTCTTGCTAGATGTCCGAACCCAAGGGTCTTCCATCGGCTCCGTGTCTTTCAGCAGATCAGTCCGGTACGGTACGTTACTGGTTCGATCTTCTCCTCCACTCTTCGTGTCTGGTCTTTTTGAAACGGGTTTATCACCACTTGTAAGGTGATCAGGTGGCTTCATTGATCTTGTCCCACCTGCGAGTTTCGTCTAGATGGCAGTATGAAATTTCCTGACTGTCCTTTCGGCATTTTTGTCTCTTCGTAGGTTGTCTTCGATTTCTCATCAGGATGTTTTGTTCTTTCTCTCTTGGTTGTTTCAGGACCGTCATCTTATGCCAAATACTGTCGCCTAGTATCGTGCGGTGCTGGCGGAGCCGCTGCAGCTGGCATTCGGGGGTGGATGTCACTTCTGCTCCATTCCGCAAGCTTTCTTGGGCTTTGTTTCACCTCTGGCCTGCTGATGCGCTACCTGAGCCGTCCTGGTCGTTGGACTGGGTGTTCTTTCTTTTTTGTTCTCCTCGATTTGTGGTGGCCTCTTGGTTTAGGACTGTTTTTTTAAGGCTCTTTTATTGTTGGCTTTGACCTCTGGGGTCGGGTCAGGGAGCTTTATGCTCTCCTTCGGCGCAGGGGTTTTTGTTCTTTCAGTCCTGGTGGTGATTTCATTCGTTTGCAGCCTCCTTCTTTTCTGGCGAAGAATGAGTCTGCTACTTTCCGAAGGGGTCCTTGGGTTGTTGATGCTTGGTTGGTTTGGCCAGGGGTGCATCATGTTTTGTCCGGTTGCTGCTCTTCGCTGTTATCTGCATGCCATGGCCTCCGTGGCAGGAGATGCGCTTTGGGTGGACCCGGTTTCCCTTCTTCTCTGTTCCAGGACGTGGGTCTCCCAGGTCATCCGCAGGATTATTCAGCCTAGCCAGCCTGTGTTCTATCCCCGTGCCCATGACATTCGTAAGTTCGCAGCTTTGGCTGCTGTTTTTGGTAATATGTCCTGGGCTGACATTCGGGCACGGGGCTATTGGAGGTCTAACAGGGTTCTGGCCGCACGGTACCTCGTTAATGTTCTCAGGCATTTGTAGCCTTGGGTCGCAGGTTGCAGCCAGTTGTCTCGACTTCGAGCTGAGGAGCGAGTGACGACCGCCTCCCGGGTAAGTCCCTTTTTTTCTTATCTTTGGTTAGGTAGCTTCGGGGAGTCGAAGGGTCTCTCCACAGAAAACCAGCGTGGAATATAATGAAGCTCCATTTTCTGGGTGAGACCAGGAAACTCATCAGCATCCCTCCCTTCCTCCCTCCGGTTGGCGTTTTTTTCGTGTTTTTTGATACTCGGCCTCTGAACTGAGGAGAGTTGCTGGCGTGGAGGGTCTGGGACCCCCCATCCCCCTCCCGGGGGTGCATTAAAGGGGAGCAAGGGGAGCAGTTGTAGCATTGAATATTATGATAGATATCGTGAGGAGACATTCACATATGGGACTAATAGAACAAGAACCCGGCAATGTGATGTTATAGTGGCCAGAATACGCCTGGGATATAGACGTATCTGGCAGCTTTCTCAAAACCAAATGTCGAGTACACTATGTGTCAACTTTGTGAAAGAGAAAACATGCACTCTCTTGAACATTATATTGTAGAATGTCCCATATTGACTGACTTTCGCGCTCCTGGGCTAAGGTATGCTGAACTGTGTAATTACTATATGAGTACTGGAACACTTGATGATATATTGGACTTGTACCCAAGATTAACCATGTAATGTATCAATTATACAATGTATGTATGTGATGTAACTATATAACCTGAGCTTGTAAAAGCACCTTAATCACCTTCAGTGATTAAGTGCTTAATTGCACACTAGTTTCTCTATCAGCTATCTCACCCTGTCAGAGTAAAAGAGACAAATGTATGTGAATGCATGTGTGTACTCACCTAGTTGTACTCACCTAGTTGTGCTTGCGGGGGTTGAGCTCTGGCTCTTTGGTCCCGCCTCTCAACCGTCAATCAACAGGTGTACAGGTTCCTGAGCCTAATGGGCTCTATCATATCTACACTTGAAACTGTGTATGGAGTCAGCCTCCACCACATCGCTTCCTAATGCATTCCATTTGTCAACCACTCTGACACTAAAAAAGTTCTTTCTAATATCTCTGTGGCTCATTTGGGCACTCAGTTTCCACCTGTGTCCCCTAGTGCGTGTGCCCCTTGTGTTAAACAGCCTGTCTTTATCAACCCTGTCGATTCCCCTGAGAATCTTGAATGTGGTGATCATGTCCCCCCTAACTCTTCTGTCTTCCAACGAAGTGAGGTTTAATTCCTGCAGTCGCTCCTCGTAGCTCATACCTCTCAGCTCGGGTACTAGTCTGGTGGCAAACCTTTGAACCTTTTCCAGTTTAGTCTTATGCTTGACTAGATAGGGACTCCATGCTGGAGCCGCATACTCCAGGATTGGTCTGACATATGTGGTATATAATGTTCTGAAAGATTCCTTACACAAGTTTCTAAAGGCCGTTCTTATGTTAGCCAACCTGGCATATGCTGCTGATGTTATCCTCTTGATATGAGCTTCAGGGGACAGGTCTGGCGTGATATCAACCCCCAGGTCTTTCTCTCTCTCTGACTCTTGAAGTATTTCATCTCCCAAATGATACCTTGTATCTGGTCTCCTGCTTCCTACCCCTATCTTCATTACATTACATTTGCTTGGGTTAAACTCTAACAGCCATTTGTTCGACCATTCCTGCAGCTTGTCCAGGTCTTCTTGAAGTCTCAAGCTGTCCTCCTCTGTCTTAATCCTTCTCATAATTTTGGCGTCGTCAGCAAACATTGAGAGGAATGAGTCTATACCCTCTGGGAGATCATTTACGTATATCAGAAACAGGATAGGTCCAAGTACAGAGCCCTGTGGGACTCCACTGGTGACTTCACGCCAGTCTGAGGTCTCACCCCTCACTGTAACTCTCTGCTTCCTATTGCTTAGGTACTCCCTTATCCACTGGAGCGCCCTACCTGTTACTCCTGCCTGTTTCTCCAGCTTATGCATCAACCTTTTATGGGGTACTGTGTCAAAGGCTTTCCGACAGTCCAAAAAAATGCAGTCCGCCCACCCTTCTCTTTCTTGCTTAATTTTTGTCACCTGATCGTAGAATTCTATCAAGCCTGTAAGGCAAGATTTACCCTCCCTGAACCCATGTTGATGGGTTGTCACGAAGTCTCTTCTCTCCAGATGTGTTACTAGGTTTTTTCTCACAATCTTCTCCATCACCTTGCATGGTATACAAGTTAAGGACACTGGCCTGTAGTTCAGTGCCTCTTGTCTGTCACCCTTTTTGTATATTGGTACTACATTAGCAGTCTTCCATATTTCTGGTAGGTCCCCCGTTTCCAGTGACTTACTATACACTATGGAGAGTGGTAAGCAAAGTGCTCCTGCACACTCTTTCAATACCCATGGCGAGATTCCATCCGGCCCAACAGCTTTTCTCACATCCAGCTCCAATAGGTGCTTTTTGACCTCATCTCTTGTAATTTCGAACCTATCCAAGGTCACCTGGTTTGCTGCCACCTCTCCCAGCGCCGTGATATCTCCCTGTTCTATTGTAAAGACCTCCTGGAACTTTTGTTGAGTTCTTCACACACCTCTTTGTCATTCTCTGTGTACCTGTCCTCGCCCACCCTAAGTTTCATCACCTGTTCCTTCACTGTTGTCTTCCTCCTGATGTGACTGTGTAGTAGCTTTGGTTCAGTCTTGGCTTTATTAGCTATATCATTTTCATACCTTTTCTCAGCTGCTCTTCTCACACTGACATACTCGTTCCTGGTTCTCTGGTATCTCTCTCTACTTTCTGGTGTTCTGTTATTACGGAAGTTCCTCCATGCCCTTTTGTTCAGCTCCTTTGCTTTCATACATTCCCTATTAAACCACGGATTCTTCCTTTGCTTCTCTGTTTTTTCCTGTCGGGCTGGGACAAACCTGCTTACAGCCTCCTGACATTTTTGGGTGACATAGTCCATCATGTCTTGTACGGACTTGGTTCCGAGTTCTGTGTCCCAATGTATATCCCATAGGAATTTATTCATCTCCTCATAGTTTCCCTTTCGGTACGCCAGCCCTTTGGTTCCCAGTTCTTTTTTGGGGGTGATAATTCCTAGCTCAACCAGGTACTCAAAGCTCAATACACTATGATCACTCATTCCCAATGGGGCTTCCAATTTAGCTTTCCTTATATCCGACTCATTTAGGGTAAATATCAGATCAAGCAAGGCTGGTTCATCCCCTCCTCTCATTCTTGTCGGTCCCTTGACGTGTTGACTTAGAATGTTTCTTGTTGCCACATCCAGCAGCTTAGCTCTCCATGTGTCTGGGCCTCCATGTGGGTCTCTGTTCCCCCAATCTATCTTCCCATGGTTGAAGTCTCCCATGATTAGAAGTCTGGATCCGTTCCTGTTAGCCACAGAAGCTGCTCTCTCTATTATATTGATGGTGGCCATGTTGTTTCTATCATATTCCTGTCTGGGTCTTCTGTCATTCGGTGGGGGGTTATATATGACTACTATTATAATTTTCTGTCCTCCAGTTGCTATGGTGCCTGATATGTAGTCACTGAAACCTTCACAGTTCTGAATTACCATCTCTTCGAAACTCCAACCTTCTCTTAGTAACAAAGTCACACCACCTCCTCCTCTCCCTTCTCTCTCTTTCCTCACTACATAGTAGCCCTGTGGAAACACTGCATTTGTTATGTTTTTCGTTAGCTTTGTTTCTGTGAGTGCTATTATGTCTGGGTTTTCTTCTAGTGCCCATTCTCCAAGTTCACTAGTTTTATTTGTAATCCCATCTATGTTAGTGTACATCACCTTGAAGCTCACTTTCTTCTGTTCATTTTCATGTCCCTTTCTTGGCGAGTATTCTGCTGGTGTGGGAAGCTGTTCCGTGGGTGAGAGGATCTGTGAGGTGGTTTGCAGGGGGAGGGGGGACAGGGGGGGACATGATTGGAATGGGGATGGGGTGTCGGGGTCAGAATGGGGTGGGGGGAGGGAGGGTTGGGTGGGGGCAGGTAGGGTGAGGGGAAGGGAGGGTTTCTATGCAGAGGGGGTGGTGGTGTTGCCCTCCCCTCTGGTGTTGCTGGGATGTTGGTTTTGGGTTCCCCTCTTGTCTCTGGGACTGTTGTGTTGGGGGCTGTGATTTCCTGGTTTGCTGTATATATTTGTGTGTATATATATGTATGTATATATATGTATGTATATATATGTATGTGTATGTATATATATGTATATGTACGTATATGTGTATATATCATTCTGCTTGGGGACTTCAACCTACGGCACCTGAAATGGAAGCACCTGGCTAATACAGTAATATCAGAAAGAATACCAGGAAGTAGCCTTAATGAACAGGCACATGCAAATGACCTGCTACGGATGTGCGACAGGTTTGCCTTAAACCAGCAAATAGTAGAACCAACCAGGAAGGAGAACACGCTGGACCTCATTTTCACTAATAATGATGAATTGATCAGGAACATAATGATTACAAATACCTGTTACTCAGATCACAACTTAATTGAAGTTATGACAACCATGGGGAATAGACCTTCAAAACCAGTCCAGATTCCCGGTGGAGGAGATTTCAGCAAATTCAACTTCAATAATAAACAGATAAACGGGGAGCAAATAAAACAGGACTTCACAGAAATAAACTGGGAAGAACAGCTAGGAAATGCGAACCTGAACCNATAAATTAATTAATTAATTAATGAATTCATGAATAAACAAATCAATAATCAATAAATAAATGAATTAATGAATGAATCAATCAATGAATAATGAATAAATGAATAAATCAATAAATCAATAAATCAATAAATAAATAATTCTGCTAAAATGTTTAGCAATTTCCATGTCCGACAGCTGGGTTATTATAATTTAATAATTGAAGCTGTTTACTGTGTGAGCCTCCATTGTGTGTATTTGTGTAAAGACATAAAGAGTTAGTGGAGTGTTGAGGATATGTTGTGAGGAGAGAGAGAGAGAGGAGAGAGTTAGAGAGAGAGAGAGAGAGAGAGCGAGGAGTGGAGAGGGCGCGGGCGCCGCCATCAAGGCTCAGTTGTCCAGCTCTCCCCGATGTGTACACACGCTACTCAACATCTTATTATATATTCCTATAAAAATGAAGCTGGTACATAAGGAAATCGACAAGGATGGCCGAGGGTGAGTGGGAAGTGGTCCTCACAACAACAATCTGGCCTTCATGGCTCTTGATTATTTTACTCTGTAAAAAGAAGTGGTAGAAATGTTGGAGTTAGAGTAGAGAGTGTGTGTGGTGGAGGGACTTGGCAGTGTGAGTGTGTTGGTGTGGGTGGAGAAGGGTGTAGTGTGTGTGGTGGAGGGACTTGGGCAGTGTGAGTGTTTTGGTGTGGGGTGGAGAAGGGTGTAGTGTGTGTGTGGTGAGGACTTGGGCAGTGTGAGTGTGTTGGTGTGGGGTGGAGAAGGGTGTAGTGTGTGTGGTGGAGGGACTTGGGCAGTGTGAGTGTGTTGGTGTGGGTGGAGAAGGGTGTAGTGTGTGTGTGGGGGGGGAGGGGGTGCTCTCACTACTCCACCATAAGCTCCACCGAGTTGAATGTATGACGTCACAATGACGTCACACCCAGCACCGTGTCATCAAAATTCATTGTCAAGGGACAGGCAGCCAGGTTATATATGCAGTACATGTTAGGCTTATTTTGTCCCCCCCCCCCAGGGTCAAGTTATGGTCCTCCCCAGGGTGCAACCCACAGAGGCTGACCTAACCCCTGGGTACCCACTTACTGCTAGGTGGGCAGGGGTATTAGTTGATAGGAAACACGAGAATCAAACACAGTCTCCGTGGTGTAGTGGTAAGACACTCGCCTGGCGTTCCGCGAGCGCTATGTCATGGGTTCGTATCCTGGCCGGGAGGATTTACTGGGCGCAATTCCTTAACTGTAGCCTCTGTTTAACGCAACAGTAAAATGTGTACTTGGATGAAAAACGATTCTTCGCGGCGGGGATCGTATTCCAGGGACCTGCCCGAAACGCTACGCGTACTAGTGGCTGTACAAGAATGTAACAACTCTTGTATATATCTCAAAAAAAAAAAAAAAAAAACTGACTTCTCAATTGTGAGTCGAGAGTGAACCCAAGTGTACTACTGGGACCCTTAAGTTGTATGTATAGTAACTGCATGTGTTCTATATGTAACACACGTTTCATATACTGCACCTGGTTGCTGCCCCAGGGTGCCATATACCCTGGTCGCTGCCCCAGGGTGCCATATACCCTGGTTGCTGCCCCAGGGTGCCATATACCCGGTCGCTGCCCCAGGTGCCATATACCCTGGTCGCTGCCCCAGGGTGCCATATACCCTGGTCGCTGCCCCCAGGGTGCCATATACCCTGGTCGCTGCCCCAGGGTGCCATATACCCTGGTCGCTGCCCTAGGGTGCCATATACCCTGGTCGCTGCCCTAGGGTGCCATATACCCTGGTCGCTGCCCCAGGGTGCCATATACCCTGGTCGCTGCCCCAGGGTGCCATATACCCTGGTCGCTGCCCCAGGGTGCCATATACCCTGGTCGCTGCCCTAGGGTGCCATAACCCTGGTCGCGGCCCCAGGTGCCATATACCCTGGTTGCTGCCCCAGGGTGCCATATACCCTGGTCGCTGCCCCAGGGTGCCATATACCCTGGTCGCTGCCCCAGGGTGCCATATACCCTGGTCGCTGCCCCAGGGTGCCATATACCCTGGTCGCTGCCCCAGGGTGCCATATACCCTGGTCGCTGCCCTAGGGTGCCATATACCCTGGTCGCTGCCCTAGGGTGCATATACCCTGGTCGCTGCCCCAGGGTGCCATATACCCTGGTCGCTGCCCCAGGGTGCCATATACCCTGGTCGCTGCCCCAGGGTGCCATATACCCTGGTCGCTGCCCTAGGGTGCCATATACCCTGGTCGCTGCCCCAGGTGCCATATACCCTGGTTGCTGCCCCAGGGTGCCATATACCCTGGTTGCTGCCCTAGGGTGCCATATACCCTGGTTGCTGCCCCAGGGTGCCATATACCCTGGTTGCTGCCCAGGGTGCCATATACCCTGGTTGCTGCCCTAGGGTGCCATATACCCTGGTTGCTGCCCCAGGGTGCCATATACCCTGGTCGCTCCCCCAGGGTGCCATATACCCTGGTCGCTGCCCTAGGGTGCCATATACCCTGGTTGCTGCCCTAGGGTGCCATATACCCTGGTTGCTGCCCTAGGGTGCCATATACCCTGGTTGCTGCCCCAGGGTGCCATATACCCTGGTCGCTCCCCCAGGGTGCCATATACCCTGGTTGCTGCCCTAGGGTGCCATATACCCTGGTTGCTGCCCCAGGGTGCCATATACCCTGGTTGCTGCCCCAGGGTGCCATATACCCTGGTTGCTGCCTAGGGTGCCATATACCCTGGTTGCTGCCCTAGGGTGCCATATACCCTGGTCGCTCCCAGGGTGCCATATACCCTGGTCGCTGCCCCAGGGTGCCATATACCCTGGTCGCTCCCCCAGGGTGCCATATACCCTGGTTGCTGCCCTAGGGTGCCATATACCCTGGTCGCTGCCCCAGGGTGCCATATACCCTGGTCGCTCCCCCAGGGTGCCATATACCCTGGTCGCTCCCCCAGGGTGCCATATACCCTGGTTGCTGCCCTAGGGTGCCATATACCCTGGTCGCTCCCCCAGGGTGCCATATACCCTGGTTGCTGCCCCAGGGTGCCATATACCCTGGTCGCTGCCCCAGGGTGCCATATACCCTGGTTGCTGCCCTAGGGTGCCATATACCCTGGTCGCTCCCCCAGGGTGCCATATACCCTGGTTGCTGCCCCAGGGTGCCATATACCCTGGTTGCTGCCCCAGGGTGCCATATACCCTGGTTGCTGCCCTAGGGTGCCATATACCCTGGTCGCTCCCCCAGGGTGCCATATACCCTGGTTGCTGCCCTAGGGTGCCATATACCCTGGTCGCTGCCCCAGGGTGCCATATATCCTGGTCGCTGCCCCAGGGTGCCATATACCCTGGTTGCTGCCCTAGGGTGCCATATACCCTGGTCGCTCCCCCAGGGTGCCATATACCCTGGTTGCTGCCCCAGGGTGCCATATACCCTGGTCGCTGCCCCAGGGTGCCATATACCCTGGTTGCTGCCCCAGGGTGCCATATACCCTGGTTGCTGCCCCAGGGTGCCATATACCCTGGTCGCTGCCCCAGGGTGCCATATACCCTGGTTGCTGCCCTAGGGTGCCATATACCCTGGTTGCTCCCCCAGGGTGCCATATACCCTGGTCGCTGCCCCAGGGTGCCATATACCCTGGTTGCTGCCCCAGGGTGCCATATACCCTGGTTGCTGCCCCAGGGTGCCATATACCCTGGTCGCTGCCCCAGGGTGCCATATACCCTGGTCGCTGCCCCAGGGTGCCATATACCCTGGTTGCTGCCCTAGGGTGCCATATACCCTGGTCGCTCCCCCAGGGTGCCATATACCCTGGTCGCTGCCCCAGGGTGCCATATATCCTGGTCGCTGCCCCAGGGTGCCATATACCCTGGTCGCTGCCCCAGGGTGCCATATACCCTGGTCGCTGCCCTAGGGTGCCATATACCCTGGTCGCTGCCCTAGGGTGCCATATACCCTGGTCGCTGCCCCAGGGTGCCATATACCCTGGTTGCTGCCCCAGGGTGCCATATACCCTGGTTGCTGCCCAGGGTGCCATATACCCTGGTCGCTGGTCTAGGGTGCTATATACCCTGGTCGCTGGTCTAGGGTGCCATATACCCTGGTCGCTGGTCTAGGGTGCTATATACCCTGGTCGCTGGTCTAGGGTGCCATATACCCTGGTCACTGCCCCAAGGTGCCATATACCCTGGTCGCTGGTCTAGGGTGCTATATACCCTGGTCGCTGGTCTAGGGTGCCATATACCCTGGTCACTGGTCTAGGGTGCCATATACCCTGGTCACTGGTCTAGGGTGCCATATACCCTGGTCGCTGGTCTAGGGTGCTATATACCCTGGTCGCTGGTCTAGGGTGCCATATACCCTGGTCGCTGCCCCAGGGTGCCATATACCCTGGTCGCTGGTCTAGGGTGCTATATACCCTGGTCGCTGGTCTAGGGTGCCATATACCCTGGTCACTGGTCTAGGGTGCCATATACCCTGGTTGCTGCCCCAGGGTGCCATATACCCTGATCGCTGCCCCAGGGTGCCATATACCCTGGTCGCTGGTCTAGGGTGCTATATACCCTGGTCGCTGGTCCAGGGTGCCATATACCCTGGTCGCTGCCCAGGGAGCCATATACCCTGGTCGCTGCCCCAGGGTGCCATATACCCTGGTCGCTGCCCCAGGGTGCCATATACCCTGGTCACTGCCCCAGGGTGCCATATACCCTGGTCACTGCCCCAGGGTGCCATATACCCTGGTCGCTGCCCCAGGGAGCCATATACCCTGGTCGCTCCCCCAGGGTGCCATATACCCTGGTTGCTGCCCCAGAGTGCCATATACCCTGGTCGCTGCCCCAGGGTGCCATATACCCTGGTCGCTGCCCCAGGGTGCCATATACCCTGGTCGCTGCCCCAGGGTGCCATATACCCTGGTCGCTGCCCCAGGGTGCCATATACCCTGGTCGCTGCCCCAGGGTGCCATATACCCTGGTCGCTGCCCCAGGGTGCCATATACCCTGGTCGCTGGTCTAGGGTGCCATATACCCTGGTCGCTGGTCTAGGGTGCCATATACCCTGGTTGCTGGTCTAGGGTGCCATATACCCTGGTTGCTGCCCCAGGGTGCCATATACCCTGGTTGCTGCCCCAGGGTGCCATATACCCTGGTTGCTGGTCTAGGGTGCCATATACCCTGGTTGCTGCCCCAGGGTGCCATATACCCTGGTCGCTGGTCTAGGGTGCCATATACCCTGGTTGCTGCCCCAGGGTGCCATATACCCTGATCGCTGGTCTAGGGTGCCATATACCCTGGTCGCTGGTCTAAGGTGCCATATACCCTGGTCGCTGCCCCAGGGTGCCATATACCCTGATCGCTGGTCTAGGGTGCCATATACCCTGGTCGCTGCCCCAGGGTGCCATATACCCTGGTCGCTGCCCCAGGGTGCCATATACCCTGGTTGCTGCCCCAGGGTGCCATATACCCTGGTTGCTGCCCCAGTGTGCCATATACCCTGATCGCTGGTCTAGGGTGCCATATACCCTGGTTGCTGCCCCAGGGTGCCATATACCCTGATCGCTGGTCTAGGGTGCCATATACCCTGGTTGCTGCCCCAGGGTGCCATATACCCTGGTTGCTGCCCCAGGGTGCCATATACCCTGATCGCTGGTCTAGGGTGCCATATACCCTGGTCGCTGGTCTAAGGTGCCATATACCCTGGTCGCTGCCCCAGGGTGCCATATACCCTGGTTGCTGGTCTAGGGTGCCATATACCCTGGTTGCTGCCCCAGGGTGCCATATACCCTGGTCGCTGGTCTAGGGTGCCATATACCCTGGTCGCTGCCCCAGGGTGCCATATACCCTGGTCGCTGGTCTAAGGTGCCATATACCCTGGTCACTGCCCCAGGGTGCCATATACCCTGGTCGCTGGTCTAGGGTGCCATATACCCTGGTCGCTCCCCCAGGGTGCCATATACCCTGGTCGCTGGTCTAGGGTGCCATATACCCTGGTCGCTGCCCCAGGGTGCCATATACCCTGGTTGCTGCCCCAGAGTGCCATATACCCTGGTTGCTGCCCCAGGGTGCCATATACCCTGGTCGCTGCCCCAGGGTGCCATATACCCTGGTTGCTGCCCCAGGGTGCCATATACCCTGGTCGCTGCCCCAGGGTGCCATGTACCCTGGTCGCTGCCCCAGGGTGCCATGTACCCTGGTCGCTGCCCCAGGGTGCCATATACCCTGGTCGCTGCCCCAGGGTGCCATATACCCTGGTCGCTCCCCAGGGTGCCATGTACCCTGGTCGCTGCCCCAGGGTGCCATATACCCTGGTCGCTGCCCCAGGGTGCCATATACCCTGGTCGCTGCCCCAGGGTGCCATGTACCCTGGTCGCTGCCCCAGGGTGCCATATACCCTGGTCGCTGATCTAGGGTGCCATATACCTTGGTCGCTGGTCCAGGGTGCCATATGCCCTGGTCGCTGCCCCAGGGTGCCATATACCCTGGTCGCTGCCCCAGGGTGCCATATACCCTGGTCGCTGCCCCAGGGTGCCATATACCCTGGTCACTGCCCCAGGGTGCCATATACCCTGGTCGCTGGTCCAGGGTGCCATATACCCTGGTCGCTGGTCCAGGGTGCCATATACCCTGGTCGCTGCCCCAGGGTGCCATATACCCTGGTCGCTGCCCCAGGGTGCCATATACCCTGGTCGCTGCCCCAGGGTGCCATATACCCTGGTCGCTGCCCCAGGGTGCCATATACCCTGGTCGCTGCCCCAGGGTGCCATATACCCTGGTTGCTGCCCCAGGGTGCCATATACCCTGGTCGCTGCCCCAGGGTGCCATATACCCTGGTCGCTGCCCCAGGGTGCCATATACCCTGGTCGCTGCCCCAGGGTGCCATATACCCTGGTCGCTGCCCCAGGGTGCCATATACCCTGGTTGCTGCCCCAGGGTGCCATATACCCTGGTTGCTGCCCCAGGGTGCCATATACCCTGGTCGCTGGTCCAGGGTGCCATATACCCTGGTTGCTGCCCCAGGGTGCCATATACCCCTGACTGCAGCTCTAGGGCACCATATACCTTGACTGCTGCCCCAGAGCACCAACAGTTCTAGTGGGTTTTAGTAAGGCTATTCCACACTGGGTAATTGAGACAAGTCACATCATCATGCCCAAGCTTGTTTGCCAGTGGATTTGAAAACTTGCCCAACCCCACATAATTTAAACTTATCGAACATTAGTAACCTAACATAACACGTTGTAAATGAATATCTTATTTGAATTTAAACCTTACGAAATGGATATAAAAATCAAGGAAACTGCACGCCTATTGCAGACAATGAGTCACAATAACGTGGATGAAGATATGACCAATCCACACACCAGAAGATGAGACTACAACATTTTGGTTCGTCATGGACTGAAACATTTGAGTATACAATTGATTATGTACAGTACTGTGAAAGGGAAGAGTCAACAGCAACAAAGCCAGGACTAAGGGCACCATATACCCTGGTCTCTGGGCACCATATACCCAACATTCATGTTGGGTATGTTGTGTATCAGAGCCGATTCGACAAGACGGCATCTGTGAAAGGTAGAGCCAGGAAAGATTATTTTAGAAGACCAGTGTGCCTGACGGCTGAGTGGACAGTGCTTCAGATTCGTAGTCCTGAGGTTCCGGGTTCGATCCCCAGTGGAGTTGGAGACAAATGGGCAAAAAGTTTTTCACCCTAATGCCCCTGTTACTTAGCAGTAAATAGGTACCTGGGAGTTACAGCTGCTATGGGCTGCTTCCTGGAAGTGTGTAACAAAAGGAGGCCTGGTAGAGGAGATGCTAAGCCCCGAAAAATCATCTCAGGATAGCCTCACATCTCATGATAAACAGTCAATAGGATGATTAGAATCCCTAACATGACAGAAGAGAGCATTGTTTGTGTCTGCAGACTTAACACTTCTTTTGTGTTCATTAAGTCTGTTATTTAGTGTATGGCCAGTTTCCCCAAAGTATTGGAGAGGACAAGATGAGCAGGAAATGAGTAGACACCAGCAGCAGTGTGAACCAGATTACTACGAAATGTTAGTTTGTCGAAAAATGAGCTTTATGTCAAGAGGACAAAGGGTATTAGTAAGATTTTTACTTCAGATATGAAGGGAAGGCTCAGCACAGTGTTAATGGTGTTGGAAAAAGGTTTGGGATGAAAGAAATTTTGTTCAGCTTGAGAATAGACATCTTCATAGATGCCATTTTGTATACCTTTCTGGTGGCCTTTGCTTGGTCTGGGTGATCTCTGATTCTCGGATCCCTGTGCCTCTGTAGAGTGGGTCAGGTTTTGGTCTGATTGCCTGTAGGCTTGCAGTGATTTCTATGGACGTGGTGTTAGTCAACTTGAGTAGAGCTATCCAGGTGGCTAGTAACAGGGCACTTTCAAGGACAAACCAGAGAGGTTTTCATTAAATTCAATGCTGGTTTTTGGTATAGGGCATGATAGACCTATATAGTTCCTATTCATTATCTCAGTACAGTAATTGTATAGTAATTGTTTTGGTATCAGACTGGAATACTGTACCATTTTGTTAGTTTCTCAAGTGAGTATTCTACTAATACTGTACATTATCTAGCAAATTATTCATCTGTAAGGTTGCATTTAAAGTTATCAGTAACTCCCAATGCCACATGAATCAACCAGTAATAGCAGTTCTTAATAAAATAAAAGTACTATTTTTCTACAATGTTTAACAAAGGTTATAAAGGTAAATTGGTTAGGTTTAAATTCTAAACACTTTACCACTACAGGTAATTTAATGATACGTATTAAAACCTTTATTGAAAAAAAGAAGGCATAACACTAACCAAATTATCCCTTTAATATAAGTACAGTATATACTTCAAATACAGTCAAATAGCAGTGTTTTGTAATCATGGTTGAATAATGATGTACTGGACTGTAATAAACCAATGTGTAAGCTGCCAAACATTCACCATTGGTGGGGATGTTGCAGCACATTTGAAACTTTTTTAGTTACCATTTTTTTCATGATTTGTATTGAGATGAATTTATTTACATCTCTTGACATTATTATGTAATGAATGTATTTGCTTTTTAGTTAAGTAGTTTGTACTTCAATTAATAAATTGTATATATCTTGTCTTTCAGTATTGTGTTATGTAATTTACTGAACATATTTGCTTATCCAAATGTCTGCTTGGCCTATTTAAAAATTATTGAACAATAGTACAACCTATTACTGTATTTACTATTTGTATTTAATAAAATGCTCATCTTGTTAATATCTTTACAATGTGCTTTAATGAGCAACAAGTCATTAATTTTCTTATGTGAGCAGCAAGATGGTGCTGTTGCCGGATGAGGGGGAGGATATGTGGCACACTTACAACATCATGATGGAGGGTGATTGCCTCAGGGCTACCACTATCAGGAAAGTCCAGCAAGAATCTGCCACAGGATCGTCGTCTTCATCCCGAGTTCGTACGACCATCACCATTCGAGTTGAAGCCATCACTTTTGACACCGGGGCATGTATGCTTAGGTACAGTAATTCATACAATACTTAATTGTTTATGAATTTAGATAAGTTTTCTTGTTATATTTGCAGTAGTGAATTATAAATTGTTAGTACAGTATTCCATACATTATGCTAATTTGGCCTACTCAAAAGTTATATTTTTTTAAGTTTAGTCATTTATTAGCCTTCCCTTACTCTGACCCATCCCATGGGTGGCAGTGAAAAGGGTTACAAAGGCGATGCATTCAAGAACTGAGCCCAATAGTTCATTTAGCTAAGTAAGTAACAATCTTGTGCAGCTATTTAAAAAATAATTTGTTTAAAAAGCTATTAAATTTTTTTAATACACACGTGTGTAAAATTCCCCAAGTGTAGTTACAGGATGAGAGATACGCTCGTGGTGTCCCGTCTTCCCAGTACTCGTCATACTAGTACAGTATGTGGCGCCCTTCCCCGACTGCGAGGCCGTCGGGGTCGATGCCTTTCGGCAGGACTGGTCGAGGTGGGGGTTCCTGTACCTCTTTCCCCTGGTTCAACTGTTGCTCCAGGTCCTGACTTGCTTGGAGACTTACCAGGGGAGTAGTCCTCTTGGCCCCCATGGTGGCTGGCCCAGCCTTGGTTTCAGGCGCTGCTTGCTCAGTGTCCAAACTCGGAGGTTTTCTCGCGGCTCCGCCTCTTTCAGCAGATTGGACTGGTGCGTCACGTGGCTGGTATGAAGTTTCTTGGCGGTCCTTCTGTTTCTTTTTGACTCTTCGTCGTTGTACTTCGCTTTCGGTTTAGGTGATGATGTCCTTTCTCTCGTGCTGGTTGTTCCAGGACCTTCATCTTATGCCAAATACTGTCACCTCGTACCGTGCTGTGCTGACGGAGCCGCTTTAGCTTGCTTTCGGTATTGATGTTACTTCTGCATTGTTTCACAAGCTGTCTTGTGTGTTGTGCTTTTGTGCTCTCTTATCTTTCTTCTCCTCGGTTTGTAGTGGCCCCTTAGGTTCAGGACTATTTCTCTAAGGATCTTTTCTTGTTGGCATTGGCCTCTGGGAGTTTCATGCTCTCTGGCGCAGGGATTTCTGCTCGTTTGGTCCTGGTGGTTGGTTTGTTCCTTTGCAGCCATCTCCTTTTCTGGCAAAGAATGAGACCTGCTTTCCAGAGGGGTCCTTGGGTTGTTGATGCTTGATTCGTTAGGCTGGGGGTGCATCATGTGTTGTGTCCGGGTTGCGGCTCTCCGTTGTTATTTATGCGCCACAGACTCTTGTGGCTGGGGATGTGCTTTGGGTTGATCCGGTTTCCCTACTTTCCTGTTCCAGTGTTCGGGTCTCCTAGGTAATCCGCAGGGTTATTTAGTATAGCCAGCCTGTGGTCCCCATGCCCATGACATTTGTAAGTTTGCTGCCCTTGCTGCTGTTTTTGGGAACATGTCTTGGGTTGACATTCGGGCGCAGGGTTTTTGGCGGTTGAACAGGGTCCTGGCTGCGTGTTACTTGGTGAATGTTCCTGGGCCTCATCGGGCCTGTGTCGCTTTGGGTTGGCAGTTGCAGCCGGTTGTCTCGACTTCGCATTGAGGAGTGAGCAGTGACCGCCTCCCGGTTAAGTCTCTCTGATTTACATCTTTTGGTAGGTAGCTCTGGGGAGCCGACGGGGTTCCCCCCCCCCAGAAAACCAGCACTGAATGTAATGAAACTCCATTTTCTGGGCGAGACCTGGAGGCTCCCGGCAACCCTCCCTCCCACCGGTCGGCGTTTTTTGATATCCAGCCTCAGAACTGGGGTGTGGATTGCCAGTGCAGTAGTCTGGGGCTCCCTCTTACCCCTTCCGGGGAAGGGGGGAGCTGGGCAGACGGCGGCACAGCAACGTGTGACGTCATGCTCGTTTGCTCGTTTTCAAGTGGGAAGTTCTGTCCACTCGTTTGTCCATTTTCGTCGTTTTTAACCAGAATAGGGGTCTGTTTTGGGGCGCTTACTTTTCTGGGTGCCTGTTCCGGTCGATGGCAGATATAGAATGCTCCAAAATCACATGTGCATTTCCATTGGCCATTGCTCCTCGTGCCTCTCGGAGGGGGGCCAGGTTCTGGCCGTGGTACCCGGTAGGCCTAGAACTCCACCCACATCGACTGATGCCAAAGTTAGGGATATGCATATCAGCCTGGATAGCTCCGGGGAGCCTATGGGACTCACCCAGAAAATAGCGTTTCATCACATTCAACGCTGTTTTTTTTTAACCCTTTCACTGCTACAGCCTGGGCTGTAAATGGGGGGGTGGTGGTGTATGAGCTGGGGCAGGGTAAAAATATATTTGAATTATGTGAAAATTAATATTAAATGTTAAACAAATTTCCAACTTATTAGCTTCAGTGTTGTGAAAGTTTCATCCCAATGTTTTCAGAAAGGGATTTTAGACAATTTTCTGGGGGGAGCCCTGTCGGCTCCCCGGAGCTTTACCGGCTGATATGCTAATGTCAGACTTTGGCATCAGTCATGTGCATGGAGTTCTAGGGCCTACCGGGGACCACGGCCAGAACCGGGCCCCCTCAGAGAGGCAAGGGGAGCAATGGCCTATAGAAGCCCCCGTGTGGTTGGAAGCATTCTATGTCTGCCATCGACCGGGTCAAGCATCCAGAAAGATAAGCATTTCAAAATAAACCTCTATTCTGGTTAAAATTGCTACCAAAAGCCGAACTAGTGGATAGAACTCCTCAACAGAAAACAAGCAAACTAGTATGACGTCACATGTCACCGCGCCGCTGTCTGCGCAGCTCCCCCCTCCCCGGGAGGGGGAAGGGGGAGCCCCAGACCTCCCACGCCGGCTATCCACCCATCAGTTCTTTGGCTGATGCTATAGGCACCGATTGTGTGCTCCGGCTTCAGTAGTTGTTTCAGCACTGTTCCTAGAGTGTGGTGTCCGTCTTCTAGGTGGTGCGTGAGCCGGGAGTGAGTCTCCAGTACTCGGGCTGCATGCGCCTAGGGTTCCCTTCCCTAGGTGCCCTGTAAGTACTGCCCTTGGGGCTTGGGGCCACCTTCCACAAGTTCCTTGGGGTCTGCCCCTGCTAGGCCGTTTACTGTTTGGTTTTTGGCCGCTCTTTGTGTGCTCGGGTGTTCTGTCTCCCTTGTTCGCCTTAGGGTAAGGGGCAGTTTTGCACTGGTGGTGCACAGGGTACTGTGCAGCTTGTCTTTACCAATCATGGTGGCCGGCTCTGTTCCGCTTGGGTATGCTGTCCTCTTGCGGGTTTTCATTTTCTTTTTGTTTATCTGCCTGGTGGGGGGTCTGCCTTCGTTCTTGCCCCTTGTGTCCCTTGAGTTCTGAGTATTTCTGGTGGTACCCGCTGCTAGTTCCCTGTGAGTGTACACGTCCCGGGGGTTCAGCTCTTAGAAAGTTGTTTGGTAGCTTTGGGCGCTGGTTAGCAGTACCCTGCCTGGGATCACCTGAGCGCGAGTCCTCTTATAGTAAACGCTCGGGACCCTGGGAAACCCCTGGGGCGCGCGGGTCCGATGGATGTGACCCCCAGAGTTCCCCCTCGCTTCCAGCGAGTTTGAGGGTTGCTCTCACCCCTTGTCTCTGGGTGACTCTGTTTTGCCTCCGTCTGCTGCCTGTGGGGTCGGTGACACCTTCGACCCGGAGTTCTGCGAGTTTTGTTGCTCGTTGTGGCTCGGTTACCCAGTTGTGCTGACTTAGCGGGTGCGGGCAGCAGGGGCGTTGCACTTGAGCCTTGGTGGTGGCAACGCTCTCGTTTGTTTGCTCCCCGGAGCCCTGGGGCTGCCCGTTTTGGTTCGTGTTGGGACTTGGGGGTGTTGGTTGTTTCGGTTCCTTCCACGCCCCCTTGTCTTTCCCCTGGATCCCCCCTTCCTGCCTGCATCCGGTTCCTTCCCGTCTGTGGGTTCGGGGCAGGGTTTGATGGTTTTGATACTTGGGCAGTCTCGGGGAATTCCCCTTCCGGGGTAGTGACGGGGGCATTTGGGCCTGTTTCTCCAGCTGTGTTGTAAGAGTCTGCCAGTGGGCTCCCTTCCTTAGTGTTACAAATCCGCGGCTGCCCGGTTTTCTGGTACGGCTGGGGCTTTGGGGGGACGGCTTGGCCCCGGGGCCTGTCGTGTAGGTTCCCAGGGCTGGGGAAGGGCTGACTTAGGGGGCCTTGGCCCCGTAGGACCCCGTGGGGTTTTTCTCCCCCTCTAGGCGGGGCTTGTGGTTACGCGGAGTGGGTTTTTCCTCCCCACTCCCTGTACGTGTTGTTGGCGTCGGCCCCTCCCCGTGCTTGGTTTCTTGGCCTTTGAGTCGGTTGGTTCCGCCCTGTGGGTGGATGCTCCCCCCATTTTGGGACGGTGTCTTCGTCATGTTTCCCCATTCTTGGGGTTCTACGTGACTTCTGATCTCGGGTGCGCCTGTGCCCTTGTGTGCCTTCGGAACTGGTGTTGGCTTCTGTGTTCTCAAGGGATTGGGAAGGTTTTCGCTTCTTCCCGTATTATTGGAACGTCTGTCGGCTCCTCATCTGGATCGCCGTTTTGGGTTACTTGTGGCCCGGTTGGGCTACTTGTAGCCCGGTTGGGCTGCTCGTGGCCCGGTTGGTTTTCCTTTTGGGCTCTGTCTTTGCTTTGTTGGCTGTTTTTGTTGTTCCTGCTTCCTCTTTTGGCTACTTTTCTAGTGCAGTAGTCCTGGTTGGTGCCTTCCTGCAGAGTGGGTTGTGCGGTTCGGTCAGCGTGTCATGCGCATGTGCTGTGGAGTTTTGGTCTGGGCGGTGTGTTACAGTGCTGGTGTTTTGCGCCCTTTTTCTCGGGTGCTTCGCCTCTTGCTTTTTCTCCCTTGCTGCGGTATGTGCCCCTTCGCTCTGGGGGTGTCCTGGTTTCCAGCTGTGGGGAGGACGCCGTGGTTTTCCCTGTGTTCATGGGTGTGGGCCGCCTCCTTCGCCTCTACCCTGCTCCTGCGTGTCCGGCTCTGGCTTCTTCACCTGGCGGTGTTCCCAGGATCTTCTGGGCACTGTTGGGTCGTGTCACGTTCGTGCCTTCGTTCGCCAGGTGAGTTTCTGTGGTCTGGCGTCTTGGCTGGGTGCGTAATGCGGTGATGTTTATATACCTGTGTTTATTTAGGTATATTTAAGTACGACTGAGACCGTTTGCTCACCGGTGACTGTCCCTTTTCAACCCTTCCAGTCCCACTCATATGCATGTCCAACCCATGCTTGAGTCTTAAGGGGACCCACCTTTTGCGTGTTCTGAGGTGTGTGGGTTGTGGTGCTAGTTATGTACTCACCTGGTAGGGCTCTCCTGGCTGTGCTTGCGGGGTTGAGCTCTGGCTCTTGGGTCCTGCCTATATGGAAGAACTTGCGGGATAGCACCAGTGGAGAGCAGTGGTGCAATGGGCACAATCAGGGACACTGTATAACCATCAGAGGTCTGTGGTTGTTTCATGTCCTGCCTGCGAGCATACGCCATATTGCCGGTATATCCGAGGACTTCCAAGGGGCGGCTGCTCCAAGCAGCGGCCTGGTGTGCCACCCTCTGACCAGTCTAGCCTAGCCTCGGGCCGGGTTTGGTGTAAATGAACTCCCAGAACCCCATTCCGCGGGTATCGAGCAGGTTTCTCCGCCGTCGGTCGCCTGGTGTGCAGGTTCCTGGGCCTGCTGGGTTCTGTCGGGTCTCTGTTGGCCGTCTGGGGACTGCCTGCCCCGTTCTCTGCCTTTGCAGAAGCGAGTTGCTATTTGCATGTTGGGGTGGTGCCTGTTGCTGCTACTGCACGTGTGCATTGGTAACGTGTTTTGCGGTGGCGTGTCCTTGTTCCTGTGTCCGGTTGTGGTGTGGCACCTTGCTGCTGTTTTTGTGCCTAGGGTTCGCATATGGGGGTTTGCTTGTTATTTTTCGTGGTCGTCGGATCCCTGGCTTGGCCCTCCCATGTGCGTGGGGTTTCTGTCCCTGCCTGATTGTCCGCCCCTGGTTTTCCTGGGGTTTGTACTTCAGCTCTTTCGTCCTGCCTCTCCCCAGTCGTTTTCCTGACATCTCCTTTGGTTGGTTTTGCCTGCACTTGCTGCTGGGGGGGGGGGGGGGTGTCAGTTTCTACCATTTCCTTCCTTGTGCGTTCCCTTTGTTTCCTCCTCTGCTGCAGGGGTGTTCTGCGTGCGTTCCTTGACTTGGGCGTTTTTTCAACCTGTGTCCTATGGTGTGCCTCTGTCTTGGTCTGTTTCAGTTGCTCGTACCCCTTGGTTCGGGTACTGTTCTGGAGGCAACCCTTCCGCCTTCTTTGGCTTTCCTGGCTTGCCCTGTCGGTTGGCTTTTCGGGGTCTTGCGATGTCTCGCGTCGGACCCGTCGTTTCTTGATCGCCTGGCGGGCTGTAACACCGTAAAGGTGTTTTGTTTAGTTGTATTTAATATATATTTATAGTTCATGAGTCACAGACAAGGATTTGAAAGGCGCCAGTTTGTTGGTCTGAAACTCACACCTCTAAGCGTTAATGACCTCAAGTGACCTGAGGTCAGCTCGTGCGAATTTCACCTTGCTTCTGCTAATCTGATAATTGTAGCCTGTTAGCGTTCAAACATGCCGACGTTTAAGGAGTGGCTTGATAGAGAGCCTGAGGCTATCTACTTGTGGGCGGAGTTAGCTACTAGGTTTCCCAATATATACTGAGGGAGCTGGAGGATAGAGAGACAAGATAGGAGACCAGCCAGGAGAGCAAGGCAGAGGACAGCCGCCGAAATAGGCCGTCGGTGGGACGGGGGGTGACGCTGTCTGACAACTGCAGACTCCCCCCCCTCTCTATTCAACTTGGACTCAGTCCTTCAGTGAGTGAACATTTAGGTGACTTGGTCGTGTTTACAAGTGTTGTGTGATGATCAGGGGCAGTCAAGTTGTAGTGTTCTCGAATTCTTGGATGATGACTCACTTTGCATATTAATCTTAAACATTAAGTTGAATTGCTTAAATTATGATACTTATCATGTGAAATATAATTGAACTTATTATTTAAAGTGTCTTTAACTTTGTTCCCTAGAGTTTTTGAGTTGAGGTGAGAAAGCCTCTGCGGTTACTGGTTTCATGATTTAATGAGGTACATAATACAGATGGAACATACTAATAATGACCACTTGATAATGTCTTTGAGAATATTGTGATACAGACAAGTTCCATTCCTTGTCTTGTATGCAATGGATTTGTATGGATGGTGGTAGCAATTTCTTCTTCTACTATCTACTCTTCTACTCTAGAGTGTACTAATTGCAAAAGGAGCATGTTGGGAGAGCCATTTTGGTGAGGGAGGTGTTGGCAAGGGAGGGAGTGAGCCTGTCGTCTGCTGGCTGCTCTGCGACTTGTCATGCAGTGTATGGTGGCCACTGTGCTGTTTGGACACTATACCAGCTTAGTTGTACAGTTATGGTGAACAAAACATGCAGATATTTATATATAACATGTGTATATAGTATAATAAAACCACAAACAGTATTGTGGGAGTAGGAATGTTGGCGATTAAGGTGTTGCGGGAGGGCTGGCTGGGTGTTACAGCCCCACTCTTGATGGTTGGACTCATTATACCAACTTAGTGGTTCACTATGGTGAACAAAACATGCAGATACTTATATATAATGTGTGTATAGAGTGTAATAACAGCAAAACTATTGGTTTTATTGTTTTATGAACATAATAATTAAATCACTAATATGCACATCATACTTTAAGTATAGCAATGGTTCACACATTTTATTATATAAATATATCACACTACACACTATTGAATAATATTACTGCAAAAAAAGACAAAAAATCATTGAGACATTAAAATAATTATGTAATATCTTTGTGGCAACTCGCGCCTGACAGTGGGGGTGGAGGAGACCAGCTTGGGACGTTTACTCTGTCAGCGCCTCAGTTTTGCCAGACCTCCTCACCCTATTGCAGCCAGAATAAGTCACTTACAATATTTTTATTATTTTCCCCATGATCAGGAAACACAAATGAGCACTTTTATAAGACAAAGTTTTGTATATTTTTTTATTTCTTGCACCTGGGTGTGTTGCAGGCTGTAATTGCAAGCACCTCCCAGGGGGTTAAGCATATGGGTTAAAGATATTGAGGGCAGAGTATTCAATGTAAATCTTCATACATGATATGGAAGTACTTCACTTGATTTGGCTGGGAGTGGTTGGTGCGGAAGGGACTCTTCGATGTGAAAAGTACAGTTGTTAGATTTAAGTTTGTAGGGCAACAAAGGAGTTGATTGTACTGGTATTGTACTATTAGATAATGACCAAAAAAATAGTTGTATTATCTGCAGGCTAAATCTGATGCTTCATTTCCCAGAAAACTTCTGATTGGATGACCATGGCTGAAACTCCTCTAGACTGCCCTCTTGAACTTTCTATTCTTTTTGTGTTTGTGGAATGTTCCCGTGAATTTCAGTACTGCTTCACTTTCTTAATTTAGTGTTTTACCTCGCTCTCCCCCTATATTTGACTTTGCATCCGTATCCATTACAGAGTAAAGGGTCGCAATGTTGAAGAAAATCAATACATTAAGATGGGTGCATACCACACAGTGGACTTGGAACCCAATAGAAAGTTCACTCTCTTAAGGAACAGTGGGATTCTGTTACTTTAGAACGTGTGAATAATGCTTGCGACCCAGCTAAGGTCAGTACAATCACGACTTCACCACACGGGCTTGAAAATGTAGGACCCATAGCAAGTGCGAGTGAGCCAAGTTCTCTGCTATGAGGGCCGCAGACAGCAAAGACAACTGGGCATGGTGCTGCACCAAGCCCTCATGTCCGGAGGAAAGAGCAGGAGCAAACGGGCGAGTTATTGAGCAGCTCAAAAGAAGAGCTGCCCAAAAACACAACCTTACACACGGTTGAAGCCTCATACTACTCGAGCGTGTGGGAATGATGGAAGCCAAACCAGGACTAAGGGTAAAAAGAGATCTGTCCTGCTAGCGAAAGACTCCAAGATCTTGCAGCCCAGCCAGTATGACAAAGGACCCTCCCCCAGCAAACTCACTAGAGAGACAGGGGTCCATTATAGAGGGCAAACTCTGGGTCTCTGCAGGAGGGACTCGATAAAGATCTGCCCGGGAGCCATCCGAAGGGGAGAAACCAAAGAGAAAGCAAACTTTCAGACCTATCTGATGGCCCAAAAGGCACATGGAAACGAACCCCTGGGGAAGCCCACATTAAGATCGAATCATACATGGGGGCATATGAAACTCCCTCCCTGAAACAAAGGGCCACTATCGTAAGAGACGAAGGACCAGGTGGGGTCAAGACGACGAACCAAAGGCCCCATATCCAACTCCCACAAGCCCTAGAAACCAGACACCAAAGGAACAAATCCACAAGGGCCGTGATGAGATTTCGAACCTATAGTCCATGGATGTGAGATCGTTCACAGTCTTAGTCAACTGCGCCACGACTATTGATATCGCGTCTGGGACTATCCTGGCGTAGATTCGAACCCTCGGTTACTGAGCACCTTTTGAATTTGTTCATTTGATGCAATCACTCTATTGTGATTTTTGTGTGTACTGACAAAAGCTCTGGGGCAGAGCCAGAGGGATAGAAAATCAGGGATAGAAAATCATAATCTAAACAAGACACCTTTGGAAGAAGGGGTTTGGCTGGAAGGAAGAAAATGCTGAGACCCTTGGCAGGACTACGGTGGCTCAACTGCCTCCATGCCAGAAGTGGAAGGAGCCATCTCCAGTGATGGCCAATTACTCCAGGATGGTGGAGCCACACCTGGAGATGGTGTGGGGTGGCTCCACACACTAACGCCACACTGCAGGTCGTAGGATGGTAACCCACAGGTGAAATTCACTAACAGCCTCCAATTCGGGTCCCTAAAAAAAAAAAAAGTCCCAACTGGGCACGCAAATGAGAGAGCTGAACGGTGGGCACAACACAACCAGTAAAGCAGTAAATGCCTGATAATAAGCATGAACTTTTACCAAGGAGGGTCAGAGAGAGAGTCAGCATGGGGAGAGCAAATCCCCCATTCGTACTCACAGGTGTGTAGGTGTCACCACTCCAACAGGCACCATGGCAAGAGGCAGAAAGAATGATTTTCGCTCCTTGGCACAGATGGTCACGGAACCAACGACTCAAAAGAGCAAGAACAGGTTTCACGAAGAAGCCATTCATAAGCCACACCAAAACCCACAGGGGATGCCAAGGCCCAAAGGACTAACAAAGCGGATCACCCAGGCACTGAGGGATGCTGCCTGGATGTTATAAAGCAAACCAACACAGCCTAGTCAATGTGACTAATGTGAGCAGGCATACGAACTAGCCAGTGCAATCCCAACACGAGCCCAAATGCTCACCTCCTAATCAAGGTCCATAGATAGAGGGAAAGCAAAGATTCCTTGAATTTACCACCAGGCCAAGGCACCACACCACCGGTGGTCCCACCCATGTAAGTGAACATCCTGAACACGCCACATGGAACTCCTTTTCAGTGCAGGAGAAAGTACCCGGGGACCCACTACAGATAATATTCTCTTATCTTCAAGTAGTTAGTGAGCCAGGTCCACACAATTACAAACCAGAACAGAAAATGTCACTGCGAAAGCAGAACTAAACCATGAAACAATACCATGCAAATGGCTCCCACTGGACAACTTCCAAGGAAGGCTGAACCTTGGCACATAAAAGCAGTGGAACCCACGCGGTTTACAAACAACCCGGGAGCCCTACAGATGACCTTCGTACATACACATCAGTTACAGAACTGGTGTGGAAGGTTTGGAGGAAACTGGGAACTCTGGGCCACTCCAACTGGTGAGGGACAGTGCTAATGAGCTCACGCTTATTCTCAATAGATTCAATTGCATGTTTATTTTAATAGGGGCAGTTTTTAGGCAGTTTTGAGGCTCCGGTCTCTTTGAATCTAACAGTGTTTTTAGTGGTTCACTGACTTTCTAATGTTTCTTTTTGTGAGGTGGCAACGTGCACTCACCCTAGTTGTGACTTGCAGGGTTAGAGCTTTGGCTCTGACCCCATCTCTCAACCATCAATCTACTGGTGTACAGGTTCCCGAGCTTCTCCAAGCTCCTCTCATGTTACATTTGAAAGCTGTGTATGGAGTCAGCCTTCACCTCCTCCGATTTTGTATGTGATCATATTCTCCACGAGCTCTTTGTCTTCTTAGTCGCATAGGAACAGTTGCACCTCAGACCTTTCCTCGAAATCATCCGCCTTTGTTCTGGGCACCAGGCCTAGTGAACGATACCTCTGAACTTTTTCCAGCTTTGGTCTTGTGCATGATAAGGTACATAAGGGCTCCATGCTGGGGGCCCGCCCATACTCCAGGATTGGCCTTGACATGCTAATGGTATATCAAGTGTCTGAAAGAATCCTTACAACAGGTTTTCTGAAGCAGTTCGATGTTAGCCAGCCTCGCATGCGCCCACCCAATATTCATTTGATGTGCGGCTTCCAGGAGGCAGAGAATTGGCGTGACATCAACTCCTTGATCTTTCTCTTTGTTCCGTGTTCATGGAGGATTCATTCCCATTCCAGTATCCAGTGTCTGACCTATTTCCTCCCCCAAGTTTCATGACACTTTCATATATTCAGGTTGAACTTTAGTAGCCATTTGAGTGGACCATTCCTTCAGATTTGTCCGTAGGGTGATCCTGTAGCCTTCATAGTACCATAGTGTTTCGGCCTACCTCTCTATGCCTGTTATGATTGGGGGGCCAGTTCCTGGTACTCTGGTTCCTGGCTCCTGCCAGACAGACTCCATTGTATTGATGTTGCCCTAGTAGTTGGGAGACCATCTTAGTCGAGATAGTTTCTAGGGAGCCACAAGGGGCTTCCCCGAGCGATAAGAAACTACAATCGATCAAAATGAAAACCATATATGAAACGGTCAAAGTGTGGCTTCAGTAATTAGTTTTGTACACAATTGTCAAGGGCGCTAGATTCCTACCTTTTCTTATAGCTTACTCTTCTACTGCAAAAGTCACTTGTGTATTTCTTTTGGGTTTGTTGCTTGTTGAAGTCTCGGCCAACACATTTCCTGCCCTTTAGAAGCCATGGTGGAAGAATGCTTTTATATTTTTGTGCAAACATTAAAATAGTGTTTGAGGAAAGAGCTTGCAATGGATCCCACAAAAACAACTGACTCAATTGATTCAATCTATTCATGGCACAGGCTAGCCTCATGGCATCGCACTTGGCCACTCTACAAACTAGGTCTACCTTCTGGATGTAATCATGCACCATGGGAGGAAAAAAAATATTTAGACTAATAATATAAAACTTTTTAAATAATGAAACTCAGAGAGCAGAACAGATTTTGTCTATGGTATGCTGCAATTACCACCACCTTTTATTTAATACAGTATTAACAACCAATCCTTAGTAAGAATATGCAATTGTGTCAAATAATTTTACCTTCTTTCTTTGAGTGTCATCAGCCTTCCCTTTTTTTGGTATGTTCACACTATCTTAGCTCGGTCAACAGTCATGGCAGATGTAATAAGGCAGACAAATGCCAGGCCCTCTTGCATCACCACAGCTGCCAGTCTGCATGCTGGAAATGTAGCCATTACAACTCAATTTTAATTAGTAGAAAATACTTATAATGTATATAAAAAATCAACCAAATGAGAGCACTAGTAAGCAAATAATGCAAAAAACTAAGTATATACTGTATGTTCATAAAT
>WNGS01009202.1:6571397-6587035 GCA_020271785.1 Procambarus virginalis
ATCCGAATTGTTTGCAGAGTCCTTTGGCAGTTTTGATGCTTCATTTTCTACGAATCTTAACAGTTGCCTTTAACACTTTGCTGACTTTCTGGACACTTGCCTGGTGAAGGTAACAATAATATTCTCCTGGTGTCTGTGCCTCCGTGAGGGGAGCCAGGGTCTGGCTCAGGTCCCTGGTAGGCCAAAGAAGACTCCTGTGACTTATGTAACCAGTAGTAGGAAGCCATCTCAATGAGATAGCTCCAGGGAGCCATCAAGCCTCTACCAGAAAGAGACATTTCATACAGTCAATACTAGTTTTATACTTTATAATTAATAGGGTTAAATCTTGTTTTGCTTAATTGCTGAAAATGATAAAAGCCTAAATTTTAAACTTGTAATTTATTTCTACAGTGACTGACGTGCTGTCAAGATGCCTCCACGTAAGAAGCAGGATGACAACGAGAAACAGACTCGTATTGCCATTGTAATACAGAAAAATGCAAACCTAAACGATGTCGATAAAGTGTAAGAAGTCTGTCCTGTAGTGCGTATGGGTAAGCTCTGTATTGAAGTTACTCCAAATGACAAGATGGCAGCCATTAGTGAAGAGCTCTGCATTGGTTGTGGCATTTGTGTGAAGAAATGTCCATTTGAAGCCATCATGATTATCAATTTGCCTAGTAACCTTGAGAAAGAAACTGTTCACCGTTGGAACAATTATAACAGATAGCTGCCACCACCAGGTAGGGAAGGAGATAGCTGCCACCACCAGGTAGGGAAGGAGTCAGGGAGTCACCTGGTGTGAGAATGGATTTTGACAGCTGTCTTGTGTTGTGCAAAGTGAGTGCATGATGACAGTTGGATCTGCGAGACATCTCAAGAGTGCACGGAGTGAGTGCACTCAATCAAGTTTTGTTAATTCAAGATTTAAGTTTACCATGTTGGGTATCTACAGGACACCTATGTTAAGAGGAGGCCACAGTTATTGTAAGGGCCATTGCATGTTTAGTCATTAATTAATCCCCTTCTTGACCAGTCTAGCTGAAAATTCAGCATCCATCACAAGAACCTTATGATCAGAGAGCAGAGTCATATAGGAGAGTAGATGTCAGTTCCATGCTGGCTCAGAGAGATCCACCTTCAGGTGACTGAACATCTCACAACACTAATCGAAGGGTGTGTCGTTGATGGTTCACTTCATGGAAATAGGATGGAAGCAAGACAGTCCACGAGAACATTAGACATACCCCACACCCAAAGTCAACACGGATTTAGAGTGGGAAATCATGCCTTTTACAGCTTCTTGATTACTATGACAAAATCTCTGATGTGTTTAGTATACATTGACTTTGCAAAGGCATTTGATAAATGTGACCATTAAGTGATAGCCCACAAAATGAGGTCAGTAGGAATAACAGGTAAAGTAGGGTGATGGATATTCAATTTTCTGTCAAACTGAACACAGATTAACAGTTAACCAAATAAAATAAGTCCAAGCACAGCTAAAAGTTCTGTACCTCAGGACAGTCCTTGCACCACTACTTTTCCTTATTCTCATATCTGATACAGACAGACAAGTTAGCAGTAAAGCAGTTAGCAGCAAAAAAAAAAAAAAAAAAAATAAACAGTAAAATAACAACAAACTAAAGTGAATGAAATGAAAGGAAATGCAGAATACAGCCAGTGAAGAGAAGAGGTGCCATAGGCACAATCAGAGAACATTGTATCAGATGGACCAATCAGAGGTTCATGGGGATTCAATACTCTTCCAGCAAGTATAAGAAACATTGCAGGAGCAAAATTGGAAGTCTTCAAGGAAAAAACTGGACACTTTTCTGCAAGAAGTTCCTGACCAAGCAGGCTGAAGTGGATATGTACTAGCTTCCCGGTAAAACTGTCGGGTTCGTTCCCCACTCGCAATCAATAATTCTGGTTCGAATCCCGGGTAGGACAGAAATGGTTGAACACTTTTCCTATCACCTAATGCTCCTGTCCACCTAGCAGTAAGTAGATACTGAGGAGTTAATCACCTTAATCGCTGAAATAGAGGGAATACAGAGAACATATACAGCACGTATAGACGCGATAAAGCACCTAAATTATTGGGATCGTCTCAAAGCTCTCCAAATGTACTCACTAGAAAGAAGACGAGAGAGATATCAAATAATATACACCTGGAAGATACTGGAGGGCCAGGTCCCAAATCTACACAGTAAAATAACAACGTACTGGAGTGAACGATATGGAAGAAAATGCAGAATAGAACCAGTGAAGAGCAGGGGTGCCATAGGCACAATCAGAGAACACTGTATAAACATCAGAGGTCCGCGGTTGTTCAACGTCCTCCCAGCAAGCATAAGAAATATTGCCGGAACAACCGTGGACATCTTCAAGAGGAAACTAGATTTATTCCTCCAAGGAGTTCCGGACCAGCCGGGCTGTGGTGGGTATGTGGGCCTGCGGGCCGCTCCAAGCAACAGCCTAGTGGACCAAACTCTCACAAGTCAAGCCTGGCCTCGGGCCGGGCTTGGGGAGTAGAAGAACTCCCAGAACCCCATCAACCAGGTATCAACCAGGTATCAACTTCTTGTGGAGTTGCATCCTGGAAGGGGGTCAGTAGTTCGACTCTGGGGAAGACCTCGATATAAGCCTAACATGTACTCCATGTATAAAGTGGCTGCCTGTCCCCCAACACAATGAATTACTGTATTATGTGGGCACGCGGGCCACTCCAAACAACAGCCTGTTGTACCAAGCTCTCTTAAGTCGAGCCTGGCCGAGGGCCAATCTTGGGGTGTAGAGGAACCTCCAGAATCTCATCCAGGTACAACCTCACAGACGACCAAACCCCAAGAATCCAGAAGCCACACTACAGCATCCAGCTCCAGATGAGACTAGGACTGAAGTGAACCCCACAGTTCAAAGAATGAACCACCAGGAAGCAATTATAATGAGTCCAGAGAACAGAGCCCAGAGTTAGCCAAACCTTCCGCAAGGCCTGCCACACAACCACAAACTCGCACAGTGCTGTGTGCCTGAAGAAATGGCCCTGATCACCAACCATGTGGGGTTTAGTGAGCACTAGTCAAGAAGCCTCACCCCGGAGCTGAGGCATCAGTGATTACATCGAGAGATGAGGGAGAATGGCGCTAAGGAACCAAACCCTGAAAAGCCAGAAGAGGAAACTGGTGAAGCAAGAGCCGACGAAGAATGGGCAAGAGCCAACCCTAACAGCCCCGGCAGTCATGAAATAGGGAGAACCAGAGAGGCCAGTACAGAAGACTCCATATCTAAAAACCTTCCCAGGGAAAATACCACACAGGGAAATTTCAGACTCCCACATAATCGCCCAACCAATGAGTCACCCGATGCCAATCCAACACCAGATGTTGACAACACTGCAGGTAAAGCAGAGCCACAGGAGACAGGAATAAAGCTGTAGACTGAGAGTCCAAAATGAGATCAATCAAAGTCCAAACTTGGAATGGAACCAAGACTTCCATCCCAAACCCAATCTTAAGCAAAACCGGAACAAACACAGAGGCAAAACCAGGTCTCACTGGAGGCAGATGCCAAAGGCCTCCCTAACTCCCCCAAGGGAGATCCAAGAGTATGGATCTCCCATACTATGGATTTCAAGCGTGGGTTGGACGTGTATATGAGTGGGATTGGGTGGTTATAAATAGAAGCTGCCTCGTATGGGCCAATAGGCCTTCTGCAGTTACTTTTGTTCTTATGTTCTTAGTATGAAAACCTCTGAAAAGACAAACTGAGGAACCTTAGGGCACCTAAAAATGAACCCAGGGGGAGCCCTACCTAACACATTTGCCAGCAGAAAAGATGCACCACTGTAATGAAGGTTCATTAGTAGTTCATATTAAATAATTAATATTTTTTGTTTAACCCTGAGAAAAAAGTCCACAGCTAAAACAGCCAGAAAACAGACAGGATACCGAGGGCAGAGGCTTGGGAGCCAGACGACCATACAAGGCAAGGTCACCGGGCAAAAAAACGTGCCCAGAAGAAAAGAAAAGAAACAATCCAATGACCACATTCTGTAAACACAAGACCAGGAGACATTATCACCACCCAAAAGTCCCCAGGGGAACATGAAGAGTAGGGCGCCTTGAATATAAAGAAACCAGACAAAATGGCATGCAGCAGCTGGAGCGTAAACATGGATGGACCAATTTTACTGCTAGAATCTACTCGGTAAAACATCTAAACTATTGGGACAGACTGAAATGCCTAAATCTGTATTCTCTTGAGCACATTGGCTTGATTCTCTTGGTGTCCTTGTAGGAGAGATACATAATAACTTACCTGTGGAAAATAGTAGAGGGGCTGGTCCCAAACCTGCACACAGAAATAACCCCACATGAGACCAGGAGGCATGGCAGGAAGTGCAGAATGCCCCCTTTAAACAGCAGAGGTGCAATAGGTACTCAAGAGAGAACTATCAACATCAGAGGCCCGAGACTGTTCAACACGCTTCCACTACACACAAGGGGCATAACTGGCCGACCCCTCACAGTGTTTAAGAGCACCTCCACCTTGACAAGCACCTCCAAAGGATACCTGATCAACCAGGCTGTGACTCATACGCCAGACTGCGAGCAGCCGCGTCCAACAGCCTGGTTGACCAGTCCAGCAACCAGGAGGCCTGGAAGAAGACTGGGCTGCAGGGACACTAAGCCCTAAGGACGATAACACCTCAAGGTAACCTCAAGGTATGGAAACTACACACTGCAGCAGAGGCATTCAGAAGAATGGAGTGAAGGCAAACAACATGTGCCAAATGGGATAAAAGTAATCCCAAGAACTAAAACTTCCCGAGGAAGAGAAAATCAATCTGGAGGTATTATTGCAGACAAGACAGGGCAGGAAAAGATGGAGACTCAAGACGAGCAGAACACCTAGAAAAGGACACCGAAGGAAACCGAGGACTCAAAAGAGCCACAGACTCAAGAAAAAGATCTTGCCCAGAGGCAGAGGAAGGAAGAAAAGGGAATGCAGGAGGCAGGGCTGAGGTGATGGTTACAAACGAAGAACCACAGGAGCTCCAGAAGCACAAACATGAAAACCAGGAAAAAACACAGGGAAGAGGCGAGCCCAAAGAGCCGAAGCCCTACCCAAGCAAACACGACAAGAGGAGCACTGTGAGATAAGGTCAAACTTACTAAAACAACCAACAACACAGCAGGGATGCAGAAAAATATAGTAATCTCCCAATTGCTATATTTTTCCCAACCCTCAACAAAGCAGACATAACCCAAACCAGAGATGTCACACGAAAGGGTATGACAGTCACCAATAAGAAGAACAGCGCATGAACTAGACAAAAAGCGTCCCAAAAAGTGAGCGCAAATTCTCGGAAGCCCAATGTAAACAACTAGCAGCCCCGCCATGCGGTCGGGCGCAGAAGCGTTCCCAGAAGAGCAAAATAACTGCCAATACAAATAACTAAAAACGACTAAAACATCCAAACCAAAGATGGATGTGCCCGATGCAAGGATGCATAATTCATGATGGCAAATATGGTAAACCAAAGCAGAAGGGAAGAAGGAGACGAAAATCCCCTCCGCCAACCTCAGCCCAGAAGGCACAAAGGCCCAAGCTGGGGCGACTAATGGACCGCACTCCCCCGCCTCCAAGACCCGAGAACCCCCAACAGAAACCCCAGGGCAGAGCCCTCATCCATCCATCCTAAAATATCGGTGCTTGACAGCTGAGTGGACAGCGGTTCGGATTCGTAGTCCTGAGGTTCCGGATTCAATCCCCGGTGGAGGCGGAGACAAACGGGCAAAAGGTTTCTTTCACCTTGATGCTCCTGTTACTTAGCAGTAAATAGGTACCCGAGAGTTAGACAACTGCTACGGGCTGCTTCCTGGGGGGGTGTAACAAATAGGAGGCCTGGTTGAGGACCGGGCCGCGGGGATGCTAAGCCCGGAAATCATCTTAAGATAACGCCCACCACCCTGAAGGCGGAGTCCAGGGGAAAAGGGAAAAGCTTCAAAGAAGGGAGTCGGCAAAAAGTCGACCCACTATCCTTGGCATGAAAATCGGGCTCGACAACCTCCATCCCCAAATCAGAAGGGGCAATCCCTGAAGCCACCAGTCTCATCCTAAGCTAAGCCCCGCCGGCTCTGAAACCTTTAGACATTTGGGAGCCGGATGCAGGGGGGAAAAGACAGGGCAAACCATACCCACCTGGGAAGGAAGCAAGGGCACGGACAGAACCGCGCCCTGGGGCTTCCAACCAAGCAACTTGCCTGGCTCTTTGCAACAAAGCATGCATTCTAGCATGCAATGCAGTCGATGCCTGACCCCTAACATTCTCAGACAAGGAATGGGTAAAACGAATAATAAGCGGAGAACAAATTCTGCAAGACTCGGTGGAGTCTTGCAAGACACTTACGACTCGCAAGAGTCGTGTCACCGACCCAACAGGCAGCATGATGGAGGCAGGACGGGTGATCGTCACCATGAGGCAGGGGCAACGAACAACCATCAGCATCGCACAAGGCGACAGGGGGCTCAGAAGACACATCCATAGCACCCCCGAGCCCAATGGGTTTCTCCAGGGAACCGTAGGGTACCTTAGCCTTACGAGAAACCCAGGCACTGGGGCTAGCTAGGCTGATAAATCATGTCTATTGCAGGCAAACTGACAATCAGCAGTCACCGTGAAAGCTCGGGGCAACAGAGCAGGACCACCAACACAACCCAGGCAGACTTCCTCCGCCAAAGTCAAGCGAACACGCAAAAACTAAACAAAAAAAAAAGCCTCCGAAGCACAAATACAGACAAACTGATCGCCAGAAAGAATTGTTGGCCATTGCGTGTATGTAGGCTGCACCAGCCAGCAAAAATCCACTCCCTACCCAGGGCAAGATCGGAAGCCCAAGACCCCTGACATACCCCAAGGGCAAGAACAACGTCAAGTGACGAAGCCCTCAAACGGGAATGAGACTTGAACGTCCCAGGGAAGATAACCCTGAAACACAAGGGGAAGTCCAGTATTTGCAGGCGTATAAGACGCACTTTTTTATTTTTAAATGTATCAAAACAGTGCCTTGCGCCTAATGCGGCTGTATTACGGATGGGAGTCCGAGCGTCGTAGACTAGGGAGCCGGACGAGCATACTGGGTAAGTTCACTAGGCACAAAAATCGTTACTAATAATAAAATATTGAAAGCAAGCCGTGTTATCACACTCTGGTAACACAAAATTATGATACCTGTATATTGGCAGTTATGAAGGAAGTTCACATCTTGCCCAGTATACATAACCCACATCTGATGTCACACATTATTTAATGACTGTTACATTTATGATGTAGAAATTTGAAAGGAATGTTCAACTTTCATCTGCCTGTCAGCCATTTACAATGCATGAATGACAACACCAGAGTGCTGTGATGACGCGCCACCGCCAGGTGCGCCACCCTGGTGGCCTAATGCGGCAACAAACTACAGACAACAACAAATATACAAACTTCATTAACAAACTACATGTTTAAAATACAGTATAAACAACTATACCACAGCTGATCTTGTGGAGGTAAGAGTTGTGGTACAAAATACACTTTAAAATATTTTGAAATAAATGCTTGATGAAACATACTAAAATAGTTTTTTCCACAAAATATCCTTGTAAAATAGGGGTGAGTCCTATGCGAAGGTGCATCTTTTATGTTGGCAAATATGGTACTTACTGGGCACCTAGGAAAGAGAGCCTTAGGCGCATACAGCACAGCGTACAAAAAGCACCTGGCCATCACTCCACACACAGCTGACAAAGCCACAAACGCAAAAGCCAGTCAGGAAAGCAAGGCCAGAGGAGACTTGTTGACACCAGGCACATCAGTCACAAATTGAGGTGGTGGGTTGGCGGTCGCCTCCCCCAGTCACTGGCAGACATGACATACTCTAAATGTCGAGTGCTTCTAATGGCCACTGCTCCCTGCGCCTCTCTGAGGGGACCAAGTTCTGGCTCGTGGTCTCCAGAAGGGAAATAATACTCCAGGGACTGATGGCACCAAACTAATATGGCACATATCAGTTTGGATAGCTTCAGGGAATCGATGGAGCTCCCCACAGAAAATGGAGGTAAAACCAAGATGAAACAAAAGCAGACTAATGGGATGACAGGTAGCAACAGCATCCTCAAAAAAGAAACGAGTTGAAATAAGGAAAGTAGACAAAATAGTTAAGGACCATCTTGAGGTTATCTTGAGATGATTTCGGGGCTTTTTAGTGTCCCCGCGGCCCGGTCCTCGACCAGGCCTCCACCCCCAGGAAGCAGCCCGTGACAGCTGACTAACACCCAGGTACCTATTTTACTGCTAGGTAACAGGGGCATAGGGTGAAAGAAACTCTGCCCAATGTTTCTCGCCGGTGCCTGGGATCGAACCCAGGACCACAGGATCACAAGTCCAGCGTGCTGTCAGCTTGGCCGACCGGCTCCCAGGCCGAGTCTAGGCCGAGTCTAAGAACTAGCTCAGCACAGCCTGCCGACATGCAAGGTGAGCCAAGTAAAATGCAGCCACCACTTCTCAAAGGATAAGGACGAGCAATTTGGACAAGGCTACAAAGCCAGAAAGGTCTCCATACCCAGGACCAAACCAAATGCAGATAATGCATCACAGTAACATGGCTGAAGATAAAATAATCAATACACATATTAGAAAATGGAGAAATGACAACATTTCAGTCCATCCTCAACCATTAAGTCATGTAATAGAAAGAGGATGATGTTGTTTTAGATTTAGCTACTCGGAACGAAATGTTCATGTAGCACAGGCTATAGTGAGCCCGTAATCGAGTTCGGTTATTCCCGATAACCTTGTTACTGTGATATTTGGGTCAAAGTTTTAAATGCAGGTGCGGTTTCCTCCTTTTGTCAACGTTACTTTTCCGCTTCTGTTTTAGCACACTGGTTTTAGTCTTGTTTTAATAACACTAACTTGTTGGTAGATATAGAGGCATCCAAGTGAAAGGACTGAGGGGTGAAACAAGAATGGGCTGGGACTCCAGACTGCTTTGTGGAAGCCATCAATACAGTACTAATGGGTTGTAGCTCGTTTAGAGCGATTTGCTTGTTTTCTCTTGAATTGCTTGCCGAGTCATTTGGCAATTTTGGTGCTTCATTTTCAACGAACACCGCAGTTGTCTATAAGGCTTCGCCGACTTTCTGGATGCTGTCCTGGTGGGGTGACGATAATAGTCCCCAGCTCCCTGCACCTCTGTGAGGTGGGGCCAAGTTCTCACTATGGTCTCCAGTAGGCCAAACACAACAAATTTGACCTACTTGAACAAACAGAACAAATAGAACAAATTTGACCTACTTGAACAAACAGAACAAATAGAACAAATTTGACCTACTTGAACAAAGGAACAAATTTGACCTACTTGAACAAACGGAACAAATTTGACCTACTTGAACAAACGGAACAAATTTGACCTACTTGAACAAACGGAACAAATTTCACCTACTTAAAACAAACGGAACAAATTTCACCTACTTGAACAAACGGAACAAATTTCACCTACTTGAACAAACGGAACAAATTTCACCTACTTGAACAAACGGAACAAATTTCACCTGCTTGAACAAACGGAACAAATTTGACCTGCTTGAACAAACGGAACAAATTTGACCTGCTTGAACAAACGGAACAAATTTGACCTGCTTGAACAAACGGAACAAATTTGACCTGCTTGAACAAACGGAACAAATTTGACCTGCTTGAACAAACGGAACAAATTTAACCTACTAGAACAAACGGAACAAATTTGACCTACTAGAACAAACGGAACAAATTTGACCTGCTTGAACAAACGGAACAAATTTGACCTGCTTGAACAAACGGAACAAATTTGACCTGCTTGAACAAACGGAACAAATTTGACCTACTTGAACAAACGGAACAAATTTGACCTACTTGAACAAACGGAACAAATTTGACCTACTTGAACAAACGGAACAAATTTGACCTGCTTGAACAAACTTGACCTACTTGAACAAACAGAACAAATTTGACCTGCTTGAACAAACAGAACAAATTTGACCTACTTGAACAAACAGAACAAATTTGACCTGCTTGAACAAACAGAACAAATTTGACCTGCTTGAACAAACAGAACAAATTTGACTTGCTTGAACAAACAGAACAAATTTGACCTGCTTGAACAAACAGAACAAATTTGACCTGCTTGAACAGAAAAGTGCCAAGAATCACATTTTTTCTGGGAAGTGCACAACATTAAGTCTCCACAGAATATTTTGCTTCGTGTTGCAAAATTCTTTGATATTACCGAGTTTATCAGTGAATCATGCCAATTCTGATCCCTTTCTTCCAATTATGCAAAAGTTTTAAGAACGACTAGAAGTTGGGTCAGGTTGTCAGGTAAGGTTAGTTTATGGTCATATTAGGGTTAATTTAGGTTAGAAGCCTTTTATAAATATACTTACTTGCCATGCATCTAAAAAGCTATGAATAAAAATACATACAATATATATATTTTTGTATAATTTTGAAGCTAGGGCTGTGGTCCAGTTATTGGAAACAATTAAGTTATACACCCTCATGTACAGCATACCCAAAAAGGCAAAACTACAATAACTTCACATTAGCTCCCAACTAGATTTGTGAGAATACTCAACAAACCCAAAAGCACTCCAATGTGCAAAACTAGCACTGCCAGTAAATTTCAATACGTAGACCAATTCCTGCATTTCCCAGAGTGCAACCATGTCTAGCTGTCTCGCCGGATACTACTTGCACAAGATGGTTCCCCAATGGATATTAAAATAATAATAAAACTTGCCTAACATTATCCAACCTAGCTTAATCCAACCAAGCCTAACACAGCCCAACGTAAGCTAAAACATCCTAATCTAACAATACAGTAAACATTTTTAAACAGAAAATAAGCTTTGTCAAACTCTCTTGTGTACAATTTGACCATATAGCGTATTATCAGGGCCTAATCTAACATATGAGCTTGAAGCTCAACAAACTGTTACTACAGTCGTGACCTTTGAAGGATCCCGGTAGTGCAGTCGGGTTCATTCTCAACTTGCAATCGAGAATTCCGGGTTCGAATCCCAGGAGGGACAGAAATTGTTGGGCACATTTCCTATCACCTAATGCCTCTGTTCACCTGGCAGGAGGTACCCAGGAGTTAGTCAGCTTGTTGTGGGGTTGCATCCTGGGGAGGGTCAGTAATTTGACCTGGGGGGGGGGGGATGACAATATAAGCCTAACACGAACTGAATGTATAAACTATAAATTATTATGTATCATTATTAAGCTGTCTCTTGTGTGTTTTAAAGAAATGGTCTGGATTAATGTCTTATAATTTGTTTAGTACAGTATTTGTATCCGAGATCATCCTTGTCTCATCTGATTTGCCATTATTAATCCTGAGGCTGTCAATCTTGCCCGAGATGAAGAGTTGACTTAGTCCTGGATGACGTGTCACTGTAGAATCTTTTCCAATCCCGTTATTTTAAATATAACTACTGGATTTAAATAAAAAAAAAATTATCTACCTAACCTCACCTAACAAAAATAGGTAAATCTGGTTTTGCTTGTAGTTTGCACGACGTGGTTGATGTCACTGTTTAATCCCAGGGCAATTTTTAGCTGCTTCCACATTAAGCTCCACAAATCCCTAGTGTGTCGCCAGAGACGCCTCCTCCATGCTTGGATACAGTAGTCCAGCTGGCGACACACTAGGCATTTGTGCAGTTGAATGAAGAAGCATCTAAAAATTGCCCTGGGACTAAACAGTAACAGCAACCATCTCGTGCAAACTATATGCAAAACTAAACTCATCTATTTTTGTTAGGTTAGGTTAAGTAGATACAAGGAATTTTTGGCAGCCCTTAAACCCCTCATTAAGTTTCCACTTTTTATTCCTTGAAGTCACAATTTTGTTCCACTATTCCTTGGTTTGATTGGCATTTAATTTTTTTTTTACTGCACCTGTTACTTAATGAGCAGCTTTAACGACTAGTGGGTCATTACTGCGAGCTCCTTCCCCCTTGTCAGTCTGCTGTAATATGTCTTCTTCATTAGCAACATTGTAGTTCACGTGTCTATTGTGTTAGTCATAAGCTCTTATTTGTCAACATTTGAAACCCGACGTTTTGCATCCTGCTTTTTATAGATCTTTGTTGTTTGTTAATGTGATGGAGTTCATAACATGTTATACTGTAGTACAAAAATATTTGAACCTAAAGTGTTTTATAATTATGGTATACCATGATAATAGCACCAACACAAATTTGAAGATATTGTGGACAGAAAAATATTGTCAAAATAATAAGTTAATAATATTGCCACTGGCATGGAAATGAGCAAATGAGCAAGCTGCAACACAGCTTTGTGGGTCAAGAGTGAGTTGTGGGCGAGGTGGGCGGCCATGTGCTCGGTGGGAGCACACACCAGCCACCACACACCTCTCATCTACCACCAACACACACCTACAACACCACTATGCATGACATGATGGAGGCAGCCAGCTGCTGTGTGAGTGTACACGTGTTGTGGCCGCCTCGGCCTCCCTACACCAGCTGTCAAAACATGTCCACTACTGGGAGCTCTTCTCACCTTCCACTGCTAATCTAGCCCTAGCAAGACCACTCACAAGCCACAGGTGGTTCACAGAGACTGTAGTGCCACACATGCAAGCACCTCATGCAATAACGGCCTCCCATTACCTAAATACACAGCTGCTTGTTCAGCAGTTGTGATTTCGTCACTGGTGGCCGAGGGAAAGGGAGGTATGAAACGCCTCCTGCTTTATCATACCCTCACTACCTCACTCTCTTGTTAATTATCTAGTCCATCTCTAACACCATCACAACACCTTCACTCATAAACTACAACTTATTCAATATAGCTGATTATTATATTTCTGCCCTTCAAAAGAATTGCTTTTGACCTTATGTTTAATTCTTATTGTTTGGCGCGAATGTTAAAACCTGTAACTTGCTCATTAAAACTGTAACCTGAGTTTACCTGAGAACTACTAACTCTAATAGCCTCGACGAGGACATAAAGCCAGCGGCTTGTCAAAAGGTCACCTATTTACCTTGATAATCCTTTCCAGCTGTACCTTAAAAGTTAACCGAATTTGCCAGTTACGGCCTCGGCGGGTAGTCGGTTCCACGCGTTAATAACCTTGTGGGCTCCGCAACTTCCCCAATACAACGGTGCTTCGTGTCCTCAGTTGGAACATAGCATCACTCAGGAAAAGACTTCCTGATCTCCACCACAAAGTGACGACCGAGCCCAGTGATGTCGTCTGCCTTCAGGAGTGCAGAGTTCCCACCAGGTCTCCACCCCCTAAATTACCCTCCTTTGTTGTCTATAACCTTAAATCCAGTCACTCTTGTATTTTGTATGTTAAGAAGTCCCATCCTCACCAGCCACTCCCAGCCAAGTCAACCAAAGGCCTTCAGTATCATGGTGTGAGGTTCTATGTGGGGAACTCTGCCCTCAATATCTTTAACCTGTATGCTATAGTGATCAGTTGAAATATGCTGACCTTCCTATCTGTATTCAGACTGAGCCTACCATCATTATAGGTGATTATAACGCTAGGCATAGGAATATTGGTAATTCGCAGTTCAGTAATCGTAACGGCAATCAACTGTTGTCACTATATTAGGTAGACACCCTAAATTTAGTGTCTTGAGAGGATGATTCTTAACCGTCTCCTTCACAGAATTAGTAACTTGTCTCCCCAGATATATGGCTTTACGCATGGAAAGAGTGTACATCACTGTATTACCACATTCCTCACCCTGCATACTGATAGGTCATATACCACTTTCCTAGATCTTAAAACGGGCTCACCATAGCCCGTGCTACTTGGAACTTTGTTCCAGGTAGCGAATCTTTAACAGCAACAACAACTAGATCTTAAGTCAGCCTTTGACATAGCTAACCCACACGTCATTCTCAGCGAACTTGCTAAAATGAATGTTGGGGGATGGCTACTATGGTGGATAAGAGGCTATCTATCCCACAGGAAGTCATCTGTACTGTTCCAAGGGCATAGGGGTGTAACGAGAGATTTTCAACTTGGCACTCCACAGGGAGGTGTCCTCAGTCCTAATGAGGACAGAGGTATGGGTCGTTTCTGCCCCCCCCCCTACTGAGGACTGGGGTTCATTTCTGCCCCCCCCCCTCCTACTGAGGACTGAGATTCGTTTCTGCCCCCCCCCTACTGAGGACTGAGGTTCGTTTCTGCCCCCCTTACTGAGGACTGAGATTCGTTTCTGCCCCCACCCTCCTACTGAGGACTGAGGTTCGTTTCTGCCCCCCCTACTGAGGACTGAGGTTCGTTTCTGCCCCCCCCCCTACTGAGGACTGAGGTTCGTTTCTGCCCGAAACGCTTTGCGTAATAGTGGAAAACTCTGAACTCTGTATTGTACACACGTCAGGAACTAGGCTTAGTCATCTCGGTAGAGAAAACAAAGATCCTGAACCGACGCCCACCCAGGCGGGGTGGGGCCGTTCGCAAAACGCAGTTGTATGATGGCTCTCTGCTCGACTAAGTAACCAGATACAAGTACCCTGGTCTTGAGGTTCCACTGTACCGCAATGCTGTAGCCAGACTGGATCGCCAATGTAGAGAGAGGCTCCGTGCTCTCAAGTTCAAGTTCAAGTATGTTTAATGAGATAAAAAGAAATACATCTCAAAGGGATAGAGATGATTGTATAATTAGAAAACTTAAATTAAAAAATTATATGATTGTATAATTAGAAAACTGCCTACAGAAAACACTCTACATGTATATTGTGATGGGTCAGTAGCTAGGGATGGGAAGGCAGGACGTGGAGTCTTGATCAGGGAGTACACTGACATCGGCACTGTAGATACTGTTATTGGACGCCGCTTAACTGACAATGTCTCTTCAACGCAGGCTGAACTCCAAGGTGTATTAGCAGGATTACAGGAAGTAGTCAAATGTGGTAAAAATGCCTGCTTCTTTATTGACAGCAGAGGAGCGTTAGAGTCTTTAAATAGCAGACGCCCAGTATATCAGAATATTGTGATAGAGTGTAGAGAGAATATTAAGAAATTAGAAAAAACTGGTATAAAGTAAGATTCATGTGGATCCCTTCACATGTGGGAATACTGTAAGTCGCAATAGGTTAGTTACAATCCTCAGTTACTACCTACAGTTAGCAAACTGGGTATATTTGGCTAAAAGTTCTGGTAGCGATCATTTTGAATGAAATATTAATCTGAACATTTATCTAATCACTCTCGATCCACAATAGTGACGGAGGTGCTTGTGCGAATAATTTTGTGACACAGTTTACAATTTGGTCAGGTCTACATCGGCAGATAATGAGATTCCCAGAGATACTTGTAAACGAGTCTAAGTCCGAGCAGCAGTAACTGCTAGAAGTCTGCTGATTTATTGGATGATCCATAGATGTGTGGCTTATTACTGAATAATTCTTAAGTGTGTCACTACTTGTCCACTATTGCCATTCTCTTATCATTTCTTCACCCTCTTGGATCATCTTGATTCTTGTTTTATTTGTTTCAAGGTTAACTGACATACACCATCAACAAGAATTTTTTCAGTTGCTCTCTTCGCTATGTCATCAACTACCTCATTCA
>WNGS01009202.1:6606522-6619058 GCA_020271785.1 Procambarus virginalis
AGAAGAATAAACATACAGTTTTGCTGTTTTTTCACTAATATACACACAAACATATAACTACATTTTAACACTTCGTTCTGGAGGGGCCAATATGTGTGTGAAATTAACTCATGCGGGTGTGCGGGAGGGATTGTAGCTGACATCCAATTAATAAATTTGTTTAAATTATTTTCTGGGGGAGCCCCGTCGGCTCCCCGGAGCTATCCCAGGCTGATATGCTAATGTCAGACTTTGGCATCAGTCATGTGTATGGAGTTCTTAGGCCTACCGGGAACCACGGCCAGAACCGGGCCCCCTCAGAGAGGCAAGGGGAGCAATGGCCTATAGAAGCCCCCGTGTGGTTGGAAGCATTCTATGTCTGCCATCGACCGGGACAGGCACCCAGAAAGGTAAGCGCCCCAAAACAAACCCCTATTCTGGTTAAAATTGCTACCAAAAGCCGAACTAGTGGATAGAACTCCCCAAAGAAAAACGAGCAAACTAGTGTGACGTCACACGCTGCCGCGCCGCTGTCTGCGCAGCTCCCCCCTCCCCGGGAGGGGGAAGGGGGAGCCCCAGACCCTCCGCGCCGGCTACCCACACCTCAGTTCTTGAGGCTGATGCTATAGGCGAAGGTCGTGTGCTCTGGCTCCGGTGTTCGCTACAACACTGTGCTTGCGTGTGGTGTTTGTTTTCTGGGTGCGAGAGCCAGGAGTAATTTTTGGTACTCGGGCTGCATGCGCCTAGGGTTTCCTTCCCTAGGTGCCCTGTAAGTACTACCCTTGGGGCTTGGGGCCACCTTCCACAGGCTCCTTGGGATCTGCCTCTGCTGGTCCGTTTTACCTTTTTCGGTTTTTCGGCCGCCTGTTGGGCTCTTGGGTGTTCTGTTCTCCCTTGTTACTGGCAGGTAAGAGGCAGTTTGCACTGGTAGGGGCGCAGGGTGCTGCACAGCTTGTATTCCCGACATAGCGGCCGGCTCTGTTCCCTGGGGTTCGCTGTCCTCTTGCGGGGTTTTGTTTTTCTTTTGTTTTTGCCTGGTGGGGGGTTCTCTCATATTCATTCCTTAGTTCTAACCCTTTCACGGTTATACTCGATGGCGCCCCCTGCTAGGTCCCCGTGAGTGTACACGTCCCTGGGGTACAGCTATAGAAGTTCGATTGGTAGTTTTGGGCGCCGGTTAGCAGCTCCCTGCCTGGGACTACCTGAGCGCGAGTCCTCTTAAAGTAAACGCTCAGGACCCTGGGAATCCCCTAGGGGGCGCGTGGGTCCGATGGATGTGACCCCGGAGTCCCCACTCGCTGTGTGCGAGTTTGAGGGTTGCTCGGTCCCCTTGTCTCAGGGTGACCCTCATTGTTTTTGCCTCTGCCATGCTGCCTGTTGGGTCGGTGATACTTTCGACCCTGAGTCCTGTGAGTGTTGCTGCTTGCTTGTGACTCAATTTACCCAATCCTCTGATGATTCTCTTCGGGTACAGGCGGCGCGTGCGTTGCAGTCTAGGTTTCGTCTGTTGCAACGCGCTAGGTTGGTTGCTCACCCGGATGCCCCGGGGCTGCCCCGCTTTGCTTTTCGTGACCCGGACTTGGGGGTGGGGGTCGCTTCGATCCTGGTTCAGTCCGCGCCTCCTCGTCCTTCCCCTACTGCTCGTTCTGGTCCCCCCCCCCCTTGCTTCCAGCCCCGAAACGTCTGAGGGTTTCGGGGTCGGAGCAGGGGTTACTTGATCTTGAGACTCGGGCAGCTTCGGGGGGTGCCCCTTCCGGGGGAGCGGCAGAGGCATTCGAGTCTTGTCTCCCGGCCGAAGCTTCGGGGTCTGACCAGTGGGCCCCCTTCCTTCAGCTGTTCCGGCTGCTCCGTCCTTGTCTTGTGGGGTCGGGGCTTGGGGAGAGGACTCGGCCTCGGGTCCTGTGGTGTTGGACCTCGAGGCTGGGGAGGGGCTGACTTGGGGGCCTTGGGCTCCGCTGGACCCCGCCTGGGTTTTTCTTCCCTCTGAGCGGGGCTTATTGTTACAAGGAGTGGGGTTCTCTTTTCCCCCCTCTGCGTACGAGTTGGATTTGGTGTCGGCCCCTCCCGGGTTCGGTTCCGTGTTCCCCCGGGTTCGTCGGTTCCGTCTTTCCGGAGGTTTTCGGCTTATCGCATCCAACCTGGTGAGGTGCGAGCGGCCTTTGCAGCTTACCTCCTGCGGGACCCGGATTATGCCTCGGAACTGGATCCATCTGAGTTCAGGTTTGGGACTTCGTTCCCTTTCTGGCTCCGTTACGAGGTTCCGGAGTCTTCCTGGCTAGCAGCCTGCCCCTTGCTTGTTTTGGATTCCTGGCATTCCTTCTGTCGTTCCCGCACGTTGGAGTGGCGGGAAGCTTCCACGGTGATTCAGGTTTTCCTGGGGGGCGAGCTTGAGTACCTGAATGAGTGCTTGTTTGCCCCTGCCCTCCCCGCGATGTGGGCGTTATTCAGCTCCATGTGCAGGTTCCCGTCCTTTCGGCGGCGCTTGTTGCGGAGGACTTGCGCGCCCGGGGCCTTTTGGCTTCGGCCTTGCGGTTCTTTTCCATCCTGGAGCTGTCCTCGGATTGGCTCGTGGAGGATGTGAGGACGCTTGGGTCCGTCCCAGGGTCTGGCGCCTTGTCCTCGGCTGCGCGCTCGTTCGCTGCCTTGTTGAAGCTGTTCACGCCGATTTTGCGGGATGCGGTTTCCCTGTTTTATGCTTCCCGTCTCGCGTGTCGGCAGGCGGTGCTGGGTTCCTCCGTGGAATCTGCTTGGGCTCTGGCTCTTAGGCGTTCTTCCCCCTTTTGTCCTCTTCTTTTTGCGGAGTCGGCCGTGGCGCAGTTTATTCAGGCTGCGTCGGCGGCTTGTCGTCCGATGTCGGACTTGTTGGTCTTCCGGGGGTCCCGGGGTGGGTCTTCCCGGAAGGGTCGTGCCAGAGCTCGGGGTTCCTCTCGTCGTGGTAGGCCTCTGGTGTCAGGTTCGGGTTCGGCTCCTGCTGCGGACCCGCCCTCGTCTGGTCGGCGCGGTGTTCGCCCTGTGCGGGGTTCTGGGTCTCGTAAGGGTCGCCGGCCCTTTCGCGGTTTGCCCCGTTGACGGGGCGATGGGGGGGCGGCTTGCGCTGTTCGCCCGCGCCTGGTCCCACGATTCGTGGGCCTTTCAGGTCGTGTCTCGCGGTCTGCGGTGGCGTTGGGTGGCCCCTCCCCCTTTGGGGGGTTCGGGGCTGGCAGGGCAAGTTTCTTCCCCTGCGCTCCGTCGAGTCGTCTTGGAGTGGGTACGTTTGGGCGTCGTCGAACCGACGTCGTCCCTCAGATGGGTTTCCCGTCTGTTTCCGGTTCCGAAACGGGACTGCGCGGACCTGAGGTTCATTCTGGACTTGTCCCGTCTGAACCCCTGGGTTTATTGCCCCTCCTTCCGGATGACTACGCTGTCTCAGGTTCGGCTCCTTTTGGAGCCGGGCGCTTGGATGGTGTCCCTGGACCTCCGGGACGCTTATTGGCATGTCCCGATTCATCCGCGGTTCAGGGACTGGCTCGGTTTTGTGGTGGGGCGTCAGAGTTACCGCTTTCGTTGTCTCCCGTTCGGGTTGAACCTGGCACCTCGCGTGTTCACGCGCCTTACACGGGTAGTCGTGGCTCGGTTGCGTCTCCTAGGAGTTCGGGTGTTGGCCTACCTCGACGACTGGCTGGTTTGGGCTCCCAGCCGGTCTGCTTGCTTGCTAGCCAGGGATTTGGTTCTTTCCCAGCTCGCCGGGTTCGGGTTCTTGGTGAACTGGAGGAAGTCCCATCTGGTTCCCTCTCAGGTTCGGACTTGGCTGGGCCTCGTTTGGGACTCTCGCACCTCCTCCTTGTCTCTCCCTCCGGAGTCTCTCCAGCGGCTGCGGTCCCGCCTTCGTCTGTTTCTGGTGGGCCCTCGGGTCACCCGGCGGTTGCTCGAGGGGCTGTGCGGGAGCCTGAACTTCGCGATGCTGGTCTACCCGCCGGGTCGGGTTTGGCTTCGTCGGCTGTTCTGGTTCCTTCGGGGTCACCCCTTCCGCCTCTCTCGCGATCGCAAGGTTCGACCCCCGGGGGCCTTGCGTCGGTTGCTGCGTCACCGGCTTCCTCTTCGGGTTTTTCGGGGTTCGGTGCCATGGCGCCTCCCGAGCCCTCGCTCGATGTGTACACGGATGCGTCGTCTCTAGGCTGGGGTTTTGTGACCAGTGCTCACCAGGCCGGCCAGGGGCGTTGGGGTCCGTCCTTCCGTCGAGCTCACAGCACGGTGCGGGAGTTCGCGGCGGTGTGGTTTGCTCTTCGGAGGATTCGGGTGGCCCGCGGATCAACGATCCGGCTCCATTCGGACTGCTCTCCGGTGGTTCATTGCCTGAACCGCGGGGGTTCGATGCGGTCCTTGTCTCTTTGGGGTTGGTCGCTTCGGGTGACTCGTCTGCTGAGTTCTCGGGGTTTGGCTCTCCTGGCTGTTCACGTACGGGGCGTGTCCAACGTCTTGGCGGACGCCCTGTCTCGCTTCGTTCCCCTCTCCACGGAGTGGACGGTCGACGACGAGTCCTTCCGCTGGCTTTGCCAGACGTTCGGGCGTCCCGAGGTGGACCTCTTCGCGTCGGCGTGGTCGCGGCGTCTTCCCGTGTATGCGGCGCCCTTCCCCGATCGCGAGGCCGTCGGGGTCGACGCCTTGCGGCTCGACTGGTCGAGGTGGAGGTTCCTGTACCTCTTTCCCCCGGTTCAGCTGTTGCTCCAGGTCCTGACTCGCTTAGAGACTTACCAGGGGAGAGTTGTCCTTCTGGCCCCTTGGTGGCCGGCCCAGCCTTGGTTTCCGGTGCTAGTTGCTCGGTGTCCGAACCCGAGGGTTTTTCCGCGGCTCCGCCTCTTTCAGCAGATCGGGCCGGTGCGTCACGTGGCTGGTTCGATCTTCTCCTCGAGTCTTCGCGTATGGTATTTTTGACTCGAGTTTATCATCATCTCTATGGTGATCAGGTGGCCTCCTTGTTGGTGTCTCACCTGCGGGCTTCCTCTCGGCGGCAGTATGAAGTTTCCTGGCGGTCCTTCTCTTTCTTTTTGCGTCTTCGTCGTGTTCATTCCTTGTCTGTTCGGGTGGTCTTGTCCTTCCTCTCGTGGTTGTTTCAGGACCGTCATCTTATGCCTAACACTGTCGCCTCCTATCGTGCGGCGCTGGCGGAGCCGCTTCAGCTTGCTTTCGGTATCGATGTCACGTCTGCGCCGTTTCGCAAGCTGTCTCGTGCTTTGTTTCACCTCCGGCCTGCTCATGCGCCGCCTGAGCCGTCCTGGTCTTTGGACAGGGTGCTCGCTTTCCTTTCGTCTCCTCGTTTCGTTGTGGCCCCTTCGGTCCGGGATTGTTTTTCCAAGGCTCTTTTCTTGTTGGCTTTGGCCTCTGGGGGTCGGGTCGGGGAGCTTCATGCTCTCCTCCGGCGCAGGGGCTTCTGCTCTTTTGGTCGTGGTGATAGTTTTGTTCGCTTGCAGCCGTCTCCTTCTTTTCTGGCAAAGAATGAGACTGCTGCGTTCCGGAGGGGTCCGTGGGTGGTTGATGCTTGGTTGGTCAGGCCGGGGGTGCATCATGTTTTGTGTCCGGTTGCGGCGCTTCGCCGTTATTTGCGCGCCACGGCTTCTGTGTCCGGGGACGCGCTTTGGGTTGATCCGGTTTCCCTTCTTCCCTGTTCGCGGGTGCGGGTCTCTCAGGTCGTCCGCAGGGTTATTAAGTCCAGCCAGCCTGCGGTCTATCCCCGTGCCCATGACGTTCGGAAGTTCGCGGCGCTTGCTGCCGTCTTTGGGAATATGTCTTGGTCTGATATTCGGGCGCGGGGTTTTTGGCGGTCGAACAGGGTCCTGGCTGCTCGTTACCTTGTCAATGTCCCTGGGCCCCGGCGGGCCTGTGTTGCGTTGGGTCGGCGGTTGCAGCCAGTTGTCTCGGCTTCGAGTTGAGGAGTGAGCGACGACCGCCTCCCGGGTAAGTCCCTCTTTTTCCGTCTGTGGGTAGTTAGCTCCGGGGAGCCGACGGGGCTCCCCCCAGAAAACCAGCGTTGAATGTAATGAAACGCCATTTTCTGGGTGAGTCCCGGAGGCTCCCCGGCATCCCTCCCTCCCTCCGGTCGGCGTTTTTTTCGCGTTTTTGACATCCAGCCTCAAGAACTGAGGTGTGGGTAGCCGGCGCGGAGGGTCTGGGGCTCCCCCTTCCCCCTCCCGGGAGGGGGGAGCTGCGCAGACAGCGGCGCGGCAGCGTGTGACGTCACACTAGTTTGCTCGTTTTTCTTTGGGGAGTTCTATCCACTAGTTCGGCTTTTGGTAGCAATTTTAACCAGAATAGGGGTTTGTTTTGGGGCGCTTACCTTTCTGGGTGCCTGTCCCGGTCGATGGCAGACATAGAATGCTTCCAACCACACGGGGGCTTCTATAGGCCATTGCTCCCCTTGCCTCTCTGAGGGGGCCCGGTTCTGGCCGTGGTTCCCGGTAGGCCTAAGAACTCCATACACATGACTGATGCCAAAGTCTGACATTAGCATATCAGCCTGGGATAGCTCCGGGGAGCCTCGGGACTCACCCAGAAAATGACGTTTCATTACATTCAACGCTGTTTTTTTTATCCGATCATTTTGGGACATGTTCTAAACATTGTGTCAATGCCTTCCCATTATCTGTTAAGGGCCATGTTGCATTGAGGCAAGAGGCATTGATTGTCATGTGGCAATCACTCTCTTGAATTTTTAGTTATTTATTACACAAGATTTGTTGCAATATTTTGTATATGAAACAAATTTGTATGCATCACAAAGCAACTGCAATGCTTCTAGCACCTCAAGCAATAAGTGGGATGAATTGTGCGTAAAAGAGCTTGTCAGGTATTTTGGACTGACAATGTTGATGGGTATTATGAAGTTGCCAGCAATGAGAATGTACTGGCAAACAGGTAAAATGTGGCATGTACCTTGTTTCAATACTTTTATGATGTCAAAACGATATGTATTGATTGCAAGGTACAGGGATACCTCAGTTTTCATCGTTAATCCATTCCCAGAGATGGCACGAAAACTGAAATGAATTTTTGAATAAGAAATAATGTAAATTTAATTTAATCTATTCCACACCCCCAAATATATTTTATACCTAAATATATAATATCTAAAAAATACATTTTATACCGAATAATACTCTTAGGTACCTTACCTCTATTGAGGACTCTTGTTGGCGTATGCAAGACAGTGAGGAAAGGGGGAGGAGAGATGTTAGTGTTTGAACGGGGAATCCCCTTTCATTATAACAGCAGTGATGACATTTCTGGAGTACTCTCTCTCTCTTACGTTTTGCAGGCATACCACTAGGACCTGGTTGTGACTCACTGCTTGCTTGTCTTACTAAGGATCTGTCTATGAACACTTGTTTTTGCCTATGTTTTAACACTTGTCTGTAGTGAGACGTCACATTGTCTCACTATGAATGATCTCTTGTTTTTCCTCTATCGTCATCCTCACAACTATTTTCTTAGGTTGAACTTTACCACTGACTCTCTTGGAACCCATGGCATGATATATAATAAGAACTTTTATGTTCAGAAACCTGTGGGCTGCTCCAAGCAACAGCCTGGTGGACCAAACTCTCACAAGTCAAACCTGGCCTCGGGCCGGGCTTGGGGAGTAGAACAACTCCCAGAACCCCATCAACCAGATATCAAACCAAAAGAGCACAACAAAATGAAATTCTTCACAAAGAATTCAAGGGCGATCATCACTAGGTGGAAGACACTGGTAAACTGAAGCGACACGCTCCTGGTGGACCAGTACATGTATGAACAAACTCCGAGTACTGAATCCAATTTTTCAGAGAAATTGAGTACGAGTACCGAAAAATACGAGAACGGGGGCATACGAAAGCTGAGGTTCCACTGTATTTTCATACTAATAACAATAATGCCATTCCCAAAGACAAATAAGACAGAAAAATCAAAGTTAGAACATTCATGGAATATCTCAAAAATAAATAAAAAAACATTATACATTCCAACAAAAAATCTGTGTTTGGATGAAGGTACAATGTCATGGAGGGGCCGTCTAGCTCTCAAGGTTTATAATCCAAATAAACCTGATAAGTATGGAGTGAAGCTGTACATGCTAGCTGAATCCAGAAGTGGTTACATCTATCATTTTGAGGTGTATGCAAGAGTTGGGAAGACAACGATTGAAACAGTTATGGGTTTGATGGAATCACTGGAGAACAAAGGTTACCATTTATTTATGGATAACTACTATAACTCTGTTCAACTGAGTGAAAAGCTTCTTGAAGCAGGTGTATACACCGGTGATACTCTCAGATTGAAGCGTGGTGCACCAATAGATCTTCAGCTTCAAGCAAAGGGTAAACTATCAGTAGATAAAACAGTACAGTGGCACCTCGACATAAGATTGCCCCTACTTACGATAATTTCGAGTTACTATATAAATTTCATCGAAAAATGTGACTCGACATTCGATGGTGTCGTCAACTTCGGATATTTGTTGGTACACGTTCGGGTCGACCCAGCGCGTGGTTCCTGTTCACACGGCCGACCTGCCTCAGTTTACTACAGCTGCCCGCTTAGTGACGATTGCGCCTATAAGAAATCTGCTTTTGTGGTGATATTTTGCATTTTGAACATTAAAGTAATTATTATATATCACGCCATGAGTCCCAGGAAAGTCAGTGGTAAGGCTCAACATATGAAAACCCATGTAAGGATGATCATAGAGCAGAAACAAGAGTACAGAATGTCTCTTCCTCAACAATTAAGAAAATGTATGCAGCATGGGAAAAATTGCAAACCTTTGCTGAAACGACTCGCCCAATCAAGCTGCAGTAGGTCGTTGCCTTAACCTATTCAATGACACTGTGATGCATCATTACAGACAAATGTTAAAATGAAGGGAAAAACAAATGTCTCTTGACAAATTTGTAGTGAGACAAACAAGCACTGAACCACAACCAGGTCATAGTGGTATTCAGGCAAAACATAGGAGAGGGAGTACCCCAGAGAAAACATCACTGCCTGATGTGATAATGGAATGGGACTCCCCTTCCAAACAGTAACAACTCTCCTCCTCCCCCCTCATCACCATCTTCCATACGCCATCAAGAGCCCTCCATAAATGTAAGAGAAACTTTGGTACTGTATTGTAGTTAGAAAAAAACATTGTATTCAGTATAAAATGTTTTTGTATGTTAATATTTTGGAGGGTGGGGAACGGATTAATTCAATTCCCTTTATTTCTTATGGGAAAAATCGCTTCGACTTACGATCTGTCTCTGGGAACGGATTAGCATTGTAAGTCGAGGCCCCATTGTATTCCGGCATAAGGACAATACTTTTATAATTCTGTGAAAGATAAGCGAGTTGTTTCACTCATCACAACTTGCCACAATGCAGATACACAAGAAGTGGAATGAAGGAAACGTGTATGCAAACCTAACGGAACATTTTCTTTGCAACAGGTCACTGTGAACAAACCAAATGCAATCAGTGACTACAATAACAACATGAAAGGTGTTGATCACTTCAACCAAATGGTCAAATATTATCATTTCGCACAGAAATGTCGCAAGTGGATGAAGAAAATCACGTTCTACTTTATGTAAATGGCTATCCACAATGCTTTTGCGTTATACCAGTACTACACAACCAATGCAAAGAAACTCACATTGCTACAGTTCCGTGAAGTCATCATTTGGTCACTACTGAATTTTGACTCCAAGAAGTGGCCTTTCCAAAAGACAACATCAGACATGCTGATGATGTACATGACGATGAGAGCATATCTAATAGTGACAATGTTGCAACACCCGGACCATCAGGTGTGAGGCGGCCACTATTACCATCTTCAACTTGACATGACAGATCATCATCTGACTCAAGACAAGAGTCAGATTATTCCTTGTGGTGCTACTGCTAGGAGAAACCCTCGTATTGTTGATAAACAAGAACGTCTGAATGTAACACGGGACGGGGTTTCGGCTTTCTCTTGGTCCTTTACCCTGTCCGTGAATAAACTTTTAACTAAAAAGACCCCAGAGCTAACTCTCAGCAGAGTCCCACGCCACATGGTCTTAGACGTTTGATCGTCTAAGATTCTACAGACACGTGACGTCGACACCAGGCTTTCTAGCAAACTCAAGGATCTTAACACTTTGGTCCGGGCATGATGCAATGCTGCATCATCTGTTTACTGTCGGTAGTCACGGGGATGACGCAATGCTGCGTCATCCACTAAAATAATCGCCAAAAATCGGGTTTTTATCCGATTTTTTGTGGACTGGTTTTAAAATGCGTGCCTATGTCTTCCCTACACACCTATGTCATGTTCAACACACAACACTGAAGTGGTAAGTACAAAAAATTGTATTATTTTGTATATATATTTTTTTTTGTTCATACTTTTGCGTATTGTACTGGCAATATTGTTCTTCAATTGGCCCTTATATGCACATATCCATCTAAAGCATTCTATTAGGAACAATTTTATACCTAAATGAGTGCTGTAACACGAAAATTGAGATTAGCAACAAGAAATAGTACTAAACATTTGTGGGCAGGAATTGGGAGTGTAGCTGGAAGGCGTCTGGGCGCTCACTCGCGGCTAACGCATGGCCCGTCTTCAACTCATCGGCGGTTGGAACGTGACCAGGTTTTTTTATTTTATATGCTAATGTTCTTCTAGAGAATTCTATTGCGAACCCATTGATACCAAAATTAAAGACCTAGGACAAAAATTGAGGTGACCAGAGGAAAAGAGTGAACACATTTTATCACTTATGCGCGCTCCTGGGTAACTCGTTTGCACTTTCTCTGTTTGCTGCGGGTAATTAGCAAAGCTTTTGGAGTTTATATGCATTTAGTGCTGTAGAGAATTCTATTGCGAACACAATACCAAATTTAATCTCGTAGGACGAGAATTGAGGTAACAAAGTTGAAGAGAGTATACACTTTTCAGAATTACCGCGCGCTCCCGTGAAACGCTGGGACCCACATCGCATAGTTGAGGGGTGGCGCGGCGGGTGCGCCAAAGTGTTAATCACTGCCACCACCAAATCAATTAAAACGAAACAAACAAATTAATTAATCGGTGTTTGGGCCAATTAATCAATCATTAAACTCTTGGGGCTTAATCCCCAATTTACTTGGAAAAGGGCGATGAATTTACGTTAAGTGTGGGAATTACTCAAGCAAAACAAAGGGATATATTTGGGAGTTAAGATAGCATGACTTGCTTGCAGTATTAATACTGATTCGTTCCAATAACCAAGACTCGTGGAACACCAATGGCCAGAACAATAAGTACTGTATATAATATCATTGATGGAGATACTCAAAAATACAAACAAGGAAATCTTAACAGCGTTTATTATCAAAAGCTAAGAAATGTAAAATAATAAGAATCACTCCCTAAGTTATCACTCCCTAAATGACCTACTTTCCTATAGAGGCAGACATGAAATTATTTCTCTATACAAAACCCTCAAAGCAACCTTTACCTTAATCTAAGACGACCAGCTGATGGTGTTTCTGGTCCTTTGGGAGGTTGAGATGGTCGACCTCTTCAGCTGCTTTCCCAAAACCCACACTTAACTGTAGCCTCCACTACTCATGACTGAGGCTAGTGAATATTACTCTGCCAGGTTTATCATTTACCAAGCAGGGTTTAACTTGAACAAACTAATCTCATATCCTAGCCAAACCAGAAGGTAGAATTATTATTAAAGCTGGTGGTAATTAAATTAGACATCTTGGAAAACCTATCTCCAATTACAATATTGGCTAGTGAACTGAATTCGTACATTATGAATTACTAAATAAGGGAGATTGTGGTCACATCAACCGCGTGGCCCCCTTGCCTTAGCTATGTCATAAGCTGCCACCGACCTAGTCCCTCCTACTCAACATGACATCACTTCATAATGACAGTGTATGAACCCTGATCTCAACCTCTACTTTCATGTTGGCCTAGCCTACATACTTAATCCAGATTGGTTATTATTGTAATTACTGTGATTGCTGAAATATTCATTACTTGTTGCATTAAAACAAAGAAGATGGCCATCTTGTATTCTAAACATGCTAATCCCTTTAATCCCTGGGGAGATGACCCATGCTTGCCTCCCAGGGACTAGAATACCACCAGCCAGCATCTTTTGGGAGACACGTGGTCCCAGTGTAATGCTTATGACAGATCTATAATGAATAATTTCTACAACAAACTTGTTTGTTACATGAACAGGAGCTTGAACCATTCCCTATTTTGCATCCAGAAAGGGCTGCAGTGTCATGTTTGCTACAAAAATGGTAAAAGAAAGGACACCATATATAAGTGCAAGTCGTGTGATGTGGCACTGTGTGCTGCACCATGCTCCGGCTTGTACCATAGCAAGAGGAAATATTGGGTGGATAAGCAGTAATGCTTACCCACCATCCACTTCACCTATAAAACATCAGTTGAGCAACTTCAGGAAACAGTTTCTGGAGCAGGTGTTGTGGTTCAGCCTAATACTCAACTCATGGTCCACAAACATCATTGGTGGTAAGTACAGCTTTTTTTTCCCCTGTAGAGCATTCTA
>WNGS01009202.1:6625012-6641183 GCA_020271785.1 Procambarus virginalis
TAGTAATGATAATGATTTAGGGGCAACGTTAGTAAATGTGCAGTATGTGCCTCGATGTAGCTATATCAAGTAAAAACACCAAGTCTTATGGCCTCATTATAGTCTTTCAGTGGAAACTACTCTTGTCACCAAACACACTGTTCAAAAGCACCTTGACAACTTCTGGCTACACCTAGGCCACAAGTGCCAAATTCCCGACCTGCTCAGTGGACCAATTAGAACACTCTATCGGACGTTCTGATGATTATGTAGAGTTTAATTAGTCTGATTTATTATATAGCATTAAAACCATTCCATCAGAATATTTAAACATTGGTCTTTGTTTAAAATATTCCCTATGTTTGTCTTTAAACATTGGAAAATGGATGGTGAAAGAAAATAGATGTAATTCATCAGTAGCATAAAGTTAGTATTCAATGCATTTACAATTTATAGAATAGTTAAGGTTAATATAAATTTTAATTTTAATTTATAAAAAGGTAATTATTTTCCTCTCTGATGACATCTGGTTATAAAAGATTTTCAATGCAGATCATGCAAACACAACAAATTCTTCATAATTTCTTAAAAGCTAATAAGTACAGTACAGTAATGCTATCTAACAAATGAAGAGAACAACTGTACGCCACAGTATATGAAGTCAAATAATAAGTAGATTTGATCTGAGCAGAGTCCTTTACCTATCATAAGGCATGGATACAGGTTCTTGTACAGTATCTAGAATTTCTCAAAAAGTGCAGTTATGATTATTTTATTTTGTATCCAAAAGCACCATAGCTTGAATGTAAACAAATTACTGTATCAATTAGTGGATGATGATCTAGGGAAACATGAGGTGTAATTACCTAAGTGTAGTTACAGGATGAGAGCTACGCTCGTGGTGTCCCGTCTTCCCAGCACTCTGTGTCATATAACGCTTTGAAATTACTGACGGTCTTGGCCTCCACCACGTTCTCCCCTAACTTGTTCCAGCCGTCTACCACTCTGTTTGCGAAAGTGTATTCTCTTATATTTCTTCGGCATCTTTGTTTAGTTACAGTACAGTACTGTATATACTGTATATACAGTAATATATATATATATATATATATATATATATATATATATATATATATATATATATATATATATATATATATATATATATAATATATATATATAATTTTTTGTTTTGTAGCTTTTATATTAAACATTATCATGAAATTTATATTTTCAGCAATGGGCAACATTTGGCAGGATGTGGTACTTGTATGATGCAAAGTGGCAGAATCCCTTTGACTCGGCAAACAAGATAATACATTATCTCTCGGGCTCCAATAAACCAATATACCATCCCTTAAGTAAGTAGTATAACTTATATTTATGTGGGGAGCCCTGTTGGCTCCCTGAAGCTAGCACTGATTAAGTGCCACACTAGTTGGGGTCATCAGTTGCAGAGTTCTTGTATGCATACCGGGGACCAAAGCCAGATCCTGGAAGCAATGGCTCATGAACACTATACATTTAAAGTTTATCATCTTGCCATTGACCAGGGAAGTCACCCAGAAAGGTGGGCGAATCAAAACAGACTACTTCCTGATTGAAAATATGACCTACACCCCCAAAATATCAAAAGAACTCCAAGCTCTACCACCCCTACCCACCACCCCCACCCCCCACCCCCAGGCAGTTGGGGGAGCAGGGCTACCACCAGTCAGTTCATGACTGATGTGATTGACGGTCACTGGTCACTCTAGCCACGATTTCCTGGTATCTGAGTGTTTTGCCTTGTGAGGCTGTTCCAGCACCTTCTGTGTACTCACCTAGTTGTACTCACCTAGTTGTGCTTGCGGGGGTTGAGCTCTGGCTCTTTGGTCCCGCCTCTCAACCGCCAATCAACAGGTGTACAGTTTCCTGAGCCTAATGGGCTCTATCATATCTACACTTGAAACTGTGTATGGAGTCAGCCTCCACCACATCGCTTCCTAATGCATTCCATTTGTCAACCACTCTGACACTAAAAAGTTCTTTCTAATATCTCTGTGGCTCATTTGGGCACTCAGCTTCCACCTGTGTCCCCTAGTGCGTGTGCCCCTTGTGTTAAACAGCCTGTCTTTATCAACCCTGTCGATTCCCCTGAGAATCTTGAATGTGGTGATCATGTCCCCCCTAACTCTTCTGTCTTCCAACGAAGTGAGGTTTAATTCCTGCAGTCGCTCCTCGTAGCTCATACCTCTCAGCTCGGGTACTAGTCTGGTGGCAAACCTTTGAACCTTTTCCAGTTTAGTCTTATGCTTGACTAGATAGGGACTCCATGCTGGAGCCGCATACTCCAGGATTGGTCTGACATATGTGGTATATAATGTTCTGAAAGATTCCTTACACAAGTTTCTAAAGGCCGTTCTTATGTTAGCCAACCTGGCATATGCTGCTGATGTTATCCTCTTGATATGAGCTTCAGGGGACAGGTCTGGCGTGATATCAACCCCCAGGTCTTTCTCTCTCTCTGACTCTTGAAGTATTTCATCTCCCAAATGATACCTTGTATCTGGTCTCCTGCTTCCTACCCCTATCTTCATTACATTACATTTGCTTGGGTTAAACTCTAACAGCCATTTGTTCGACCATTCCTGCAGCTTGTCCAGGTCTTCTTGAAGTCTCAAGCTGTCCTCCTCTGTCTTAATCCTTCTCCTCGCCATTTGTTCGACCATTCCTGCAGCTTGTCCAGGTCTTCTTGAAGTCTCAAGCTGTCCTCCTCTGTCTTAATCCTGTCCTCTGTGTGTGTTGGCCAGGAGTACAGGAACTGCATGTGCTTAGGGGCACCTTCCCTAAGTGCTCCATGAGTACTGCCCTTTCGCAGTCTGGGTTCTCTTCCCTGGGGGTGTTCGGGATTCACTCCCCATTAGCGGACTTCCTCACTTGTGGTGGTCTTCTCCTTTGGGGTGCGTCTGGGGCTTTGGGCTTTCTGTCTTGCCCCGGGTGGGTGTGAGTGTATATCTCTGGGAACTGCACAAGTTCCTGGGCAATCCAACTCTGCGAGTGGATGCCAGATGTGAGATTTATACTCGGAGAGAATATTGGTGAGAGCAACCGCCGGAGTCCAATTACCTGGTACTCCTACCACTAGGTCGTTGGCTCCTCAATTGCTTATGGCAATCTTAAGGGTAGCCACTGGGTCCTGACACTAAATTTAGATATTTAGTGATTGGGCTATGATTAGGTTCAATCCTAAGATCTGATGCCAATCAAATTTACAAGACAAGGTTGTAGCTTGCAGCAGGGCACTCATATGGGGGCAATACTTTTGGAAGGTATGACATAGACTCGTTTACATTGAACAATTATTTATTCCACAGACCTTACTGGCTAATACAACCCTAGGAGAAGTTAAAGTTAAGTTGAGGTCCCAAGTGACACTATAACAGCTATTCAAATACTGGTACAGTATAAATCTGTCCCACCACTCACTGCTGGAACAACGATCACGAGAACACATCTCGGTCTTCTACCTGGGCAAAAGAAGATCAAATGAACATCAGGTGTGCACTAGGACTCAAAATGCAATCCAAAGTATTGCAGTAAAACAATTTGAACAATTAAAACAATAACAAAATAATCGATCAAACAAGCAAGACTTGTCACTCGGACAATCTTGGGTAAATCAAATTAATTATGTTAACACACTCCCCTTGGATAGCAATCAAATCAAATGGTTAACTGATCATGTTACTGGTTCTATCACACAGACAAGAACACTCAATTACAATAAATCCAATCTAATAACAATTTCTTAATTACATTAATTATGTACTATCACAGCTAATCAAAGACAATTTACTTTAAGTACAATCCATCACTCAGACAGTTGATCAAACAAAACAGTGACTAATCACTCTTAAGTACAATCTGTCACAAAGACAATCAACAGTTAGTGAGTAATTACTTTAACAGGTTGCTACACAGACAGTTAATCAAAATGAATTGCGTTAAGTACGCCATTACGCAGACAGTGAGTAACAAGATAACACTTGTTCCCTTCAAACACAACCCACTAACTCACCGTACTTCATAACAAATGCATAAGCGTACAACACTATACAAAACACAATAGCGTGGTAACTTATGGATAATAATGACAATACTATTAAGGTATCATAGACAACCCACTCAAAATTACTTAATCTCTGGTTCTCTGGAAAGAGACAGAACAAAACAATATCACACAGGCATTAATTAAATGAACACAACGTTTATAGTGTCAATAAACCGCACAATCACCTGATCTATACTATACACTATACAATCAAATGCAGAATAAGGGTAAAATAACTAATTGTGGAGCTACATGTAACACATACACAGGCAGTGAAGAATTACAGAATCACACAGACAGCTGTAATCTTCAACTGGCTCTAGTGCTTCCTCGACTCGTTGCTCACGCCCGTTCCAGGCAATGTAAGACAACTGGAGGTGGATGGTTGATAGTGAAGTCAACACAAGGAAACTGCACTGAATAAAAAGAGAGAAATATTTGTAAAGTACTCACATAAAAGACCGGCCTTTGTCACTCCAACTCATACAAACAGTTGGATCTTGTAGAGGCTTCTCCAGCAATCTCCGCACGTGGTAAATCATATGGCATCAGTGACACAGGGTTTCAACCAGGTGTCGACTCAAGCTTAACCATTACACGGACAAGCGACAACTTCATAATGAAAGGCACGGCTTGGGCTTCTGGCCTCCAGGCTTCTTCCCTTTGTGTTCCTCTGTTCTCTAGAACAAATCAGTCAGAGGGAAGGCACAAGTGTCTCGACCAACCAAAAGTCTTCCTCAGGTAGCGTGGCATCTCGTGACGTCACTGGAGGAGGCCTGGTGTTGACGATTGAGGAACCGGACCCTCTTAGATTGCAAGACAGCCTGAGTTCCCTCTGATTCTATTTCTGGATAGTTCACCCCTTAGAGATAACTAATGTACATTGGTACAGAGCACCACTTGGTTTCCGAACTTTAGTTATCTGAAACATCCAGTTTCCCGATTGGGGTTGGGGAGTCATGCTACCTGAACAAAGTTCGGGTAGGAAGGTGTCCGCCAAGCGTCACGCCAGCCTGTGGTGGTGGGTGGGAGATGGTCCAGTTTGCCCACTGTGACTTCACATATTCACGGCCTATTATTCCTATTATTTTGAATTGTCATAAGGCTGGAATGTTCATTCTGTGCTTTTGTTTTACATATCTGCACAATCAAGAAACATCTGTGCACCATGTCGGCTCCAAATGCACGCATTGTGTCAGTGATGGCTGACGGTGGGTGGATGGATGGGGGAGCTTAGGTGGGAGGCAGTATGAGCGAGAGGGGGAGAATCAGTGAGAGAGGGGGAGAATTAGTCAGAAAGGGAGGGAGGGGGAGGTAGGGAGAGATGCTAGGAGGTAGGCAGGAAGGGAGGGAAGTAGTGAGAATTAGGGAGGGAGGGAAAGGCTGGCTGGCAGGCAGGCAGGCAGGAAGACCAGCTGGCAGGCAGGCAGGCAGTGAGGGAGGGGTAGTCACGCGGGCACGTGACCTTGAAGAGAGAGTATGGGATGTAGGGGGGGGGATTTGTCGGTGGTGGGGGAGAGACCGGCTCACTCCCGAAGATAAGCCTAACACACTCGACCCGTTAGCATGATGGTAGGGAGGGAGGCAGGCTGGATAGCAGGCTGGCTGGCAGGCAGAGAGAGTGGCAGGCTGGCTGACAAGCTGACTGGCAGGATGTGCCTGCAGGCAGGCAGGATGTGCCTGCAGGCTGGCAGGATGTGCCTGCAGGCTGGCAGGATGTTCCTGCAGGCTGGCAGGATGTGCCTGCAGGCTGGCAGGATGTGCCTGCAGGCTGGCAGGATGTGCCTGCAGGCTGGCAGGATGTTCCTGCAGGCTGGCAGGATGTGCCTGCAGGCTGGCAGGATGTGCCTGCAGGCTGGCAGGATGTTCCTGCAGGCTGGCAGGATGTGCCTGCAGGCTGGCAGGATGTGCCTGCAGGCTGGCAGGATGTTCCTGCAGGCTGGCAGGATGTTCCTGCAGGCTGGCAGGATGTTCCTGCAGGCTGGCAGGATGTGCCTGCAGGCTGGCAGGATGTGCCTGCAGGCTGGCAGGATGTGCCTGCAGGCTGGCAGGATGTGCCTGCAGGCTGGCAGGATGTGCCTGCAGGCTGGCAGGATGTGCCTGCAGGCTGGCAGGATGTTCCTGCAGGCTGGCAGGATGTGCCTGCAGGCTGGCAGGATGTGCCTGCAGGCTGGCAGGATGTGCCTGCAGGCTGGCAGGATGTTCCTGCAGGCTGGCAGGCAGGAAACATCCGGAGGATGTTTGCCAGACATCTTAATAATCAGTTAGGAACAATTAAGGACTTTTATAAAGTGGATCAGGACTTCACTTATTGGTGAGTACAAACAAAATACGGTCGCATTTATGCTATGAACCTGTCGATTTTTTCCCCTAGAGTTTTTCATACATTTTTCTGAAAAATTTCTTTTTACATTTTTTAATTTATTTTTTCCCTCTATTTCTCGTTTACGAACTTACGTGTTAACCGACGGGTCTCGTCCCCAAGGGTATCGGAAACCAAGGGGTGCTCTGTATCTCAGCTTACAAATTTAATCCGTTCCCAGAGCCGGTCCAAATGTGTGCATGGTTCACCCTTCCCCTCATCCCCCCTTTCCTGCAGACTGGCAGAAAAGCAAAGCCCCCTCAACGAGGGGTCTTTGTCTCGGCTTCTTGGCGTCATCTGCTCTGCTGAAGCTATTTGCACCAATCCTCCAGGTGGTGGTTTTCGTGTTTTTCACCTCCTGTCTCACTTGTCAGCAGGCTGTACTGGCACTCGTTGCATTTGGCTTGGACCTGGCTCTTCCATATGCTTTGCCATTCTGTCCTCTGCAATTTATAGAGGACAGTGTGGTTCAGTTTTTGTCAGCCACTTTGGCTAGTTGTCATCCCATTTCTGACTTCGTGTGTCTGGTAACACAGAACCAGAGCGACAGCGACCACTCGGCACAACTGCATCAGTCAATGAACTGAATGGTGGTGGCCTGACATACCCAGGCTGGCTCACCCTTTTCCCCTGCTGGGGGGTGGAGCTAACGAGTGAGGGGTTAGTTGGACAAAGTTTTGCTTGTTTCTTTGTTTTCTGGGGGAGTTCTTTTGTGCTTGTGAGGATGTAGCTCGCAATTTTCAACCAGGTCTGTTTTGATTCGCCTACCTTTCTGGGTCCTTTCCCGGTGGATGACAAAATTACTTTAAATTATTCATGGCCATTGCACCTCTCTGAGGGGGGCCAGGTTCTGGTTCATGGTCCCCGCTAGGCTTACAAAGAACACTGCGACTGATGACACTCAAGTAGTATGACACTTGATCAGTAAGATAGTTTCAGGGAGCCTCTGGGGCTCACCCAGAAACTGGCGTTTCATTACATTCAATGCTGGTTTTTACCTTTCACTTTTATTACACTTGTACCCTCTCTCTCTAATTATACTCTGAAAATTAAGCAGAAAGAGGAAAATGCTTGTTTACTGTTAATCTTAGGTCAACATTATTTATAGTCAATGATATAGATAAATATATATATACAGTATTATAAATCAGTTTATATAGATAAATTTGTTATATAAATGATATAAATCAATTTATATACATAAAAAAATTAGGCATGATATGAATATTAGTGTGAATATACATATTTTAGATAGTAATATACTAATCTAATCATACATAATCACATACTTTTGCATACGAAATATATATTATTTAAAACTATATACCGGTAATTGTAAGTTAATTTTTTAAATTAGAAAAGCTTATTATTTCAGGTGATTGTGGAGACCATGTTGTTGTAATAAATTCACAAGAGATAGCCCTTCCAGGAATGGAATGGGAAAAACGTGTATATTTTCACCACACTGGTTATGCTCGGGGTGCTTCGTGGACATTAGCATGGGAACTACACAAACGTGATCCAACTATGGTAAATTGGCATTTTTTTTCCTTCAACCCTTATAACGAGAGAGAATAGCGAGTGTCCTTTTGAAACGAACGGTACAGTTCTCAGTTTGTTAGTTCTCATACTCAGCATTAACTATAGTATTGTTATAATACAATTTACCTGCATGACATTATGTTGCTCCTGTGAGTTATGCAGTGGTCATCTCCACTAACTGCTAAAGCATATTTTAGTTTGAAATTTGTTTATTTTTATAATGTTGTGATAGAGACCCCTTAGTTGCTCTTAATTTCTTGTGTGGCGACTCAAAATCTGCATTAATGTTGACATTTGAACATGCAGTAAAATGGTAGAATTATATTACCCATAAGAGTAAATATAGAATAATAAATATTTACTTGATTAACTTACTTTTTAAATTGTCTTTAATTCTGATCCCTAGTTCTTGGAGAGTGAAGAGCATTTTGAATTGTACTTGCTTTAAGATTATGACATAAAGATTCTTGACTATATGATTTATATGCTTACTGTTGTTACGTGATAACATCAGTTAATATTGTGGTACAGACAAGTTCCATTCCCGGTCTTATAAATAACTCTTGAATGTATGGTGGCAGCACTTTCCTTTTTTTTCTTTCCTTTTGCACTTTCCTTCCCCCCCCTCTCATTTTCTCTCATTCTAAATTTTCCCTTTCTCATGACCGCTCTTCATCATTCCTCCCTTTCACCTCTCTATCTTCCTTACTCTTGAATTTTCTTCCTTTCTTTCTCCAATTTCTGTTTTGTTACATCCCTTCCCCTGTGATGCCCACCACTAGACCACCAGACTCCTGTCTGGTTGAAGAATACAGTATACATTGTCTTTAACCAATGAAACTAATAATGAAATATTCACAATCGACTTGAGAATGGTCCAGGACGGACCGAAACGTCGTCGTCCCTTCACTTTCTAGTGTGTGGTTTAGTCCAACATATTTCAGCCATGTTATTGTGACTCATCGTCTGTGTCTTTAACCAACTTTGTCCACAGCTTTTATATCCCTTGATCCCTACTGTTTCTGTTGGATTAATGGACCTGAAGCTGGTAACTTGTTGGTAAAGGAATTAGCCCGCCAACCTGTGAAACTACCCAAGATGGGGTTTGTGACCTTATCTCCGTCTGGGACAGTGCCGTAGGTCAGGTACCCTACAAGTCTCCACTCAACTAACCGCAACAGCTGTAACATGTGCAGGGTGTATGATCAGTCCTTTGGTTGGTCATTTGAGCAAAGACCACATCAAGTTTAAATGAAGAACCTTCCCCCATAGCCACTGAACTATTCAAATTCTACCTAAATGAAAATATAATACTGTAACTACTAAAGGGTTGGTGTTAGAATAAAGTAGCTCAATAATTCATACAGTCCATTTAGGTACATAATAACTACCACAGAGCAGTTTTGGCCATTTTACAACAACAATCTCATCCTCTAATCTGATATACATTTATTACCAAAACAAAAGTGGCAAAATGGACAAAGTTTATTTAATTGTCATTACTAGAGGCAAATGTAATAACAATCACTTTTATCTTTTTTTGACTGGTTTTCGCACACAAGGCCCTTCAACTACAATAAGAGAAGTTACCATTCATTGATCTACTTTATTGATTAAAAGGCATACTTCTCTCATTTTTTCATACCTGTCCTTATAACATTTACTTTATTCTCCTCTTCATTATCATTTCCTTTTCTCTTTCTTAAATGAACCTAACACATTAAACTTTCCTTCTTCCAAAAATGTTCCACTTGCAACTGTTGGTGATTTATTGCACAGAGCCATATGAACCTGTCCTTACTCTCAACTCTAGTCTTCCCACATCTGAGGATAGTGTGGATGTCATGTTAACCATATGACATATTTGTCATATCAAATATGACAAACGTGTTACAGTAATACTGTAATTATAAGCAAAACTGTATTGTATCTTAATAGTGACTTCAAAGTTATTGTATTTATAAATATCCCATACTATATATTATTTTTAAGATATTGTTTCTTATACAAAGTACAAAAATATTTGAATTTAAATCTCTGGAACACTTTTTTTTTCTTTTAGGCTTTAAAATGTAAACTCAGGCAGTTTTTCCTTCCTAGATTGTCAGAAAAGCTGTATACAACAAACTGGACAAGAACCTGCTTAGAAGAGGACGGATGGCCAGACTTCATATATTTCCTGATGACAAGGTACAGTAGTTGTAATAAGTTGGTGTATCTCAACATATTACCAATGTTGCTGAATTTTCCTTTCCTGCGTGTACACTTCTTTTCTGGCCTTCACAACAGACCACATAACTTTGCTGTATTTCTCATAATTCCAGTCCTCAGTTTGACAACATGCCCATCCACTCAGCCACAGGTTCAGACTCATAGAATTCAATATATATAAATGCTAAGTGCCAGTGACACAGTTGCTACATTAGTGCAACTTGTCTATAATTCTTAGTCAATGCTTTGCTCCCTCCCTTGTGAAGAGGAACTATATCTGCAGAATTAAGCGCATCTGGTATTTTGCCCGTGTCCAAGCTCTTCCTATACACTATATTGAGTGCCTGTACTCACCTAGTTGTACTTGTGGGGGTTGATCTTTGGCTCGAGAGATGGAACCAAGGAGCCAAAGCTCAACCCCGCAAGCACAACTAGGTGAGTACAGGCACTTGGCATAGTGTGGAGGAAGAGCTTTAAGTCCAGGCACTCGGTCCCAGGCATGGTATGGGTGCTTAGTTCACTGTGGCATCATTCGGTAGCTTTGGTCAAACTGTCCTCACCTGTCAAGCTCAGGGATTAGTTAGATTTCAATGTGGGGCATCAGGTTTACTACATTGGGTTCTTCCATTTAACTTGAATCTGTTTTCCTGCGTTATCAGTAGGTTAGCTATGATTATCGTGACTCATCATTGTTTGTTGGGGGTTTGTGTTCTAGCCTACCTTGACAACTGGCTGGTGTTGTACCCCAGTCTGTGTCTGTTAGCCAGGGATCTGGTTCCTTCCCAGGTTCAGACTTCGCGGGGTCTCGTGTTGGATTCTCAGTCAGTGTCACTTTTCCTTTCTCCTTTGGCTTTGCTGCGGTTGCTCAAGAGGTTGTGCGGGGGCCTGAACTTTGCCTGCATGGTTATCCTGCTGGGCTCAGTGTAGCTTTGAGGGGCTGTTCTGGGTTCTCCATTTCTGCCCATTTTGCTGCTATCACAACTTCTGGGTGTGGGCCCCATTTGCCCTTTGTTGGCTGCTGTGTCACCAGCTTTGCTTTGGGCTTTTCGGAGTTCGGTTTTCTGGTGCCTTTCTTTTCCCCCTTCACTCACTGTGTTTTCTTGATACCCAGTAGTTCCTTATGTGAACTGGTGGGGGCTCTTTGGTCCATTGCCTCTTGGTGCTAGACGCTCCAGGTAGCTCTTTTGCTAGGTTCTCAGGGTTTGGTTCTTGGCACGGGTCACATTTGGGGATTGTCCAACGCCCTTGCAGACTGTCTGTCATAGTTTTTTTCCCATCTCCATGGAGTGGACTGTTGACGCTGTCTACTTCCTGTGACTTTGCAAGTCATTCAGGTGCCCCAGCATGGATCTCTTTGCATCGGCTTGGAACTGATGCCTTCCTCTTTAAGTGGTTCTATTCCCGATTGCCAGCCCCTTGCAGTGGATGCCTTTCTGTTGGATTGATCTTGATGGGGGTTTCTGTACCTCTTTACCCCCAACATGCTGCTGTTCTCAGTCCTGGCCATGTTGGAGTCCCTCAGGTGGTGGTGGTGGTCCTTCTGGCTCATTGGTGGCCAGCTCGTCCTTGGTTTCAAGTACTGGTTGCAGAGTGTCTGAACCTGGGCATTTTTCTCATCTCCACATCTTTCAGAAGATTGGCCCAGTGATGTACCTTGCTGGTTCAACCTTCTCCTCAGTTCTTCTCGCCTGGTATTTCGACGCATCTTTATCGCTATCTATTTGTCATGCTGGTGGCTAATTTAGTGGTTTCCTGCCTATGGATATCTTCTTGATGGCAGTACGAGGTTTCTTGCTCTTTTTTTGCCACTTTCTTTATCTTCGTCGTTTCTTTGGTTTCAGAGCGTGTAGTTCTTTCAGTCCTTTCTTGGATGTTTCTTGATAGGCCCTTCATGCCGTATACTGTCTGCCTCTTATCATGTGGTGTTGGCAGAGCTTGTTCAAGATTGATTGTCTTCGACTAAATTTAATAAACTTTCCCATGCTTATGAGAATGGTCATTACATTTCACCTCTGGCCTGCTCATGCACTGCTTCAGCCCACTTGGTCTTTGGGCCACATTCTTATTTTTCTTTCTTCTAGGTTTATGGTGTCCCCCTCAATCTGGATTCTTTTTCAGCAGCTCTATCTTTGTTGGCCCTCAGGTTGTAGGGTCGGGGTGTTTTATGCTCCTTGGAGGTGGGTTTTTTGTTCTTTTGGCTCTGGTTGGCATTTTTTTTTTCTTTCTTTTTTGTTTTATTGTTTCTACCACAGACGTGGCCACACATTTACAATGCTAACCAGCATATATACATTTTCTTCTGTCCTCCATTGACAGGGTTAGAGATGTGTTAAACATATAATTCAGGGGTTTATTGAACAATCAACCACAGAAGGTGAGTCGGTGCTTTTAAAATGCTAAGCTAACCTACATACATAAATACATAGATACGCAGATTTACGTATGCTCTACATAAGTGTTCAATGTGTCTTTTACATAGTGTCATTTATGTGCATTTACAAAGGTGAAATGTAATTCTGATCAGCTTCCATATATACTTTATGCACATTACACACACCATATACATACAAATATACACACACCATGCATTCACGTACATTTGTCTCTTTTTACTCTGACAGGGTGAGATAGCTGATAAAGAAACTTGTGTGAATTAAGCACTTAATCACTGAAAGTGATTAAGGTGCTTTTACAATCTCAGGTTATATAGTTACATCACATACATACATTGCATAATTGATACATTACATGGTCAATCTTGGGTACAAGTCCAATATATCAAGTGTTCCAGTACTCATATAGTAAATACAAGTTCAGCATACCTTAGCCCAGGAGGGCAAAAGTCAGTCAGTATGGGACATTCTACAAATAATGTTCAAGAGAGTGCATGTTTTCTCTTTCACACAAGTTGACACATTGTGTACTCGACATTTGGGTTTTGAGAAAGCTGGCAGATACGTCTATATCCCAGGCGTATTCTGGCCACTATAACATCATATTTCCGGGTTCTTGTTCTATTAGTCCCATATGTGAATGTCTCTCACGATATCTATCATAATATTTAATGCTACAACTTTCAGGTCTTTGCAAATTTGTTAGGTCGGTGAGATTTTCATTAGATATTTAAGTATTCTCTTTGTCACTGCTAATGAAACACCATATCAATTTCTACCACTGGTTTTCTACAGGCTGTCTTTGCAAGCATATCAACAGTGTCATGCCTAGAGATGCCAACATGTGATGGTATCCATAGGAATTTAATTAATTTCAAATCTGTTTTCTTTAGATAGCTAAAACATTCATTCGAATATCACTGACTATTTTCTGGGTGTCACTACTATGCGTTCAATGCCAGGAGTGCACTCTGCGAGTCACAGTATATAAGTCCACTGCCTTTGTCTTTTAAAAATTCAGTGGCAAGGTATATGCCTACAAGTTCGGTTTGAGTTGTACATGCGCAGTCATTGACGCGCTTCATTGCTGTATGTACAAGAGAAGATTGTTCAAATATATTACATGCACATCCGGTACATCGTCCACCCTCTTCTACAGAGCTGTCGGTATAGCACTGATACACAGGAGGTGTATCCTGTGTACAGCCTCCTGATGTCAGGAGGCTGTAAGCAGGATTGTCCCAGCCCAACAGGAAAAACACAGAGAAGCAAAGGAAGAATCCGTGGTTTAATAGGGAATGTATGAAATCAAAGGAGCTGAACAAAAGGGCATGGAGGACTTCGTAATAACAGAATACCAGAAAGTAGAGAGAGATACCAGAGAACCAGGAACGAGTATGTCAGTGTGAGAAGAAGAGCTGAGAAAAGGTATGAAAATGATATAGCTAATAAAGCCAAGACTGAACAAAGCTACTACACAGTCACATCAGGAGGAAGACAACAGTGAAGGAACAGGTGATTAAACTTAGGGTGGGCGAGGACAGGTACACAGAGAATGACAAGAGGTGTGTGAAGAACTCAACAAAAGGTTCCAGGAGGTCTTTACAATAGAACAGGGAGATATCACGGCGCTTGGAGAGGTGGCAGCAAACCAGTGACCTTGGATAGGTTCGAATTTACGAGAGATGAGGTCAAAGCACCTATTGATCTGGATGTGAGAAAAGCTGTTAGCCGATGGAATCTCGCCATGCTATTGAAGAGTGTGCAGGAGCACTTTGCTTACCACTCTCCATAGTGTATAGTAAGTCACTGGAAACGGGGGACCTACCAGAAATATGGAAGACTGCTAATGTAGTACCAATATCCAAAAAGGGTGACAGACAAGAGGCACTGAACTACAGGCCAGTGTCCTTAACTTGTATACCATGCAAGGTGATGGAGAAGATTGTGAGAAAAAAACCTAGTAACACATCTGGAGAGAAGAGACTTCGTGACAACCCCATCACATGGGTTCAGGGAGGGTAATCTTGCCTTACCAGGCTTGATAGAATTCTACGATCAGGTGACAGAATTAACCAAGAAGAGAAGGGTGGGCGGACTGCATTTTTGGACTGTCGGAAAGCCTTTGACACAGTACCCCTTAAAGGTTGATGCATAAGCTGGAGAAAACAGGCAGGAGTAACAGGTAGGGCACTCCAGTGGATAAGGGAGTACCTAGCAATAGGAAGCAGAGAGTTACAGTGAGGGGTGAGACCTCAGACTGGCGTGAAGTCACCAGTGAAGTCCCACAGGGCTCTGTACTTGGACCTATCCTGTTTCTGATATACGTAAATGATCTCCCAGAGGGTATAGACTCATTCCTCTCAATGTTTGCTGACGACGCCAAAATTATGAGAAGGATTAAGACAGAGGAGGACAGCTTGAGACTTCAAGAAGACCTGGACAAGCTGCAGGAATGGTCGAACAAATGGCTGTTAGAGTTTAACCCAAGCAAATGTAATGTAATGAAGATAGGGGTAGGAAGCAGGAGACCAGATACAAAGGTATCAGTTGGGAGATGAAATCTTCAAGAGGTCAGAGGAGAGAGAACGACCTGGGGGTTATATCACGCAAGACCTGCCCCTGAGGGGGAGCTCATATCAAGAGGATAACATCAGCAGCATATGCCAGGTTGGCTAACATATAGAACGGCCCTTTAGAAACTTGTGTAAGGAATCTTTCAGAACATTACTATACCACATATGTCAGACCAATCCTGGAGTATGCGGCTCCAGCATGGAGTCCCTAATCTAGTCAAGCATAAGACTAAACTGGAACACATTTCAACACTTGTTTTCCACCAGACTAGTACCCGAGCTGAGGGAGGTATGACTACGAGGAGCGACTGCAGGATATAAACCTCCTTCGTTTGGAAGACAGAAGAGTTAGGGGGGGACATGATCACCACTTCAAGATTCTCTAGGGAATCGACAGGGTTGATAAAGACAGGGCTGGTTAACACAAGGGGCACACGCACTAGGGAACAGGTGAGAAGCTGAGTGCCCAAATGAGCCACAGAGATAAATATAGAAAGAACTTTTTAAGTGTCAGAGTTGTACAAATGTAATGACATTAGGAAATGATGTGGTGGGGGCTGACTCCATACACAGTTTCAAGTGTAGATATGATAGAGCCAAGTTAGGCTCAGGAAACTGTACACCTGTTGATTGACGGTTGAGAGGCGGGACCAAAGAGCCAGAGCCAACCCCCGCAAGCACAACTAGGTGAGTACAACTATGAAGTACACATCATTACCATATCTCTGAGTACTTTCAGTGATGCTTTTCAGTGTTAACTGTTTTAATAATGTAAAATGCACACTATTCTTGGAGCTATTTACAAAATCAACTGATAAATCCAGTTATCCCATGGAGTAATTGGTTGATTAATCATTAATTGAGTTGGGTACATACTTAATATTTTGATGGCTACCTTGTAGAACCAAAATACATAATCAGTTTCGTTCTTCTTCTATAGAACTCAGGTGAGTGCAGCATATTAGAAAGTTTAGCTTGAAACGTCATGTGTTGTCTAGATCTACTCAATGCCTTC
>WNGS01009202.1:6641208-6656336 GCA_020271785.1 Procambarus virginalis
TCCTTGTAATTACCTAAGTGTAGTTACAGGATGAGAGCTACGCTCGTGGTGTCCCGTCTTCCCAGCACTCTTTGTCATATAACGCTTTGAAACTACTGACGGTCTTGGCCTCCACCACCTTCTCACCTAACTTGTTCCAACCGTCTACCACTCTGTTTGCGAAAGTGAATTTTCTTATATTTCTCCGGCAGCTTTGTTTTCGTAGTTTAAATCTATGACCTCTTGTTCTTGAAGTTCCAGGTCTCAGGAAATTCTTCCCTATCATTTTATCGATTCCTGTTACTATTTTGTATGTAGTGATCATATCACCTCTTTTTCTTCTATCTTCTAGTTTTGCATATTTAATGCCTTAACCTCTCCTCGTAGCTCTTGTCCTTCATTCTGGGAGCCACTTAGTGGCATGTCGTTGCACCTTTTCCAGTTTGTTGATGTGCTTCTTAAGATATGGGCACCACACAACCGCTGCATATTCCAGCTTTGGTCTAAAAAGTCGTGAACAATTTCTTTAGTATTTCGCCATCCATGTATTAAAAGCAATTCTGAGGTTAGAAAGTGTAGCATAGGCTCCTCGCACAATGTTCTTATGTGGTCCTCAGTGACAGTTTTCTATCTAAAACCACCCCTAGATCCCTTTCTTTATCAGAATTCTTTAAAGATTTCTCACATAATTTATAGGTTGTGTGGGGTCTATGTTCTCCAATTCCACATTCCATAACATGGCATTTATTCACATTAAATTCCATTTGCCAAGTGTTGCTCCATACTTATTTTGTCCAGGTCTTCTTGAAGGGCATGACAATCATCTAGGTTTCTTATCTTCCCTATTATCTTAGCATCATCAGCAAACATGTTCATGTAATTCTGTAATCCCTCTGGTAGATCGTTTATGTAGACAATGAACATTACCGGTGCAAGAACTGAACCCTGTGGTACTCCACTCGTGACATTCCTCCAATCCGATACCTTGCCTCTGATTACGGCCCTCATTTTTCTGTCAGTTAGAAAATTTTCATCCATGTTAGTAGCTTACCTGTCACCCCTCCAATATGTTCCAGTTTCCAGAACAACCTCTTATGGGAACTCTGTCGAAAGCCTTTTTTAGGTCCAGATAGATGCAGTCAACCCAACCATCTCTTTCCTGTAAAATCTCTGTTGCTCGATCATAAACTGAGTAAGTTCGTTACACAGGATCTTCCAGATCGAAAACCATACTGTCGTCTGATATTATATCATTTCTCTCCAGGTGTTCTACCCATTTAGTTTAATTATTTTTTCCAATATTTTGACTATTACACTTGTCAATGATACAGGTCTATAATTAAGGGGGTCTTCCCTGCTTCCACTTTTGTAGATTGGAACTATGTTAGCCTTTTTCCACACATCAGCTACAACTCCTGTAAACAGGGATGCCTGAAAAATCAGTTGAAGTGGAATGCTGAGCTCAGGTGCACATTCTCTCAGAACCCATGGTGAAACTCCATCTGGACCAACTGCCTTGTTCTTACTTAGCTCCTTGAGCATTTTTTCCACTTCGTCTCTAGTCACCTCTATGTGCTCTATGTTGTTCTCTGGAATTCTTATTGTGTCTGGTTCCCTAAAGATTTCATTTTGTACAAACACACTTTGGAACTTTTCGTTTAGTGTTTCACACATTTCCTTTTCATTTTCCGTGAATCTATTTCCCATTATCAACCTCTGAATATTATCCTTTACCTGCAATTTGTTGTTTATGAATTTATAGAATAGACCTGGTTCTGTTTTACATTTGTCTGCAATCCCTTTTTCAAAATTTCTTTCTGCCTCTCTCCTCACTGCTGTGTAGTTGTTTCTCGCATCTTTGTATCGTTGGTATGTTTGGGGGTTTGGCCTCTTCCTGTATTGATTCCATTTTTGTGTCTTTTGGTCTCTGGCCCTCTCGCAATTCCTATTGAACCAATCCTGTTTCCTAGTTCTGCATCTCTGTTTTGGTATAAATTTGTTTGTGCCTTTATCATATATTTCACAAAACTTGACATACATCTCATTCACTTCCTTGCCTAGCAACAAGTCTGTCCAATTATACTCACTAAAAAATTTCTAAGGTTGCCATAATGTCCTCTCTTGAAGTCAGGTTTTTCAACTGCTTCATCCTCCTTATTTTCTTCCAGATTATAACGCATTGCATACTTTATTCCCAAAAAGACATGGTCACTTTTACCCAAGGGAGGAAGGTACTGAATGTCAAATACTTCTTCCTCCTTCCTGGTAAATATCAAATCTAGCATGGAGGGAACGTCCCCTTCCCTCATCCTCGTAGCTTGTTTAACATGTTGATACAAGAATGTTTCCAGGATGAGGTCTACAAATTTACAGGTCCAAAAATCTTCTGTTTTAGCTTCATATGCTTCCCAGTCTATGGATTTCAAGTTGAAGTCACCAACTATCAACAGTCGTGACCTATCGTTATCCGCTCTCGCTATAATCTCTCTCATTATTGTTATAAGACCTTCTCGTTTACTATCTAGCTCCTCCTTTGACCATGTGCTGCTTGGTGGTGGACTATATGCATTTATGACCATTAGTTTATCATCTTCATGGCAGATCTCTAGTGCTATTATGTCAACCTCTTGTGGATTGGCAGTCATTATTTCCTTCACCTTTATGTGTTCTTTCACCAGCACAGCAACGCCACCGCCTTTCCTAATTTTTCTGTCCCTTCTCCAAATTGAGTAGCCCCTTGGGAATATGACCTCATTTAAAATATCATCTTCAAGTTTTGTCTCCGTGAGTGCAACAATGTCTGGTGTCTGCATCTGTATTACATCACTTAACTCCAATATCTTCGATCTTACTCCATCTATGTTGGTGTATGCAATCTTCAGGAACTTGTTCCCCCTCTCCTTATTCTTCACTCCCCCTCTCTCTATTGATTTTGTTGGTTTGCCTTTATGTACCACTTTACTGGTCTGCCTACCCCTAACACTTTGTAGAAAAAAGAATTGATTTCTTCTTCATTCCTGCTCTCATTTAAACGTTTTGCCTCAGCGAGGTTCAGTTTCAGCTTCTCTCTGTCTTCTTTTGAAAGATCTCGTCTTAACGACCACATTTTCCCATCCTCATCACTTTGTAATTTTCTAGCATTCCTTAGTACTTCTTCCATCTGCTTGGCACCGTTTAGGGTGATCCTCAAAGGTCGATCTTTCCCTTTTACATATCTGCCTATTCTCCTGTAGTCGCACACATTCTCTATGGTTGTAAGACCTTCCACGAGGCCAACAATTTTATCTACTACTTTTGCTTCTTCTACAGCTCTTTCTGACCTAGATGTTATCTCCTTTTCTTTGCAGCCAAAAATTATCAGGGACTTACTCCGATCAACTGTGTTTTGCACCAACCTCGGGTTAGATGCCAATTCCTTTCTCACTTCCAGCCTAATGTTTGTTTTATCTTGGTTGCTGCAGTGTTGGGCTTCCTTTACTGCTGCTTCAATTTTTCCTTCTCCTTGGCCACTTGTGCATAGGTGAGTTGCATATCTTTCTTGCACTGTTCTATTCCCTGTGTAACTTCCTCCATCTGTGCTGACAAAAGCTGTTTCTCCTCTTGAATTTCCTTGCCTAGCCTATTGTAATCATTTATGTTTAAATTTGCTCTAACTTCTTCCAAAGCTATTTTTAAGAGTATATTTTCTTCTTCCATGGCTTTGCAATTTGTTTCCAATTGACTCTTTTCCTTGCGCAAGTCTTTCACTAAACCCTCAAGACCTAAAACTTTGCTATTCAAATGATCATTACTTTCTTTCAATTTACTAATTATTTCTACATGAGAGTTCACTATAGTATCTAATTTTACCAACTTGTTGTGTAGACTGCTAATATCAATGCTTTCTTCATTGAATCCCACAAAATCAAGCTCTGTTTTGTATTTCCTCTTGTCAGTGGCCATCTTGAATGTTCTTCTCTGCACTGTAAACACTATAGGGGCAACTTTTTCTCACCCAATTTTTCACTTCCCTTAGCACATTCCTGTTATCTCATCTATTTTTCAAAAGCACTATACCTTTATGTTCTCTGGGACACCACTCACTATCATCAACCTGTACTACAATACTTAGGATTGTTGAAATATGCTGGAGCTCCTCTGCTGCAAGTGTTGACCCTAGGGGTGTCACCTTTTGTGTGTCAGACGTGTGTGTTCTTATATGCACGTATTCCTTTGGAGCATTCTAGTGTGAACAACTTGATACCAAATTGAACAACGTGGCAAGAAAATTGAAGTCAAAGCTGAAAATAGTATAAACATTTGAGGCGGGCGGTGAGTTCACACACACCGCTCGGCCTACCTTGACGTGCGCGGTGGGTTGCCCGCCGATAGCATTAAGTAATGGTGTTGGCACAAGCTGCACAGTGGGCTGCTGCAGCATGCACTACCCACAATTTTCCACTCAATAACCAGGCTTGCACACCCATGAGAGGTGTCTTGACTGGAGGCCTGAGGAAACAAATGTGAGCCCTGTCTATACACAGTGCTTTTAAATCTTACGCATTAATGTGAACCATCCGTTTGACTCACACAGTGTAGTCAGATATGCCATGATCATCCCTCTTTGACGCTAGCTGCTGAAGGGTTAATGAACCTAAAGCTTTAAGTTTTCACATCAAATCCTGAATTCTTAACTTTCCTAATACAATTAATTTTTTTTTTTTTATCTTACAGATACCCGATAACATCTTGGAAAATGTATCGGCTCACCTTCGCCAGCTGCGAGATGTTCCTACACGGCTTGACCATTACCCAGAGGACTACGTTACTAACTTCCCCAAAGTATTTGATTGGCCCACAGAACATGTTATTCAGTAGTTGTGACATACTAGCAATCAGTCTCTCATAATAGCAAACATAGTCAAAAGGAAAAAGTGTTGTTAACCATGTAAGACAGCATTGTGTTCTACAACAACACTCCATAACACATCCAAATCTAAGGCTAATAAAGATTGTCAGACATTAACCACAAAACTGTTCTCAAAATTGGGTGCTGATTTCATGTTTGACCCATCCACTGGTCTGTACTGGGTAGGTATTGCCATCAACCTATATTACAGTATTTGTTAACAAGTTACACTGCCATCAATGCCATTTGCAATATGAATTATGGTACATTATAATCTTCTAAAGGCATTTTAATTCTGGCATCTATACTACTTCTGGAGCCATCTATATTTGTGTTAAATTTATTGATATAAAGTAGTGTAGAGTATAATGGTGTAAAAGGTGACAAGTGAATTTATCAAAAAGATGCAGTTTGACTACGTACTGTAAATATTTATAATAAAATCATTGCCTTGAAAAAAGTTTTTGTAATCCAATTTAAGAGTTTGGAAATTTTACAGCATTATCATCATTTGATGGATTTTATTTAGATGTTTGGTTATACTGGATTTATAAAAAGCTGAAATATAAGCAATGCAAAACAAATGTTTAAGCATCATTAGTCATATGTAATAGCTGAATAGGTGAAGTTTTATACATACCTGATTTATCACTTTATTGTCATCCATCTAGTTTGAGGAGAGATGATGCCTCTAAAGCAATGTTGCCTTATGAACCAATCAGGTTATGACCATTGTTTCTATCCTTCAAATATAATATATACAGTATATATATATATACATATATATATATATGTCGTACCTAGTAGCCAGAACTCACTTTTTGGCCTACTATGCAAGCCCCGATTTGCCTAATAAGCCAAGTTTTCCTGAATTAATATATTTTCTCTAATTTTTTTCTTATGAAAAGATAAAGCTACCCATTTCATTATGTATGAGGTCAATTTTTTTTCACTGGAGTTAAAATTAACGTAGATATATGACCGAACCTAACCAACCCTACCTAACCTAACCTAACCTATCTTTATAGGTTAGGTTAAATTAGGTAGCCGAAAAAGTAAGGTTAGGTAGGTTAGGTAGTCGAAAAACAATTAATTCATGAAAACTTGGCCTATTAGGCAAATCGGGCCTTGCATAGTAGGCTGACAAGTGCGTTCTGGCTACTAGGTACGACATATATATATATATATGAATATGGGTTCGAGTCACTTCTGGGGTGTGAGTTTTCATTCGCATATAGTCCTGGGGACCATTCAGGCTTGTTCGCATATATATATATATATACATAAATCCCAGGTATTCTATATTATATATATATATGTCATTAATAAATGAAGGTTTTTTGCAGAAAATGAAGGTTAGTGAACGCAATGGAAGACCCTGGTTAGGAGAGATGTTGCTATAGGCAAAGAGAGAGAGAGAATACTAATATTTACCATTGTGTATAGATATGAGATGCTGATCATAAACCTATGATCATGGTCATAAAAATTCAAAAGGTTAGAATAGGCATGGATAATCTGAGATACATTGATGTTATTAGAAGAGCTAATCCTACACATGTCTCCCAGCAAGCCAACTTTGGACTGGGAAAGCCTTGATACAGAAGGGAGTCTAGTTGAACTTTAACAAAACCTTCAGGTCTTCAGGAAGAAAGTAGCCTGTAGGAATGAAGACCTGAAGTCCTGGGAGCGTTTTGCTGAAAGTGAGTCCTGAGCACAGTTGAGGGCACCCAAGTTCTCAGCCTGCATTAGCAATGCAATAGAGGGGGAAACTTCATGAAGTCTTCCACTCTTCAGGGTGCGAATCCCAAGCAGTCTCACCCAAGACATCAAAGATTCCGTCACTCTTGGCAGCAGCCTGGAACCTGCTACCTCCATATCCTCGACACCACATTTAAATCTTAGCCAAGAACTTTGTTGTTCCAGATTAAGACCAAAAGTGAAGCACTTGTTACCTACATCATAAGCCCTAGAGTGAAACCAACATTTCACTCTACAGAACAAACAGAAGGAATGCAGGAAACAGAAGTCAAGTAAGTAATTATCAAAAGAAGGCACCACGCCGGGAAGGCTATGTAGCACCATCAAATGTGTGGAATAATCAGAGGGCACTAAATATCATTAAGGATGCCAATATGAGAACAGAAACGCATAAGGCGAACAATATCAAAAGTATCCGATTCACCAAGAATTCTATCAAGGGACAAGTGACCATGAGGGAGGGTCGGCAAGCGGGACACGTTCGTCCTAAAAGTCAGGACATTCAACAAGGATATGCACAACTGTAAGAGGGACAATGCAGTTTGGACAATAAGGAGCAGGGTGGTGCTCCATTAACACTTTGGCGTGCCCCCCGCACCACCCTTCAACTGTGCGATTTGGGTCCCAGGGTTTCACGGGAGAGCGCGTTAATTCAGAAAAGTGTATACTCTCTTCAACTTTATCACCTTAATTCTCGTCCTACAAGATTAAATTTGGTATCATTGTGTTCGCAATAGAATTCTCTACAGCACTAAATGCATATAAACTCCAAAAGCCCGGCTAATTACCCGCAGAAAACAGAGAAAGTGCGAACGAGTTACCCAGGAGCTCGCAAAAGCGATAAAATGTGTTCACTATTTTCACTCTGGTCACCTCAATTTTCGTCCTAGGTCTTTCATTTTGATATCAATGGGTTCGCAATAGAATTCTCTAGAGGAGCATTAGCATATAAAATAAAAAACCTGGTCACGCTCCAACAGCCGACGAGTTGAAGACGGGCCACGTTAGCCGCGAGCGAGCGCCCAGACACCTTCCAGCTAAACTCCCAATTCCTGCCCACAAATGTTTAGTACTATTGTGTGTTGAACATGACATAGGCGTGTAGGGAAGACATAGGCGCGCATTTTAAAACCAGTCCCAAAAAAATCGGATAAAAACCTGATTTTTGGCGATTATTTAAAGTGGATGACGCAATGCTGCGTCATGCCCGGCAGCACCGCCAGTAAACGGATGACGCAATGCTGCGTCATGCCCGAGCGAAAGTGTTAAGTGCCCGTTAGTTAAGTGTGTATGACCAATACACAACCTTGCCAGAGCAGTTTCTCACTGTCGGTTACAGTAGTAGGAGGAAGGCCATGGTGATACACTACTCTTAAGAGCATGCAGTTTGTTACCAATAACAGAAGGCTAACAACCTTGCTAATGAGAAAGGATGGAGGATTGAATAACTGGGTAAAAATCAGAATAAGGAATTACCTTTACTGGGAGATGGGACAAATGCGAATAGCTTCCTTAGCAGCAGCGTCCGTACATTCTTCTAGGGACACACCAATATGGCTGGGAACTAAGCAAAACTTCTTTCTTAAATTCTTAAATCTACTGGAGATAAGAAACAGCCAATGCTGAATTTCAACTACACCGGATGGACTGGATTAAAGAACTCCAGAGCCATGAGGGCACTGCGAGACAACTACAACAAAGGAGGATTGACAACGAGAAAACAGTAGACGAAGAGCAAAGAGAATAGCATAAAGTTCTGCAGTGAAGATGGTAGTCTCTGGAGGCAAGCAACACACATAGGTGTGGTTAGGAAAAACAACAGAGTAGCCTACACCGTCTGCAGACTTAGACCCATCGGTGAAGATGGGAATGGAGGGGCATGGGAAGAAAAGTGTTCAAGGAAAAGGTATTTCAGAACTGTAGGAGAGGTAAAAGCTTTAGTCATTTGGGTCAGGGTTTTACAAAATTTAGGAAGGGGGAACCCTCCACGGAGGCAAGGACGAAACAACATGAGGAACATAAGTCAAGTTCTCAAAGAGTCCATGCAATCTACCAACCTGAAAATCAACACCAAGTAGACATTTACATGTCTTAACGTTCCATGGTCAACTGTTAGGAGACCAGTGGCAGGGAAAACAAGAACCTGGTCTACTCTTATCCAATCACTAGAGAGCTTGACAAGCAGCAACTTCCTATGGCAAGCTCCCTACCATTATTGGTAATGCATTATCAGGAATTAAGAAAAATTAAAAAACACAAATATTAAAATCTTTTTGGGTTTCGTACGCACCAGGAGATGGAGTCATTTGGCTTGTGGATGGTGGCAGCATATATTTGCTGACAAGCTAAGTCAAGGAGTGAGCTGTGATAATCATGTAAGAGGGTTTATATGGTTGTTTCACTTTAGTTTACATAATCAATAGAATAACTATGGTGCCCATATCTCAAAAACACATCAATAAACTGAAAAGGTGCAAAGGCATGCTACAAAATGGCTTCCGGAACTGAAAAACGAGTTACGAAGAGAGGCTAGAGGCGTTAAATATGCCAAAGATAGACGAAGAGAGGTGATATGATCACCACTTACAAAATAAAGATGGGAATCGACCAATTTGAAAGCAGTTTCAGAGGAATTCCTGAAACCAGCAACATCAAGAACAAGAGGTCACAGATTCAAGCTAAGGAAACAAAGATGCCAAAAGAAATTAGCAAGTTTTCTTTTGCAAACATTGTAGTAGACGGTTGGCACAAGTTAAGTGAGGTGGTGGTGGTGGCCAAAACCGTCAGTAGTTTCAAAGCATTATACGACAGAATACTGGGAAGACAGCACACCACGAGTATCTCTTATCCTGAACTACACTTAGATAATTACACATACAATATATACATTACTTTAACCATATTGTATTTACAGTTCATGTATTTATATAAAAATTGGGTGATAACTAAAATCAACATATTAATTTAATACAATGATATCCACTTTATCCAGGGGAACAATCTCTGTATCCAGAGATTACTGTATCCAAGCATAGAGACCTCATTTCCAGAAAGACATAGCTACTCTGGAGAAGGTGCAACACCAGGCAACAAAAGTCATTCTAGAGTCAAGTCATCTCTTGTATCAGGAACGGCTGAGGGCCACAGGGCTAACAACACTGCAAACCAAGCATGATAGGGCAGATCTCATTGAAACTTTTTAAATATTGAACAAGTTAGAGGATGTTGATCTGGATATTTTCTTCAGAAAGTCATATGCAACAGAAACAAGGAGCAATGGTTTCAAACTCAACAAACCACAATGTAGTACTGAGAACAGGAGATGCTTTCTCACCCTCAGAATTATTAACCCGTGGAACTGCCTACCCATCGAAGCCATAGCTGCTAAAACTGTTTTGAGTTTAAAAATATACCTAGAAAAGAGAAGGCAAATGCGGGGGCCTTAGACAAGACGCCAGCTTTCTGTCCTCGTCGCGGCCACTAGGGTTTGTGGCCATCAGGTAAAAATCTGGTGTGACGATAACCCCCTGGACTGAGCACTGGTTACAGTAGACATTATCTGTATGTGCACAGAAGAATAGTATTCAAAACAAGGTTTTTGTTTTCCTATATTCTTTACCCCTGTGTTAAAAAAAATGAAGGTAACTACATGACTAGTGATAAAATGCATAAAATAATTTTTTTTAATTGTTCAGCGAGTTTTCTATGACTGCAACTATTAATGTTGAACCCTTCTGTGGAAATCTTTAAAACATTCTGAGCAATTTTAAAGGAGATAGTCTTCATATCCTATCATTGCTCATGCTCTGAGCAAAATCTAAATTTCAACCAGCCATTATGGATATTTACCAGAACCAGATTATAGTTTTTCACTTATCCCCAGTCTTTCCAACAGCCCCTATGTTTCAGACATAGTGCCATCACTCCTCTTTAACCAGGTGAACAAAACAAATGTGAACAGGTCATACAATATTTCCGAAAACAATACCATTAGCATTTTCATGACAAATGTTTAAAAAATTATAATTTTCTTAGTATTTTCTGGAAGCCTCCCTAAGTTACACGTGCCTACTGAGAACCAGGACTAATATCAAGTGCCACTTTTCCCCCACCCATTACACACACTTTTGATTTGGGTCAAAGAAAAACAAAAAGGTAGGACACCCCAAAATAAGTAATTATGTAAAATACATTTGTAACCCTGATGCAAACTATGTACACTCTTCCAGTATGCATAATTTGCTAGTTAACAAGATTCGCTTATCACCAGATGTCGGCCCAGGTGACTCGAGGTCCCAGCAAGCTGCCTTTATCAGTCATAAGGCTGGTATTGTTTTGCAAATCTCCCAAGTGCCCTTCCTGGCTTCATATTTCAGCTAAGTGTTGGCTTTCCTTTTGAGTCTGTCCCCTGTAGTGGACTTCTTGTTCCATCTCTGCTACATCTGCATGTTTTTTCTATCCTCAATGTTGCATAAGCCAACAGTCGACTAGTAATTACCTAAGTGTAGTTACAGGATGAGAGCTACGCTCGTGGTGTCCCGTCTCCCCAGCACTCTGTCATATAACACTTTGAAACTACTGACGGTCATGGCCTCCACCACATTCTTACTTAACTTGTTCGAACCGTCTACCACTCTGTTTACACAAGTGAATTTTCGTATATTTCTCCGGCAGCTTTGTTTCGTTAGTTTAAATCTATGACCTCTTGTTCTTGAAGTTCCAGGTCTCAGGAATTCTTCCCTATCAATTTTATCAAATCCTGTTACTATTTTGAATGTAGTGATCATATCGCCTCTTTTTCTTCTATCTTCTAGTTTTTGCATATTTAATGCCTCTAACGTCTCCTCGTAGCTCTTGTCCTTCAGTTCTGGGAGCCACTTAGTGGCATGTCGTTGCACCCTTTCCAGTTTGTTAATGTGCTACTTAAGATATGGGCACCATACAACCGCTGCATATTCCAGCTTTGGTCTAATAAAAGTCGTGAACAATTTCTTTAGTATTTCTCCATCCATGTATTTTAAAAGTAATTCTGAGGTTAGAAAGTGTAGCATAGGCTCCTCGCACAATGTTCTTAATGTGGTCCTCAGGTGACAGTTTTCTATCTAGAACCACCCCTAGATCCCTTTCTTTGTCAGAATTCTTTAAAGATTTCTCACATAATTTATAGGTTGTGTGGGGTCTATGTTCTCCAATTCCACATTCCATAACATGGCATTTATTCACATTAAATTCCATTTGCCAAGTGTTGCTCCATGTACTTATTTTATCCAGGTCTTCTTGAAGGGCATGACAATCATCTAAGTTTCTTATCTTCCCTATTATCTTAGCATCATCAGCAAACATGTTCATGTAATTCTGTATTCCCACTGGTAGATCGTTTATGTAGACAGTGAACATTACCGGTGCAAGACCTGAACCCTGTGGTACTCCACTCGTAACATTCCTCCAATCCGATACCTTGCCTCTGATTACGGCCCTCATTTTTCTGTCAGGAAATTTTTCATCCATGTTAGTAGCTTACCTGTCACTCCTCCAATATGTTCCAGTTTCCAGAACACCCTCTTATGGGGAACTGTCGAAAGCCTTTTTTAGGTCTAGATAGATGCAGTCTACCCAACCATCTCTTTCCTGTAAAATCTCTGTGGCTCGATCATAAAAACTGAGCAAGTTCATTACACAGAATTTTCCAGATCGAAAACCATACTGTCTGTCTGATATTATATCGTTTTCCTCCAGGTGTTCTATCCATTTAGTTTTAATTATTTTATCCAATATTTTGACTATTACCCTTGTCAATGATACAGGTCTGTAATTAAGGGGGGTCTTCCCTGCTGCCACTTTTGTAGATTGGAACGATGTTCGCCTTTTTCCACACAATCAGCTACAACTCCTTTACACAGCGATGCCTGTAAAATCAGGTGAAGTGGAATGCTGAGCTCAAGTGCACATTCTCTCAGAACCCATGGTGAAACTCCATCTGGACCAACTGCTTTGTTCTTATTTTTAGCTCCTTGAGCATTTTTCCACTTTATCTCTAGACACCTCTATGTGCTCGATGTTGTTCTCTGGAATTCTTATTGTGTCTGGTTCCCTAAACATTTCATTTTGTACAAACACACTTTGGAACTTTTCGTTTAGTGTTTCACACATTTCCTTTTCATTATCCGTGAATCTATTTCCCATTTTCAACCTCTGAATATTATCCTTTACCTGCAATTTGTTGTTTATGAATTTATAGAATAGACCTGGTTCTGTTTTACATTTGTTTGCAATCCCTTTTTCAAAATTTCTTTCTGCCTCTCTCCTCATTGCCGTGTAGTTGTTTCTCACATCTTTGTATTGCTGGTATGTTTGGGGGTTTGGCCTCTTCCTGTATTGATTCCATTTTTGTGTCTTTTGGTCTCTGGCCCTCTCGCAATTTCTATTGAACCAATCCTGTTTCCTAGTTCTGCATCTCTGTTTTGGTATAAATTTTTTTGTGCCTTTATCATATATTTCACAAAACTTGACATACATCTCATTCACTTCCTTGTCTAGCATCAAGTCTGTCCAATTATACTCACTAAAAAAATTTCTAAGGTGGTCATAATGTCCTCTCCTGAAGTCAGGTTTTTCAACTGCTTCAACCTCCTTATTTTCTTCCAGATTATAACGCATTGCATACTTTATTCCCAAAAAGACATGGTCATTTTTACTCAAGGGAGGAAGGTACTGAATGTCAAATATTTCTTCCTCCTTCCTGGTAAATATCAAACCTAGCATGGAGGGAACGTCCCCTTCCCTCATCCTCGTAGCTTGTTTAACATGTTGATACAAGAATGTTTCCAGGATGAGGTCTACAAATCTACAGGTCCAAAAATCTTCTGTTTTAGCTTCATATGCTTCCCAGTCTATGGATTTCAAGTTGAAGTCACCGACTATCAACAGACGTGATCTATCGTTATCCGCTCTCGCTATAATCTCTCTCATTGTTGTTATAAGACCTTTGCGTTTACTATCTAGCTCCTCCTTTGACCATGTGCTGCTTGGCGGTGGACTATATGCATTTATGATCATTAGTTTATCATCTTCATGGCAGATCTCTAGTGTTATTATGTCAACTTCTTGTGGATTGGCAGTCATTATTTCCTTCACCTTTAGGTGTTCTTTCACCAGCACAGCAACGCCACCGCCTTTCCTAATTTTTCTGTCCCGTCTCCAAATTGAGTAGCTCCTTGGGAATATGACCACATTTAAAATAACATCTTCAAGTTTTGTCTCCGTGAGTGCAACAATGTCTGGTGTCTGCATCTGTATTACATCACTTAACTCCAGTATCTTCGATCTCACTCCATCTATGTTTGTGTATGCAATCTTCAGGAACTTGTTCCCCTCTTCTTATTTTTCACTCCCTCTCTCTCTATTGATTTTGTTGGTTTGCCTTTATGTACCACTTTACTGGTCTGCCTACCCCTAACACTTTGTAGAAAAAAAGAATTGATTTCTTCTTCATTCCTGCTCTCATTTAAACGTTTTGCCTCGGCGAGGTTCAGTTTCAGCTTCTCTCTATCTTCTTTTGAAAGATCTCGTCTTAATGACCACACTTTCCCATCCTCATCACTTTGTAATTTTCTAGCATTCCTTAGTACTTCTTCCATCTGTTTGGCACCGTTTAGGGTGATCCTCAAAGGTCGATCTTTCCCTTTTACATATCTGCCTATTCTCCTGTAGTCGCACATTCTCTTTGGTTGTAAGACCTTCACGAGGCAAACAATTTTTATCTACTACTTTGCTTCTTCTACAGCTCTTTCTGACCTAGATGTTATCTCCTTTCTTTGCAACCAAAAATTATCAGGGACTTACTGATCAACTGTGTTTTTGCACCAACTTTGGGTTAGATGCCATATTTTCTCACTTCCAGCCTATGTTTGTTTTATCTTGGTTGCGCGTGGTTGACTTTCTTTACTGCTGCTTCAATTTTTTTCCTTCTCCTTGGCCACTTGTGCATAGGTGAGTTGCATATCTTTCTTGCACTGTTCTATTCCCTGTGTAACTTCCTCCATCTGTGCTGACAAAAGCTGTTTCTCCTGTTGAATTTCCTTACCTACCTATTGTAGTCATTTATGTTTAAATTTACTTTAACTTCTTCAAAGCTATTTTTAAGAGTTATTTTCTTCTTCCATGGCTTTTGCAATTTGTTTCCAATTGATCTTATCCTTGACCAGTCTTTCACTAAACCCTCAAGACATACAACTTTGCTATTCAAATGATCATTACTTTCTTTCAATTTACTAATTATTTCTACATGAAGTTCACTATAGTATCTAATTTTACCAACTTGTTGTATAGACTGCTAATATCAATGCGTTCTTCATTGAATCCCGCAAAATCAAGCTCTGTTTTGTATTTCTCTTGCCGGCGGCCATCTTGAATGTTGTTCTCTGCACTGTAAACACATAGGGCAACTTTTCTCATTTGATTTTTCACTTCCCTTAGCACATTCCTGTTATCTCACCTATTT
>WNGS01009202.1:6657336-6668187 GCA_020271785.1 Procambarus virginalis
GTTGAAATGGGAAATAGAGTCACAGAAAATGAAAAGGAAATGTGTGAAACATTAAACGAAAGTTCCAAAGTGTGTTTTGTACAAATGAATCCTTCAGGGAACCAATACAATAAGAATTCCAGAGAACAACATAGAGCACATAGAGGTGTCTAGAGACGAAGTGGAAAAAATGCTCAAGGAGCTAAATGAGAACAAAGCAGTTGGTCCAGATGGAGTTTCACCATGGGTTCTGAGAGAATGTGCACCTGAGCTCAGCATCCCTCTTCAACTGATCTTTCAGGCATCCCTGTTTACAGGAGTTGTAGCTGATGTGTGGAAAAAGGCTAACATAGTTCCAATTTACAAGAGTGGAAGCAGGGAAGACCCCCTTAATTATAGACCGGTATCATTGACAAGTGTAATAGTCAAAATATTGGAAAAAATAATTAAAACTAAATGGGTAGCACACCTGGAGAGAAATGATATAATATCAGACAGACAGTATGGTTTTCGATCTGGTAGATCCTGTGTATCGAATTTACTCAGTTTTTATGATCGAGCAACAGAGATATTACAGGAAAGAGATGGTTGGGCTGACTGCATCTATCTGGACCTAAAAAAGGCTTTCGACAGAGTTCCACATAAGAGGTTGTTCTGGAAACTGGAAAATATTGGAGGAGTTACAGGTACGCTTCTAACATGGATGAAAAACTTTCTGACTGATAGAAAAATGAGGGCTGTGATCAGAGGCAATGTATCGGACTGGAGAAATGTCACAAGTGGAGTACCACAGGGTTCAGTTCTTGCACCAGTGATGTTTATTGTCTACATAAATGATCTACCAGTTGGTATACAGAATTATATGAACATGTTTGCTGATGATGCTAAGATAATAGGAAGGATAAGAAATTTAGATGATTGTCATGCCCTTCAAGAAGACCTGGATAAAATAAGTATATGGAGCACCACTTGGCAAATGGAATTTAATGTTAATAAATGTCATGTTATGGAATGTGGAATAGGAGAACATAGACCCCACACAACCTATATATTATGTGAGAAATCTTTAAAGAACTCTGATAAAGAAAGAGATCTAGGGGTGGTTCTAGATAGAAAACTATCACCTGAAGACCACATAAAGAATATTGTGCAAGGAGCCTATGCTATGCTTTCTAACTTCAGAATTGCTTTTAAATACATGGATGGGGATATACTAAAGAAATTGTTCATGACGTTTGTTAGGCCAAAGCTAGAATATGCAGCTGTTGTTTGGTGCCCATATCTTAAGAAGCACATCAACAAACTGGAAAAGGTGCAAAGACATGCTACTAAGTGGATCCCAGAACTGAAGGGTAAGAGCTACGAGGAAAGGTTAGAAGCATTAAATATGCCAAAACTAGAAGACAGAAGAAAAAGAGGTGATATGATCACTACATACAAAATAGTAACAGGAATTGATAAAATCGACAGGAAAGATTTCCTGAGACCTGGAGCTTCAAGAACAAGAGGTCATAGATATAAACTGGCTAAACACAGATGCCGAAGAAATATAAGAAAATTCACTTTCGCAAACAGAGTGGTAGACGGTTGGAACAAGTTGGGGGAGAAGGTGGTGGAGGCCAAGACCGTCAGTAGTTTCAAAGCGTTATATGACAAAGAGTGCTGGGAAGACGGGACACCACGAGCGTAGCTCTCATCCTGTAACTACACTTAGGTAATTACACTTAGGTAATTACAAGACAGCTGTCAAAATCCATTCTCACACCAGGTGACTCCCTGACTCCTTCCCTACCTGGTGGTGGCAGCTATCTCCTTCCCTACCTGGTGGTGGCAGCTATCTGTTATAATTGTTCCATCCGAATTGTTTGCAGAGTCCTTTGGCAGTTTTGATGCTTCATTTTCTACGAATCTTAACAGTTGCCTTTAACACTTTGCTGACTTTCTGGGCACTTGCCTGGTGAAGGTAACAATAATATTCTCCTGGTGTCTGTGCCTCCGTGAGGGGAGCCAGGGTCTGGCTCAGGTCCCTGGTAGGCCAAAGAAGACTCCTGTGACTTATGTAACCAGTAGTAGGAAGCCATCTCAATGAGATAGCTCCAGGGAGCCATCAAGCCTCTACCAGAAAGAGACATTTCATTACAGTCAATACTAGTTTTATACTTTATAATTAATAGGGTTAAATCTTGTTTTGCTTAATTGCTGAAAATGATAAAAACCTAAATTTTAAACTTGTAATTTATTTCTACAGTGACTGACGTGCTGTCAAGATGCCTCCACGTAAGAAGCAGGATGACAACGAGAAACAGACTCGTATTGCCATTGTTAATACAGAAAAATGCAAACCTAAACGATGTCGACAAGAGTGTAAGAAGTCTTGTCCTGTAGTGCGTATGGGTAAGCTCTGTATTGAAGTTACTCCAAATGACAAGATGGCAGCCATTAGTGAAGAGCTCTGCATTGGTTGTGGCATTTGTGTGAAGAAATGTCCATTTGAAGCCATCATGATTATCAATTTGCCTAGTAACCTTGAGAAAGAAACTGTTCACCGTTACAACAAGAATTCTTTTAAGCTTCACAGGCTGCCAGTCCCTCGTCGTGGTGAGGTCCTAGGGCTTGTGGGCACCAATGGAATTGGGAAATCAACAGCTCTGAAGATATTAGCAGGGAAGTTGAAGCCTAATTTGGGACAGTTTTCAGATCCACCAGACTGGACTGAGATTTTAACATATTTTCGGGGCAATGAGTTACAGAACTACTTCACACGAATCCTGGAGGATGACTTGAAGGCTATTATCAAGCCTCAGTATGTTGACCAGATTCCTAAGGCTGTTAAAGGATCTGTAAAAGATCTTCTTAATAAAAAGAATGACCATGATAACCTAAATGAAATGCTTGATGTACTTGACCTTCGAAATGTCTTGGATCGCAACATTGAAGATCTTTCAGGAGGAGAGCTTCAGAGGTTTGCCATTGCCATGGTTTGTATTCAGGGTGCCAATATATACATGTATGATGAACCGTCATCTTACCTAGATGTTAAACAGCGTTTGAATGCTTCCCGTGCTATACGTTCCATGGTGAAGGCTGACAATTATGTGGTAGTGGTTGAGCATGACTTGGCTGTTCTAGATTACCTCTCAGATTTTATATGTTGCTTGTACGGTCAGCCAGGTGCATATGGCGTTGTCACAGTGCCATTCTCTGTAAGAGAAGGTATAAATGTTTTCCTTGATGGTTTTGTCCCAACAGAAAATCTTAGATTTAGAGAAGAATCACTGACTTTCAAAGTTTCTGATCAACTGAGTGAAGAAGAAATTAAGAGAATGTGTCGCTTTAAGTATCCTCAGATGGTGAAAAAGTTGGGAGAATTTGAGTTGACTGTTGATGCTGGCAACTTCACTGACTCTGAGATCATGGTTCTCCTTGGAGAAAATGGCACAGGAAAAACTACTTTCATCAGGATGCTTGCAGGGAGGCTAGATCCAGATGAAGGAAAGTCAGAACTGCCAGAGTTACACATTTCATACAAACCACAGAAGATCAGCCCCAAGAGTCAATCCACTGTGCGCCAACTACTGCATGAAAAAATTCGTGATGCATATGTGCATCCTCAGTTTGTGACAGATGTCATGAAGCCAATGAAGATTGAGGAGTTGTTTGACCAAGAAGTTCAGCATCTATCTGGAGGAGAGTTGCAGCGAGTGGCTTTGACTCTCTGTCTGGGAATCCCGGCTGAAGTGTATCTAATTGATGAACCCTCGGCATACTTGGACTCTGAACAACGTTTGGCTGCTGCAAAAGTGATTAAGAGATTCATCATGCATGCCAAGAAAACAGCTTTTGTTGTGGAGCATGACTTCATTATGGCTACTTACCTAGCTGATAGGGTGATAGTATTTGAAGGTTCTGCCTCTGTAAAAACAGTTGCTAATGCACCACAAACATTGGTATCAGGGATGAACAAATTCTTAGAAATGCTTGGCATCACTTTCCGTCGAGATCCTAACAACTTCAGGCCTCGAATCAATAAGGATTGTAGCCAGAAGGATGCCGAGCAAAAGAACTCGGGCAATTACTTCTTCCTTGACACGGAAGGTAAAGGCGAAGGTAAACAAAACTGAAAGTCACCTTAATGGTGCTTGTGAACATTATCAAGATGCAGCTCCGGCCCCAGGCCAGAAATTTTGAGCCATGCAGTGCTTATAAATTAAGATGTGATGGAAAAAAGGATTTTAAGTGCACGAGATCACTGGTCATCATTCATATTCATTTTTTGGGTGGTGGAGGCTCTGGGGTGTTGATGCTGCTGTATTCTGCCTGTGTTTTCTTCTTTATTCCCATAGTCTGTTAACTTATTACTTAAAAGAATTGCAAGCTAATATAGAATTTCAAGAGATGGATTTATGATACCATAATAAATAAATTATGCTAATATACAGTGTTCCACAAGTTTGGAACCATAGGACAAAAGAAAACTGGCTTTGTAATTTTAACATATTATTTTATTCACAATGTGTTGAATGTGTCCACTATCAAGGTCGACACTCACACACAGATGAAGTGTCCAGTCAGTAATCACAGCGACTCGTCAGTAGTGATGGTTCCACACATGGAGCACCATGTATTTTGTAAGCATTTAAATTTTCATATAAAAATATATTTAAATAGTGCTGTGTATTGAATCCTCAGAAGAGCACATTCGAAGTGGTTTTTAATGATAATGATTTAATACTTTTGTTTGTAAAATAAATATACTTGATCCTAGATTTGTTATAGAAATAACTAGAAACCATCTTTAAAGAACAATACAAATTTAGATACAATTGATGTAGGAGAAGGAAGTGTGGTGCAGCATCTAACCCCACCTTCCCTCACCCAGCTCTTCCTCTCCATCTGTTGAACATTTCTTGCTGCACTGTTGTCTTGCCACAGTGACAACTGGGACCCCTGATAAGATCTGTACCATAAAGTTCTGTTAAAAATGTCTAGCAGTCATAATACCATATGTATAAATGTTTGAAGACTGCCTTATGTATTAATTTGGTTAAGTGGTTTAGCAGTATTGCTTTATGAATGGTGGAGTACGTGGTCCTGGAAAAGTAAGGTGCAGGGGGCAGAGAGGGGCTGCATCATTATTCATTTCATTTTATCAATATATTGACATCATGTTGTCCAAGCATTGTTATATTTATAGTCAATATTAAAAAGGCAGAATAATACTTTGTTTTACTTGTCATTTGTAATGAATTTAAAAGGCAGAGTAATTAAATCGTTTTAAACTATTCTATATCGTTGCTTTAATTTTTGTTAATACAGGTATATTTATTTCAATGATGGGCAGATATTTTGAGTGAAGAAATGAGGATTGAACATGAACAATGGATGGGGATAATGACAAGGCTGAGTGGCAGCAGTTGAAAACCTGAGTAAATATATTTCTCCTATGAGGTTGTTTGGTACAGCCATGAATGACTTGTATTAGAGCATCTTTATGCCTCGAAAGCAAGTCTTTATATCGTTGAACTAGGTACAATTTTATGGGCTGTTGAAAAGTTTGTACCACTATTACTAAAATAGCTATTATAGACTCGGGAAGATTCTTAATGGTTATTTAATCTTGAATATCTATTCTTTTGTTACAGAAATTCATTACTGGAAGTGTCACATTTTCAGTAAATACAAACAAGTTTTGCTGAGTACCCAGTAATATTGGTATTTTTCAAATGAGGAGACTCCATGTCTTATGCTTCTTGGTTCAGTTTGAAGGCTGCCACACCTATGCTTAATGGTGAGGTGTCACCAGAGAAATATGATTGGTTTATCTTCAAACCCATCTTTAGTATTATATTTTGAGTACAAAAGGCATCTTTCTGTTTGCAGGGGAGTTGTACATCCCTGAGCACTAGGTAGGACAGCAGAACACTGCCAATAGGAAGACAGCTGAAGTCGAAGGCAGCACAAAGGCTTCAGAAACTGCCACCACTAGATCCTACTGATAGACAAAACCCTGCCATGAAATGACCCAAGTTCTAAGGCTGAAAAGTTAGACACACTGAAAGAACCAATACAATCTCCTCTGGGAACAGGAGAGGATAAAAGGACAAGGTAGAAACAGATCAAGCTGACTCTTGATTTTGGGAAGCACAATCCACTGACATGCCAAACAAATGGTAAAAAAGTCCACCACCACATTCCATAGAAGGGGGATACAGCTCGATATCCCCTCCCATAGGAGGGGGATACCACCTCTGCCAGGGCCAAACGAGCCACCACTCTCGGCACTGAAACTAAAACTTGCAGACTACCATGACGCTGAACGGAGCTCAAACTGTGATGGAGTTTGTGAAATGTGAAATCCTCTGTGCTTAACAAAAAAAAAACTCAGAACCAGTAACCAAGGACCACAGAGTTGAGATGCACCCATGAACACCATGACACCTGAGGTCCTTGCACTGAAAGCTCTGGGAAAGAACTGTGGTCCTCTGCCAGATGCCTAGGAAAACATCACCTAATGAGGGAGAGCTGTGCCACCAGAACCTCTTAAGAATTGAAGAAGGCAGTGAAACCTTTGTGGGGAGCACCAGTTGAACTATGCCACTGGCAATGAAGGGGTAATTTCCCAGAGAAGGCCCTGTTACTCTTGAACCAGGAGCCAACAGTCTTGAAAGATTGACATGCCTTGGCACTCTGACTAGGCTGTGAGGTAAGGAGGCTGGGTGCACCACATCAGCACGGCTCGAAACCTCCTGAGATAAGCGAGAGGTGGGGGGGAGAGCAAACTTGGAGCATGTCTGCATTACCAATGCTCCACCTTATCAAAATAATGTGAGTTCCATTTCCGGGGCATTCAAGCCAGACCACCAGGATTGTAAAAATCTGAGAATTGCATACCATCTTCCATAAAGCCACAACCTGTGAGGGGGCTTGGCTAATACCGATGTTTAACAATAACAGGTGTTGCAGCACCAGGGATGAAAACTCAACTCAGTATGTAGAATGGTGGGATAAAAGGGTGATTATTGGTATGCATTAAAACCATATAACACCCAGGAAAATTGCAAACAGCAGTAGCAGGCTTGGAGGGGAATCTCCATACTACTACCAAACACTGACCTAATCTTGGGAAGACTGACTGAAAGACTGGGAATGTGCTCAAAACTCATGCCAAACCCTGACCTGGGAAAATGGGGTAAAGGGAGACGTAAGCTGCAACTGGAGCAAGAGCAAGGAATTGGCCACAAGTGTAAACAAACCCAGCCTGCCTCAACCACTGGGCCCCACAGAGACGCCCAAGCCCATGCACTAATAATAGGGAAGATAAGAAACTTAGATGATTGTCATGCCCTTCAAGAAGACCTGGATAAAATAAGTACATGGAGCAACACTTGGCAAATGGAATTTAATGTGAATAAATGCCATGTTATGGAATGTGGAATTGGAGAACATAGACCCCACACAACCTATAAATTATGTGAGAAATCTTTAAAGAATTCTGACAAAGAAAGGGATCTAGGGGTGGTTCTAGATAGAAAACTGTCACCTGAGGACCACATTAAGAACATTGTGCGAGGAGCCTATGCTACACTTTCTAACCTAAGAATTGCTTTAAAAATATGGATGGAGAAATACTAAAGAAATTGTTCACGACTTTTATTAGACCAAAGCTGGAATATGCAGCGGTTGTATGGTGCCCATATCTTAAGAAGCACATTAACAAACTGGAAAGGGTGCAACGACATGCCACTAAGTGGCTCCCAGAACTGAAGGACAAGAGCTACGAGGAGACGTTAGAGGCATTAAATATGCAAAAACTAGAAGATAGAAGAAAAAGAGGCGATATGATCACTACAGTACATTCAAAATAGTAACAGGATTTGATAAAATTGATAGGGAAGAATTCCTGAGACCTGGAACTTCAAGAACAAGAGGTCATAGATTAAACTAACGAAACAAAGCTGCCGGAGAAATATACGAAAATTCACTTGTGTAAACAGAGTGGTAGACGGTTCGAACAAGTTAAGTAAGAATGTGGTGGAGGCCATGACCGTCAGTAGTTTCAAAGTGTTATATGACAGAGTGCTGGGGAGACGGGACACCACGAGCGTAGCTCTCATCCTGTAACTACACTTAGGTAATTACTAGTCGACTGTTGGCTTATGCAACATTGAGGATAGAAAAAACATGCAGATGTAGCAGAGATGGAACAAGAAGCCACTACAGGGGACAGACTCAAAAGGAAAGCCAACACTTAGCTGAAATATGAAGCCAGGAAGGGCACTTGGGAGATTTGCAAAACAATACCAGCCTTATGACTGATAAAGGCAGCTTGCTGGGACCTCGAGTCACCTGGGCCGACATCTGGTGATAAGCGAATCTTGTTAACTAGCAAATTATGCATACTGGAAGAGTGTACATAGTTTGCATCAGGGTTACAAATGTATTTTACATAATTACTTATTTTGGGGTGTCCTACCTTTGTTTGTTTTTCTTTGACCCAAATCAAAAGTGTGTGTAATGGGTGGGGAAAAGTGGCACTTGATATTAGTCCTGGTTCTCAGTAGGCACGTGTAACTTAGGGAGGCTTCCAGAAAATACTAAGAAAATTATAATTTTTTAAACATTTGTCATGAAAATGCTAATGGTATTGTTTTCGGAAATATTGTATGACCTGTTCACATTTGTTTTGTTCACCTGGTTAAAGAGGAGTGATGGCACTATGTCTGAAACATAGGGGCTGTTGGAAAGACTGGGGATAAGTGAAAAACTATAATCTGGTTCTGGTAAATATCATAATGGCTGGTTGAAATTTAGATTTTGCTCAGAGCATGAGCAATGATAGGATATGAAGACTATCTCCTTTAAAATTGCTCAGAATGTTTTAAAGATTTCCACAGAAGGGTTCAACATTAATAGTTGCAGTCATAGAAAACTCGCTGAACAATTAAAAAAAATTATTTTATGCATTTTATCACGTCATGTAGTTACCTTCATTTTTTTTTAACACAGGGGTAAAGAATATAGGAAAAACAAAACCTTGTTTTGAATACTATTCTTCTGTGCACATACAGATAATGTCTACTGTAACCAGTGCTCAGTCCAGGGGGTTATCGTCACACCAGATTTTTACCTGATGGCCACAAACCCTAGTGGCCGCGACGAGGACAGAAAGCTGGCGTCTTGTCTAAGGCCCCCGCATTTGCCTTCTCTTTTCTAGGTATATTTTTAAACTCAAAACAGTTTTAGCAGCTATGGCTTCGATGGGTAGGCAGTTCCACGGGTTAATAATTCTGAGGGTGAGAAAGCATCTCCTGTTCTCAGTACTACATTGTGGTTTGTTGAGTTTGAAACCATTGCTCCTTGTTTCTGTTGCATATGACTTTCTGAAGAAAATATCCAGATCAACATCCTCTAACTTGTTCAATATTTAAAAAGTTTCAATGAGATCTGCCCTATCATGCTTGGTTTGCAGTGTTGTTAGCCCTGTGGCCCTCAGCCGTTCCTGATACAAGAGATGACTTGCTCTAGAATGACTTTTGTTGCCTGGTGTTGCACCTTCTCCAGAGTAGCTATGTCTTTCTGGAAATGAGGTCTCTATGCTTGGATACAGTAATCTCTGGATACAGAGATTGTTCCCCTGGATAAAGTGGATATCATTGTATTAAATTAATATGTTGATTTTAGTTATCACCCAATTTTTATATAAATACATGAACTGTAAATACAATATGGTTAAAGTAATGTATATATTGTATGTGTAATTATCTAAGTGTAGTTCAGGATAAGAGATACTCGTGGTGTGCTGTCTTCCCAGTATTCTGTCGTATAATTTGAAACTACTGACGGTTTTGGCCACCACCACCACCTCACTTAACTTGTGCCAACCGTCTACTACAATGTTTGCAAAAGAAAATTTGCTAATTTCTTTGGCATCTTTGTTTCCTTAGCTTGAATCTGTGACCTCTTGTTCTTGATGTTGCTGGTTTCAGGAATTCCTCTGAAACTGCTTTCAAATTGGTCGATTCCCATCTTTATTTTGTAAGTGGTGATCATATCACCTCTCTTCGTCTATTTGGCATATTTAACGCCTCTAGCCTCTCTTCGTAACTCGTTTTTCAGTTCCGGAAGCCATTTTGTAGCATGCCTTTGCACCTTTTCAGTTTATTGATGTGTTTTTGAGATATGGGCACCATAGTTATTCTATTGATTATGTAAACTAAAGTGAAACAACCATATAAACCCTCTTACATGATTATCACAGCTCACTCCTTGACTTAGCTTGTCAGCAAATATATGCTGCCACCATCCACAAGCCAAATGACTCCATCTCCTAGTGCGTACGAAACCCAAAAAGATTTTAATATTTGTGTTTTTTAATTTTTCTTAATTCCTGATAATGCATTACCAATAATGGTAGGGAGCTTGCCATAGGAAGTTGCTGCTTGTCAAGCTCTCTAGTGATGGATAAGAGTAGACCAGGTTCTTGTTTTCCCTGCCACTGGTCTCCTAACAGTTGACCATGGAACGTTAAGACATGTAAATGTCTACTTGGTGTTGATTTTCAGGTTGGTAGATTGCATGGACTCTTTGAGAACTTGACTATGTTCCTCATGTTGTTTCGTCCTTGCCTCCGTGGAGGGTTCCCCCTTCCTAAATTTGTAAAACCCTGACCCAAATGACTAAAGCTTTTACCTCTCCTACAGTTCTGAAACACCTTTTCCTTGAACACTTTTCTTCCCATGCCCCTCCATTCCCATCTTCACCGATGGGTCTAAGTCTGCAGACGGTGTAGGCTACTCTGTTGTTTTTCCTAACCACACCTATGTGTGTTGCCTGCCTCCAGAGACTACCATCTTCACTGCAGAACTTTATGCT
>WNGS01009202.1:6689121-6710311 GCA_020271785.1 Procambarus virginalis
AATGCAAACAAGCCTGAATGGTCCCCAGGACTAGATACAACTGAACTCACACCCCAGAATTGACTCGAACCCATACTCCCAGGAGCCCGCAACTGGTATGTACAGGGACGCTTTAAACCACTTGACCATCACGACCGGACCACAAGGAAGTGATAGCCGAGGCTATATAACCACTTCCCGCCGGTCCGTCGGATGGTCAAGTGGTTTAAGGCGTCCCTGTACATACCAGTTGCGTTGCTCCTGGGAGTATGGGTTCGAGTCACTTCTGGGGTGTGAGTTTTCAGTTGTATCTAGTCCTGGGGACCATTCAGGCTTGTTTGCATTTGTGTTCCTCACGTGTTGCCCCAAAACATGGGTGATTTGATAAAATGCTATGCCCAAATTACCATCCGAGTGCCGGCGGGGAAGTGGTTTCATATCCTCGGCTATCACTTCCTTATGTCCGGTCGTGATGGTCAAGTGGTTTAAAGCGTCCCTGTACATACCAGTTGCGTTGCTCCTGGAGTATGGGTTCGAGTCACTTCTGGGGTGTGAGTTTTCAGTTGTATCTAGTCCTGGGGACCATTCAGGCTTGTTTGCATTTGTGTTCCTCATGTGTTGCCCCAAAACATGGGGTGATTTGATGGAATGCTGTGCCCAGGATTGCCATCCGAGTGCCGGCGGGGAAGTGGTTCATATAGCCTCGGCTATCACTTCCTTGTGTCCGGTCGTGATGGTCAAGTGGTTTAAGCATCCCTGTACATACCAGTTGCGTTGCTCCTGGGAGTATGGTTCGAGTCACTTCTGGGGTGTGAGTTTTCAGTTGTATCTAGTCCTGGGGACCATTCAGGCTTGTTTGCATTTGTGTTCCTCACGTGTTGCCCCAAAACATGGGGTGATTTGATGGAGTGCTGTGCCCAGGATTGCCATCCGAGTGCCGGCGGGGAAGTGGTTCATATAGCCTCGGCTATCACTTCCTTGTGTCCGGTCGTGATGGTCAAGTGGTTTAAAGCGTCCCTGTACATACCAGTTGCATTGCTCCTGGGAGTATGGGTTCGAGTCACTTCTGGGGTGTGAGTTTTCAGTTGTATCTAGTCCTGGGGACCATTCAGGCTTGTTTGCATATATATATATATATATATATATATATATATATATATATATATATATATATATATATATATATATATATATATATATACACACACATACTGTATATATAAAATAAAGTTAGATATATATACACACACACTAAAAGAATAGGGGTGGTAGGAGAAGAAAATATCAAAGTGTTCAGTGAGGATCCACAAGGTCTTCTCCGAGTACTCATTATTTTCTTCCCCGAGGCTATGGGTCCCTACACTTGCACCAAGGTGGTACCCCTATATATATTTATATTAAAAATAATATAAAAGCTACAAAATTGTCTTTGCCACGGGCTAGGTAAGCCTTCATCAGGAAAGGAGGTAAATATTTTAAACATTGGAAAAGCACAAGAGCTACCAATTAACAGTTTAGATGACTGTTTCTATATTAAAATTTGTAGATGTGCTGGAAAGTTTAGGAGCAAGAACTTGTATACAGTAATTATGAACTGAAGTACAATAACTCTTGTTTGCTGCCTGTGATATTTAGAAATACTGTATCTTATTCATTAGATAATATTAATTTGTTCTTATTGTTGAGTACTTTATGATTTGTAATTCCCTCCTTATACCTTTGATTTGTGTTATTCCAGATACCATGTAGGCACAAAGTAGTTTAAAGCTATGAAAATGGTATTCAACCACATGATTCCACAACCACAACCACTCCAGCTTCTTCATAGTCCCCGAGTACTCACTAGCTCAGCTCATTTCAAATTTAAAGCTACACACCAGGATAAAACAAACATTAGGCTGGAAGTCAGAAAGGAACTGGCATCAAATCCTAAATTGGTGCAAAACACAGTTGATCACAGTAAGTCTCTGATAATTTTTGGTTGCAAAGAAAAGACGATAACATCTAGGCCAGAAAGAGCTGTAGAAGAAGAGAAAGTAGTGGATAAAATTGTTAGCCTCGTGGAAGGTCTTACTACCATAGAGAATGTCTGACTACAGGAGGACTGGAAGGTACGTAAAAAGGAAAGCTAGACCTTTGAGGATCACCTTGAATGGTGCCAAACTGATGGAAGAAGTACTAAGGAATGCTAGAAAATTACAAAGTAATGAGATAGGGAAAGTATGGTCGTTAAGACGAGATCTTTCAAAAGAAGACAGAGAAGCTGAAACTGAACCTCATCGAGGCAAAACGTTTAAATGAGAGCAGGAATGAAGAAGAAATCAATTCTTTTTTCTACAAAGTGATAGGGGTAGGCAGACCAGTAAAGTGGTACATAAAGGCAAACCAACAAAATCCTTAGAGAGAGGGGGAGTGAAGAATAAGGAGAGGGGGAACAAGTTCCTGAAAATTGCATTCACCAACATCGATGGAGTGAGATCAAAGATACTGGAGTTAAGTGATGTAATACAGCTGCAGACACCAGACATTGTTGCACTCGTGGAGACAAAACTTGAAGATGATATTTTAAATGATGATATATTCTCAAGAGGCTACTCAGCCTGGAGATGGGACAGAAAAATTAGGAAAGGCGGTGGCGTTGCTGTGCTGGTGAAAGAACACCTAAAGGTAAGCAAAATAATAATTGCCAATCCACAAGAAGTTGACATAACAGCACTAGAGATCTGCAATCAGGATGATGAACTAACGATCATAAATGCATATAGTTCACCGCCAAGCAACACATGGACAAAGGAGGAGTAGATAATACACGAGATAATAATAATAAACGATAATAACAATACAGTAATAATAAACGATAATAAACGAGTTATAAAGTCTTATAACAATAATGAGAGAAATTATAGCGAGAGATGATAAAGATAGATCACGTCTGTTGGTAGTTGGTGACTTCAACTTGAAATCCATAGACTGGAAGGCGTATGAAGCTAGAATGGAGGATTTTTGGACTTTTAAACCGTAAAAGGTTTCAATGAGGTTTCGTAAACCTCATCTTGGAAACATTCATGTTTCAACATGATAAACAAGCTACGAGGATGAGGGAAGGGGATGTTCCCTCCATGCTGGATTTGATATTTACCAGGAAAGAGGAAGAGATAGTTGACATTCAGTACATCCCTCCCTTGGGTAAAAGTGACCATGTCTTTTGGGAATAAAGTATGCAATGCGTTATAATCTGGAAGAAAATGAGGTTGAAGCAGTTGAAAAGCCTGATTTTAGGAGAGGTCATTATGGGGAACTCAGACATTTCTTGAAGGAATTTGACTGGAAAGGCTTGCTCTTAGGACATGCAGTAAATGAGATATATGTCAAGTTTTGTGATATATATGATAAAGGCACAAATTTTTTTTATACCAAAGCCGAGATGCAGAACTAGGAAACAGGATTGGTTCAACAGAAATTGCGAGAGGGCCAGAGACCAAAAGACACAAAAATGGAATCAATATAGGAAGAGGCCAAACCCCCAAACATACCAGCAATAGAAAGATGCGAGAAACAACTACACGGCAGTGAGGAGAGAGGCAGAAAGAAATTTTGAAAAAGAGATTGCGGACAAAGCAGTCATTTTTTGCGGATGTAAAACAGAACCCGGTCTATTCTATAAATTCATAACAACAAATTGCAGGTGAAGGATAATATTCAGAGGTTGAAAATGGGAAATAGATTCATGGAAAATGAAAGGAAATGTGTGAAACATTAAACGAAAAGTTCCAAAGTGTGTTTGTACAAAATGAAATCTTCAGAGAAACAGACACAATAAAAAATTCCAGAGAACATAGAGCAAATAGAGGTGTCTAGAGACGAAGTGGAGAAAATGCTCAAGGAGCTAAGTAAGAACAAAGCAGTTGGTCCAGATGGAGTTTCACCATGGGTTCTGAGAGAATGTGCACTTGAGCTCTGCATTCCACTTCACCTGATTTTACAGGCATCGCTGTGTAAAGAAGTTGTAGCTGATTGTGTGGAAAAAGGCTAACATCGTTCCAATCTACAAAAGTGGCAGCAGGGAAGACCCCTTAATTACAGACCTGTATCATTGACAAGGGTAATAGTCAAAATATTGGAAAAAATAATTAAAATAGTCAAAATATTGGAAAAAATAATTAAAACTAAATGGGTAGAACACCTGGAGAAAACTATATAATATCAGACAGACAGTATGGTTTTCGATCTGGAAGATCCTGTGTAACGAATTTACTCAATTTCTATGATTGAGCCACAGAGATTTTACAGGAAAGAGATAGTTGGGTTGACTGCATCTATCTGGACCTAAAAAAGGCTTTTGACAGAGTTCCACATAAGAGATTGTTCTGGAAACTGGAACATATTGGAGGGGGTGACAGGTAAGCTTCTAACATGGATGAAAAGTTTCCTGATAGAAAAATGAGGGCGGTAATCAGAGGCAATGTATCGGATTGGAGGAATGTCACAAGTGGAATACCACAGGGTTCAGTTCTTGCACCGGTAATGTTCATTGTCTACATAAACGATCTACCAGATAGAATACAGAATTATATGAACATGTTTGCTGATGATGCTAAGATAATAGGGAAGATAAGAAACCTAGATGACTGTCATGTCCTTCAAGAAGACCTGGACAAAAGAAGTATATGAAGCACCACTTGGCAAATGGAATTTAATGTGAATAAATGCCATGTTATGGAATGTGGAATAGGAGAACAGAGACCCCACACAACCTATAAATTATGTGAGAAATCTTTAAAGAATTCTGATAAAGAAAGAGATCTAGGGGTGGTTCTAGATAGAAAACTATCACCTGATCACCACATAAAGTACGATTTGCGAAGAGCCTATGCCACACTTTCTAACTTCAAAATTGCTTTTAAATACTGTACATGGATGGCAAAATACTAAAGAAATTGTTCACGACTTTTGTTAAGCCAAAGCTAGAATATGCAGCGGTTGTGTGGTGCCCATATCTTACGAAACACATCAACAAACTGGAAAAGGTGCAAAGACATGCTACTAAGTGGCTCCCAGAACTGAAGGGCAAGAGCTACGAGGAGAGGTTAGAGGTATTAAATATGCCAAAACTAAAATACAGAAGAAAAAGAGGTGATATGATCACTACATACAAAATAGTAACAGGAATTGATAAAATCGATAGGGAAGATTTCCTGAGACCTGGAACTTCAAGTACAAGAGGTCATAGATTTAAACTACTGTAACTAAACAAAGATGCCGAAGAAATATAAGAGAATACACTTTTGCAAACAGAGTGGTAGACGGTTGGAACAAGTTAGGGGAGAAGGTGGTGGAGGCCAAGACCGTCAGTAGTTTCAAAGCGTTATATGACACAGAGTGCTGGGTAGACGGGACACCACGAGCGTAGCTCTCATCCTGTAACTACACTTAGGTAATTACACCTCATGTTTCCCTAGATCATCCACTAATTTATACAGTACTTTGTTTACATTCAAGCTATGGTGCTTTTGGGTGCAGAATAAAATAATCATAACTGCACTTTTTGAGAAATTCTAGATACTGTACATGAACCTGTATCCATGCCTTATGATAGGTAAAGGACTCTGCTCAGATCAAATCTACTTATTATTTGCCTTCATATACTGTGGCGTACAGTTGTTCTCTTCATGTGTTAGATAGCATTACTGTACTGTACTTATTAGCTTTTAAGAAATTATGAAGAATTTGTTGTGTTTGTATGATATGCATTGACAATCTTTTATAACCAGATGTCATCAGAGAGGAAAATAATTACCTTTTTTATAAATTAAAATTAAAATTTATATTAACCTTAACTATTCTAGAAATTGTAAATGCATTGAATACTAACTTTATGCTACTGATGAATTACATCTATTTTCTTTCACCATCCATTTTCCAATGTTTAAAGACAAACATAGGGAATATTTTTAAACAAAGACCAATGTTTAAACATTCTGATGGAATGGTTTTAATGCTATATAATAACTCAGACTAATTAAACTCTACATAATCATCTAGTAATGATGATAATGATTTAGGGGCAACGTTAGTAAATGTGCAGTATGTGCCTCGATGTAGCTATATCAAGTAAAAACACTAAGTCTTATGGCCTCATATAGTCTTTCAGTGGAAAACTACTTTCTTTTGTCACCCAACACACTGTTCAAAAGCACCTTGACAACTTCTGGCTACACCTAGGACACAAGTGCCAAATTCCCGACCTGCTCAGTGGACCAATTAGAACACTCTATCGGCCATTTTTTGAACTCTGGGTAGTTGAATAATTAAACTCATTGCCTTCTAGCAGAATCTTGAAGGCTCCCACACCTTGTGGCAAAACTCAAGCTCAACAGCAAAAATCTTCCAGCGACCTTTAGCAAAGCAAAAACCAGACACCCCTCCATGCCTCAAGGATACACTAGAGTCCAACTAGGTCTGCTAACTCCTAGTAACTTTCCTGAAAGTTACTGCATCGCACATTTTGGCCTATTCTGTCAGTGTCCATCTATGATGTTGGCTGGTAACCTATTCTATTCATCTACCACCCTGTTGGCAAACCGGTATATCCTCACAGCCTTCCTGAATCCGAGCTTGTCCAGCTTATAAGCATTATTACAGGTTCTGACTTGGGCTGATACTGTTGTTGTTGTAGGATTAGGAGCAGTGACAGCACATGGCCATATGTTCTCTGTTGTTCTGATAAGCCAGGAAATAGAAGAAAAACTACTAGTACTGTACCATACCGCAGATAAATGCACTGCATTGCAATTGCTTGGTGACACACGGGCATCCCCTAGGGATGTGAGAGCCAGTACCAACCCCACATAGAGCCAACTGGAAGACTGTATATGGATGCCCAGTGACCCCAGATGACAATGCGGTTAGCCAAATAAAATCAAAGTCAATCGGCTAAAGCATGAATTCCCCCCCCCCCCCCGCCCCAATACTCAAAACCCAAATGGGCAAAATTCACTGACATCTTCCAGTGACCCCCAGCCCCCAGCAGAGCAGTAGTCAGCCACCCACCACCACACCACGTGGGAACACCAGGAGCCCGCCAAAACCTACCAACTCCTGGCACCTCTCAGCCAATAAAATCCCGGACACCAACTTCTTCGCTTGAAGAACAAGACAGAAAATGGGGGAAAAAGCCAGCATTGAATGTAATGAAACTCCATTTTCTGGGCGAGTCCCAGAGGCTTCCCGGAGCTATCCAGGCTGATATAGCATTACTGTAGACACCCACTAATCCAGATTTTGCCTATCCGGAAAATGCCCTAATCCAACAAAAATCGTGACCGGATAAAGTTATCTCCCCATCCAGACAAAATGTCCATGGAAGCCGGACTATCAGATATTTGGCCGGATCAGAAATCTGGGCCGGTTAACTTGCTACCGATGTTACCCAATCCAGACAATAAGCCGGACAAGTGGTGAATAGTCCGGATCAGAAAGACAGGCGTCAGGCCGTACCGTATTCATCCCGTATGGCTGTGCCTCAAGGTGCGTGGTGTAGGCAGGGGGGGTGGGGTGGGTGAGTGGTGCAGGAGGGGAGTGTTGGGAGGGACTGCCTGGTGAATAAGGGGGGATGTGGAAGGGGCCTATACACTACAGGAATTATCATTAATTTTAGAACAATTCACCACAGACAAAAACAAAAGAAATAATTATATAATAACAAATATACAAGTTTCCTAAAACAATTTGCATAGGCTGAAGTTTGTTCAAAATATATTGCGAGTTATTTCTGCTTGGCGGCTTACGTAACATGCCTGCCTGCCCCAAGTGGACCCGTCCAGGCCTGGTCAAGCCGAAAAGCCCATGTGCTCCCGTCCCTCACATTATACCACAGTGCTGCATCATCAGTGAAACATTTTTTTAAATAACTTTTTGGTTTTCGTAATAACTTTATTCATTTTTGGACAAGACTATGTCTGGTAGCAGCATCAATCGTTCTGGAGGTGTTAAGAAGAAGGTTGACATTAAAGACACAATACGTATTATACAACTTTGTGGAAGTGGCCGGTCAACTTCAGGTGTTGCCAAGGACTTTAATATAGGCACTAGTATTGTTTCTGATATTAGGAAACAAAAAGAGCAATACCTGAAATACATTTCAACCGGTGAGAGTGAAGGTGCAAGCACTAGCTGAGGGTGTGGTAGAAGAACTTTGAAGCCTTCGAAGCATGTACAGTTGGATGAGACTGTGTAAAACGCCCAGAAATAAGAAATCCTGCAAGCAGGTTTGCAGCAAGCCTTGAAATAAAGGATTTCCAAGCAAGTGAAGGGTGGGTTGCAAGGTTCAAAGGGAGGAACAATATTGGGAAGAGGAAAATTGTTGGTGAAAAATTGAGTGCAGATACAAGTAGTGTAGAACCATTTAAACATAAATTAAGAACATACATTTTGTCAAATAATTGATATTCTTATCAAATTTATAATGCTTCAAAGTATTGGAGTTTTCCGGGGTTCCAAAGCCCCGGCCTTACAAGAAAAAGCCGGGGCAGCCAGAATAGCAAGAAAAGGATGGACCCACTGGTCAGACCCCGGTGCTATGGCTAGAGGAACTGACTCGAATGCCTCCGCAGCCACCCCGGAAGGGACAACCCTCGAAACTGCACGAGTCTCAAAAACCTCTAAACCCTGGCCCGACCCCGAAGCCCTCAGATGCTTAGAAGCCGCAAGCAGGGGGGAGGGGGGTGGCACCGAATAAACCACATCAGGGGAAGAACAAGGGGATGCGGATGGAACCATGGCCAAAGCGACCAACACCCCCAAGTCCGGGTCCCTATAAACAAAATGGTGCAGCCTCGGCATCTGGGGAAGCAACCAACCTAGTGCGCTGCAGCAACCTAAACCTATCTTGAAACGTGCAAGCTGCCTACACCCGAATGTTATCATCATCAGATTGGGCAAACTGAGTCATACAAGCAACAAAACTCGCAGGACTCTGGGTCGAGTGTGTCACCGACCCAACAGGCAGCATGACTGAGGCAAAAAACATGAGCGTCAACCTGAGACAAGGGGACAGAGCAACCCTCAAACTCGCAAAAAACGAGAGGAGACTCGGGGGTCACATCCAATGGACCCGAGCGCCCCCGCGGGGTTTCCCAGGACCCTAGACTGGGTCTGCTAAGGGTTATCCCAGGCAGTGTACTGCTAACCGGCGCCCAAGCTACCAACCAGCACTGCTAAAGCTGAACCACCGGGACATGTCCACTCATGAGGGCGAAGCGTGGGGTACTACCAAACACAAACAACCCTAATATAAAGGGGGAAGAGACCAAGGTAGACCCCCCCCTGCCAGGCAAAAACAAAAAGAAAAGAAAAACCTTGCAAGATGACAGCATACCCAGAGGAAACAGATCCAGCTGCTGTTATAGGTGAAAACTAGCTGCACAGTACCCTGCGCCCCTACCAGTACAAAAACTACCACTTACCCCAAGGCAAACTAGGGAGGAAATCCCACAAAACACTCGGGGCGATCAATCGCCAAGCAGCAAAAGATCAACAGAGGTAGACCCAAGGTGACTTGTGGAAGGTAACACCAAGCCCCTAGGGCAGTACTTACAGGGCACTTAGGGAAGGGAGCCCTAAGTGCATGCAGCCCGAGTACCTAGGAATAATACTCCGAGCTCGCACACACCACCGAAGAGAAGTACTGAACCCAGGCCCAGCACAATAAGAATCTGGAGCTGAAGCCACAACGACCAAGTGTAACACCTAAGGTTTGGTTTAGTTTTATTATATATATACATGGAGATACATGAGTCACAGACAAGGAATTTGAGAGGCGCCAGTTTGTCGGCCTGGATCTCACACCTGTAGTGTTGTTGACCACCAAGTGACCTGAGGTCGGATCATGCAAATCCCACCTGGCTCCTGCTAATCTTATAATTTAGCCTGGTAGCCTTCAAACATGCCGACCTTTAAGGAGTGGCTGGTAGAGTGCCGGAGGCTATCTACTTGTGGGCGCAGTTAGCTACTAGGTTCCCCAATATATACTCGGAGAGCTATCGATTCGAGAGGAGAAGGAGCATAAGAAGCGATAGGAGACCAGCCAGCCGAGGCCAGCCGTCGGGATAGGCTGTCAGCCGGTGGGGCGGGAGAGTCTCTGTCAACTACAGACCCCCTCCCCCCCTCTCTCTATTCAACGGAGACTCAGACACTTGGCGAGTTGAACATTGAGGTGACTTGGTCGTAGTTACAAGTGTTGTGTGATGATCAGGGGCAGTCAGTTGTAGGGTTCTCAGATTCTTGGATGATGACTCACTTTGCAGATTAATCTTGAACATTTTTAATTGCTTAAATTATGAGACTTATCATGTGAAATATAATTGAAATTTATTATTTAAATTGTGTTTAACTTTGTTCCCTAGAGTTCTGAGTTGAGATGAGAAAGTCTCTGCGGTTACTGGTTCCATGATTTTAATGAATACATGATAAAGATGGAACATACTAATACTGACCTAATGATAACATCTTTTCTGAATATTGAGATACAGACAAGTTCCATTCCTTGTCTTGTATGTAATGATCTAGAATGGATGGTGGCAGCAATTTTCAATTTCTTCTTCTACTATCATTTCTAGCATTTCAATTTCTTCTGCAATTTCTCACTTCTTCTAACTTCTAGAATTTCTTCTTCTACTAATTTCTACTTATATCTACTTCTAGAATTTCTACTGCTCCTATCAGCATTTCTACTTCTATTATCTGCCTTTCCACATCTACCTATCTACCCTTCTACCTCTTCTACTTCTCCTACTCACTTCCTACTTACTCATTATTTATTCCCCCCCCCATTACACAAGCCTAAATCCATCAGCTGAGGAACTAAGGTGTGGATCACTGGAGTGGGGGTCTGGGGCTCCCCCTTCCCCCTCTCGGGGAGAGGGGAGCTGCGCAGACATGTGGCGCGGCTCGTGTGACGTTATGCTCGTTTTCAATTGGGGGACTTCTGTCCACTTGTTTTGTTATTTTCGTTGGTTTCACCAGAATAGGGGTTTGTTTTGGGTGCTTACCTTTCTGGGTGCCTGTCCCAGTCGATGGCAGATATAGAATGCTCCAAAATCACATGTGCGTTTCTATAGGCCATTGCTCCTCGTGCCTTTCTGAGGGGGCCAGGTTTTGGCCGTGGTACCCGGTAGGCCTAGAACTCCACCAACATTGAAAGCCAAAAGTTAGGTCTATCCCTATCAGCCTGGATAGCTGGATAGCTCCAGGGAGCTGTAGGAGCTTTCCCCTGAAAGGGCTTTCGACAGAGCACCACATAAGAGGTTGTTCTGGAAGCTGTAACATATTGGAGGGGTGACAGGTAAACTTCTAACATGGATGAAAAATTTTCTGATAGAAAATTGAGTGCTTCTCAATATATGATACATTGTATCATTCTCAATATATGATACATTATACCCGATACATTGCCTCAATCAGAGGCAATGTATCGGATTGAAGGAATGTCACAAGTGGAGTACAGGTACCACAGGGTTCAGTTCTTGCACCGGTAATGTTCATTGTCTACATAAACGATCTACCAGTTGGTATACAGAATGAACATGTTTGCTGATGATGCTAAGATAATAGGGAAGATAAACTTGGATGATTGCCATACCCTTCAAGAAGACCTAGACAAAATAAGTACATGGAGCACCACTTGGCAAATGGAATTTAATGTTAATAAATGCCATGTTATGGAATGTGGAATAGGAGAACATAGACCCCACACAACCTATAAATTATGTGAGAAATCATTAAATAATTCTGATAAAGAAAAAGATCTAGGGGTGGTTCTAGATAGAAAACTGTCACCTGAGGACCACATTAAGAGCAATGTGCGAGGAGCCTATGCTACACTTTCTAACCTCAGAATTGCTTTAAATACATGGATGGAGAAATACTAAAGAAATTGTTCACGACTTTTTTTAGACCAAAGCTAGAATATGCAGCGGTTGTGTGGTGCCCATATCTTAAGCACATCAACAAACTGGAAAAGGTGCAAAGACATGCTACTAAGTGGCTCCCAGAACTGAAGGGTAAGAGCTACGAGGAAAGGTTAGAGGCATTAAATATGCCAAAACTAGAAGACAGAAGAAAAAGAGGTGATATGATCACTACATACAAAATAGTAACAGGAATTGATAAAATCGATAGGGAAGATTTCCTGAGACCTGGAACTTTAAGAACAAGAGGTCATAGATTTAAACTAGCTAAACACAGATACCAAAGAAATATAAGAAAATTCACTTTCGCAAACAGAGTGGTAGACGGTTGGAACAAATTGGGGGAGAAGGTGGTGGAGGCCAAGACCGTCAGTAGTTTCAAAGCGTTATATGACGCTTTGGGAAGTACTGGGAAGACGGGACACCACGAGCGTAGCTCTCATCCTGTAACTACACTTAGGTAATTACACACACACACACACACCTGAACTCTCCTTGTTATCGACATGTTGAGGTATTGTCTTTAATGTTGTTTCTAGTGTATTTGATGTTTCGTGCTGGTGCTTCTTCTTCTTTCTAATAAGTGTGTTTACATGTTGGGTGGAGGTGGCGGGAGAAGATAAGTGAGAGAAGAGTATAAGTGAGAGGTGGTGTGACAAGTGAGGGTCGGGGCGGGGGCAGAGGGGCTCGGGGCCGCCACCACGAGGATCAGACCCTGGCGGCGCCCGCCTCAACACTCTTCCTCACCAACAACCGTTTGCCAGCAAGTATTGTCTTGGAGAATCTCGGGAGAAGTTAACGTCTGAGGTTAGTCTCCCGGGTGGGTGGAATATCGTAACGGTTAAGTGGTAGTTGCTGGTGCAGTAGAAGGTTGAGTCGGGCCCCGGGACGTATATGTGGCACCGTTATACTGTGTGTGCTCGAGGCCTCCGCAACTCTGCTCGTGCATCAGCCTCCACTCTCAATTTTCTCATGATCCACGTTGGTTGGAAACAAATCTAGATAGTTTCTGGCACTCTGGGGGTTCTCTGCCTTTGTTGACCGCCAGAGTTTCCTGTGGCATCGCGAAGGTTGTTACTTTCTATTGTCTTATTGTTTCATATAACATGAGGCTTCAGCACAAATGGCCGAGTTTACTTTGTGTAGTTGAGTAGTTCTCCCTTGGTGTCTGTATTTGTGGTAATGTTGCTTGTAATAAAGTATATTCGCTGTAAAACGACAAGCGAATAATTGCTTTAAAGGAAATGTTTGTGTAATTGTTTCATTAGCTATTTAAATCAGTTAAATGACATTTTTACTTGGTCATATTCCTGTATAACTAACATACTAATAACTTATGGTTGTCTTCATATATTGAGTATGAGAAAGATTATTGTAGGACTTTTCATTGCTGTGAAGATTGATGGTTCTTGCATGCAGTGATTTCTCCAGTGCGGTAGATTTTAAAAATGGATTCTGCACTATTGGGTATGCGGATGACGAGTGGCAATGACGTGGCTTGAAGATATGAGGACTAATCTATACATCAGTAGACGAGGAGATGACAATGTTTCAGTCTGTCCTGGACCATTATCGAGTAGATTGTGATAACGATCCAAGATGGACTGAAACGTCGTTGTCTCGTCTTGTGGTGTGTGGTTTAATAATAATATGTATATGTACCAAAATGATCACAGCATTGCTTAAGTTACTGTCACCACTAGATTATCGGACTACATAGGAAGGACCCCAGTCAAATAATCACGTGTTCGGATAATGGTACTTTTCATCTCCCGAGTCCAAAGTGAAAACCATTCCAACTATTTTTATACTACAAACATAATTTGAATTGCCTTGCCACATATAAATTATAGATATTCACTAGAAACCTCAACTTACCTTGTTGGTGTTCGTCTTCTTGATTGATGCCACACATCTTGAAGTTAAGAATTGTTGACAATTTATGTAACCTATACAGTACTCGCACAACACTAAAATTAACACTTAAAATTACTGTACAGTTCATTAAGCAAGGTTAGTTTTGACTGCCAGCTGCTGAAGCCTCACTGGTTGAAGGTCCTTGGGTTGAAGGCCTGTGAGGCCTTGCTTGTTGAAGGCGCTTGGCTTGCCTGTGATGCCTCGCTTGGCAAAGGCGATTGGCTTGATTTTCTTACCATATAAGAATCAAGTTTAGCTTGCCTTCTGTGTTCATTGGCCTGTTGTATGATCAGCTCTTTGGTTCGCCTCAGGCTTCACTTCACTTGAAGTCGACTGGCCATTTTCACAAAGTTGTATAACACACAACTTGTCCTTAATTGTTAGGACAACCTTCTTCCTCTTAACACCTCCAGAACGATTGTTGCTGCTACCAGACATAGTCTTGGCCAAAAATGTTCAAAGTTACCATGAAAATAACTTTTTTTTTTTTAAATATTTTACTAATGGCGCAGCACTGTGGTATAACACGAGGGACTTGAGCACATGGGTTGACCAGTGTTGGAGGGTCCACTTGGGGCAGCTATAGTACGTTACGTAGGCCGCCAGGAGAAAAAAACCACTTGGGAAACTTCAGCCTTTGCAAATTGTTTTTACGAAACTTATATATTTGTTATTACATAATTACTAGTATTTTTGTTTTGGCTATGATGAATTGTTCTAAAATTAATGGTAATTCCTGTACTGTTGTGTATAGGCCGCTCCACTTCCCCCTTTTCCTCCTCAGGTGGTCCCTCCCAACGCTCCCCTCTCCCCCGACACCACCCACCCACCCCTCCCACTCCTCCACCATGTGCCCTCGAGCCACAGCCAGAGGGGATTAATACGGTACGGCCCGCCCATGGCTTTCATATCCAGACAATTCAATTATTATCCGGCTGACTGTACGGATAGTGTAACGTTGGCAGCAAGTTAACCGGCTCAGATTTTTTTATCCGGCTAAACCAGCTTTCATCCGGCTCCCATGGCCATTTTGGTCAGATATTGAGAATTTTATCTGGTCACGATTTCGGCCATATAAAGGCTGTTCATATATACGGATGTTCGAATCCCGGATAATCGAGTGTCTACAGTATTAGCATTATCCTGTAATAAAGTACTTTGTTGACCCTAGTAGTATGCTAAGAGATCCAAGGATGCAACCATAGAACATAAGTGATGTCATGCACCTTGTACAGAGTATCTGTCAACAAGAACATATTTTGGTTGTTTATATAATAGCTGTGACATGCTACTGAACCTTGTATCCTAATAACACGAGAAGCATTGCAGTGGTGGGCTTTTTGGCTTGCACTATATGGATAACCTTAATTTGCTTTTAACTGCTATCCCTATCTATTTTGTTTTATTTGTACTACTGTATATACAAGAGTTGTTGTACAGCCACTAACATGCACAGCATTTCTGGGAAGGTCCTTAATCTTGAATAAGGACCTGGAATACAACTGCCAAATTGTTTAACAACCAGGTACCTATTTGCTGCTGGGTGAACAGAGCCATACAGTTAAGGATTGGTGCCTAGTCAATTCTCCCCGGCCATGATGCGAACCCTGGCCAAATTGCTGGTGAAGCGCAGGGAGTGTTACCACTTTGCCACAGGGACTGACTATTCTTAATGCCAGTTAAACTTTGTCTCGATAATGCATATCAAAAGTTCATTGCACTTGTCTACAGCAATATTACAGACTAATTCTTCCCAATATTCCTTCTGAAAGAATTTGTTCGGCTTGCTTCCACCTTTTTTTTTTTTACCAGTTTCAACGGTTTTAGCACCCTGTTCATCTGCCTTGTTTATGCACCAAACCCACTTGAAAACTTCAGTCATATCCTCCTAGGTCTCTCCTGCTAGTGCACATTGAGACTTTATTCTGTCCTCATAAAAAGAGAGTACCAGATATCAACCTGGTTTTCCTTTGTATTTTCTCAAGATTTATGTACACAAAGAAGCCTCAGTTGAGTCACACCTCCCCTCCTACAAGAACTTAGGTCGGGGTACACGTAACGGATGGCGTCGACTTCGACACACGTTTGTAGTACGTGAGCAAAGCATTTTCAAGCATTGTGGTCAAACAAAAGTTTTCGGTAAAGCACTTGTTCTGGAAGTGTTTGTTCCGGAAGTATTCGAACGTCATCAGTTGAGTCGTGTGTAAACTGTTTTTCATTCATAAACAGGGGTTTGACAGGTGCATGGAATGGACTTTGGCTTTTGTTTATGAGGATGGGCTGGAACATTGCCTGCTTTAAGTTCAGTGATATCTGAACAGTGTACATAGTCTTTAGCACTATCAGTATATTCTGTCATTATTACTGTATATGTAGCAGCTATTTAGTTATGATTTAGTGGTGATGTGGGCAGAAGCTCCATGGTAGTACTGTACTGTGAACTCTTGCTGCATGTGGTACTCTAGGTTGCTGTCTTGGTACTGAGGCCCTCACACTCAGAAGGTGGGCCCGCGATTTTTTTTTTTAACTGCATCCGTTTGGTACTTCCCATGGAAGTTTTAAAGTTTAGACCTAGGTTGACATTCGGAACCCCGATGAAACCACGATGTTAATTTGTGCATTTGTTGGTTTAAGAGTCAGTTTTTTCTCTTTTGCAATTTACTATTTTTTAAATTCTCTACCCAGTAAACTACTTAAGACATTTATTGTATTTTTACATCCAGTTGATTTCCAAATGAAAAATCTTGTAGATGTGTAACCAATTAATGAAGCTTAATGTTTCCAGTGGCTTATGTGTTAGCTGAGGAAATGTTTCACTTTGAAAATTACGGCAAAGAGCCCAGCAGAGGATGGAGGGGCGGTTATGGAAGAGGTTCACGAGGAGGAAGAGGGCGAGGCAGAGGGAGACAGAACAATCAAGAGGCAGTTGGGCATGCATTAGCAAATTTAAATGTAAATGAAGAGGTACCTGAAGGGTTAATAGAGCCGTGTAAAGTGTATGTTGGAAATTTGCGTCAAAGGGTAAGTGATTCAAAGTATTTTGATAATTTCAACCCATCTTATTTAGATAGTACTGTTTGTACCTACTGTATGTGGACCTTTGTACATGCCTAGACGTAATGGATAAATATTCGGAAAAATAAAGGTAAAAACCAAACCTAAATGTTCCTGGGCCTAGTATAGTGCATACATGTACAGTACTGTATTAGGCCTAGGAATGTTAGGTTAGGTTATTTTTCTTTGCAACACGAGTACAAACTTTTCTGGTTTGTTCAAATTAAATAGAAAAGATTTCTACTTTCTAATTGCCTTTCATGTCACTGTATGTACGATGGTTCTCGGTTATTATAAGTACAGTACTGCCTAAACTGGAGGGTGGGCTGCTAAATTTGCATGATAGAAAAAATTTCCTTGTATTAGTATCAATAATGTGTCATTAATCTGTAAAGGAATAAATTCCCTAGTAGTATATTATTTGTCTCTTTTTAGTAAGATTAAACTGCTGTAAAAGGTAGTGTTGTGGAAACTAAATATTGTGCGGCTATTGTTAAAATTAAATTTTAGGTGGAGGGGACAGCTGGACTTGGCGAGCAAGTGAGAGGAATGGTGATTTAAGTGTGAAAAACAGAATATGCTTATCAGTGACTTATGGGGTAGTGATGTATAGCTCTTTATTGCAGCCTTCTAGTTCTGGACTGCCTCTCTGGATGTTAAAGTTCAGAGTGGTATTTGTCTTGCCTCTAAGTTGTGGATGTCAATGGCTTGAATACGTTCTTTAAATATATTCACTTGCTGTGACCACTCTTACAGGGTACAAGAATTTCTGGGCATTTGTTGGATTCTATTGTATCCAGCTTCCACTGACGTGCATGTCTTTTCCCTCGATGTCTTAGTTGTAGTTACTCTCTTTCCTTTCAATTCTGGCACTGTACTAATCTAGTTGCAAACTTCTGTACTTTCTGAAGTTTCCATCTGTGCTTCAAGAGGAACAGATTGAATGGTGAGTGATCTCGCATGAATGGCAAGTATGGAATCCAAAGCCTCCACTGTTATGTTTTTAAAATGTTCTTAGGTTTGCCAGCTTACATGCTACTGCTGTTATCCAACTTGTCCTCGGACCAAGTACATTCCATTCATCGGTAGACCCCAAAGATGCATTCATTAATTGTAACATGCTGTTCACTCAAAATAGGAATTTTCTCAAATATAAATTTAATGTTTTATATTAGCATACAGTGCATATACTGTATAGGCATTGGTTTGGTTAGGTTAGGCGTCTTTGTAGATTCATAGATTCTGTTGGATTCTGTAGATTCAACATAGATTCTGTTGGCGGTTACAGTGGCACCTCGACTTAAGATTGCCCGGACTTATGATAATTTAGTTACGATGTAAATTTGATCGAAAAATGCGACTCGACATACGATGGTGTCGTCGACTAACAATATTTGTTGGTACACGTTTGGGTACACAGAGCGCGTTGTTCCCGGTCACGCGGCCGACCTGCCTCGGTTTACTCCAGCTGCCCGCTTAGTGATGATCACGCCTATAAGAAATTCCGTTTTTGTGGTAATTTTTTTTTGCGTTTTGAACATAAAAGTAATTATATATCACGCCATGGGTCCCAAGAAAGTCAGTGGTAAGGTTCAACATATGAAAACCCATGTAAGGATGACCATAGAGCAAAAACAAGAGATCATTCGTAAATATGAAGATGGTGTGCGGGTTGTTGGACTAGCTAGGCAGTACAACAAATCTCGATCAACGCTATCCACCATACTGGCTAAGAAAAAGGACACGAGTGCTAAAGTGGCAAAAGGCGTATCAATAATCACGAAACGTAGAACATAAACACTTGAGGATGTTGAACAGTTATTATTTGGATACACAGCAAGGAGTTAGCGGGTGATAGTTTCAGAGGCCATCATTTGTGAAAAAGCAAGGCAATTGCATGAAGACCTTTTAAAGAAAAACCCCTAGAACAAGTGATGCAAATGCGAAAGAGTTTAAGGCAAGCAGAGGATGGTTTGAGAAATTTAGAAAAAGTGGCATTCATAGTGTTCTGAGTGTTGTTGCGTTGCGAGCTGGGGAGGAACCCAATGCGAAGAACTGACCACCCGAAGAACTTCACACAATCCTCCCTTGGGTAAAAGTGACCATGTCTTTTTGGGAATAAAGTATGCAATGCATATAATCTGGAAGAAATATGACAGTCGATGCAATTGAAAAACCTGATTTAGGAGAGGACATTATGGCAACCTTAGAAAATTTTTAGTGAGTATAATTGGACAGACTTGTTGCTAGGCAAGGAAGTGAATGAGATGTATGTCAAGTTTTGTGAAATATATGATAAAGGAACAAAAAATTTATATAACCAAAACAGAGAAGCAGAACTAGGAAACAGGATTGGTTCAACAGAAAGTGCGAGAGGGCCAGAGACCAAAAGTCACAAAAATGGAATCAATACAGGAAGAGGCCAAACCCCCAAACATACCAGCGATACAAAGATGCGAGAAAACAACTACACGGCAGTGAGGAGAGAGGCAGAAAGAAATTTTGAAAAGGGATTGCAGACAAATGTAAAACAGAACCAGGTCTATTCTATAAATTCATAAACAACAAATTGCAGGTAAAGGATAATATTCAGAGGTTGAAAATGGGAAATAGATTCACGGAAAATGAAAGGAATGTGTGAAACATTAACGAAAAGTTCCAAAGTGTGTTTGTACAAAATGAAATCTTCAGGGAACCAGATACAATAAGAATTCCAGAGAACATAGAGCACATAGAGGTGTCTAGAGACGAAGTGGAAAAAATGCTCAAGGAGCTAAATAAGAACAAAGCAGTTGGTCCAGATGGAGTTTCGCCATGGGTTCTGAGAGAATGTGCACCTGAGCTCAGCATTCCTCTTCAACTGATTTTTCAGGCATCCCTGTTTACAGGAGTTGTAGCTGATGTGTGGAAAAAGGCTAACATAGTTCCAATCTACAAAAGTGGAAGCAGGGAAGACCCCTTAATTATAGACCGGTATCATTGACAAGTGTAATAGTCAAATATTGGAAAAAATAATTAAAACTAAATGGGTAGAACACCTGGAGAGAAATGATATAATATCAGACAGACAGTATGGTTTTCGATCTGGAAGATCCTGTGTATCGAATTTACTCAGTTTTCTATGACCGAGCAACAGAGATATTACAGGAAAGAGATGGTTGGGTTGACTGCATCTATCTGGACCTAAAAAAGGCTTTCGACAGAGTTCCACATAAGAGGTTGTTCTGGAAACTGGAAAATATTGGAGGGGTGACAGGTAAGCTTCTAACATGGATGAAAAATTTTCTGACTGATAGAAAAATGAGGGCAGTGATCAGAGGCAATGTATCGGACTGGAGAAATGTCACAAGTGGAGTACCACAGGGTTCAGTTCTTGCACCAGTGATGTTTATTGTCTACATAAATGATCTACCAGTTGGTATACAGAATTATATGAACATGTTTGCTGATGATGCTAAGATAATAGGAAGGATATAAGAACTTAGATGATTGTCATGCCCTTCAAGATGACCTGGACAAAATAAGTACATGGAGCGCCACTTGGCAAATGGAATTTAATGTTAATAAATGCCATGTTATGGAATGTGGAATAGGAGAACATAGACCCCACACAACCTATATATTATGTGAGAAATCTTTAAAGAATTCTGATAAAGAAAGAGATCTAGGGGTGGTTCTAGATAGAAAACTATCACCTGAGGACCACATAAAGAATATTGTGCGAGGAGCCTATGCCACGCTTTCCAACTTCAGAATTGCTTTAAATACATGGATGGCGATATACTAAAGAAATTGTTCACGACTTTTGTTAGGCCAAAGCTAGAATATGCAGCGGTTGTGTGGTGCCCATATCTTAAGAAGCACATCAACAAACTGGAAAAGGTGCAAAGACATGCTACTAAGTGGCTCCCAGAACTGAAGGGCAAGAGCTACGAGGAGAGGTTAGAGGCATTAAATATGCCAAACTAGAAGACAGAAGAAAAAGAGGTGATATGATCACTACATACAAAATAGTAACAGGAATTGATAAAATCGATAGGAAGATTTCCTGAGACCTGGAACTTTAAGAACAAGAGGTCATAGATATAAACTAGCTAACACAGATGCCGAAGAAATATAAGAAAATTCACTTTCGCAAACAGTGGTAGACGGTTGGAACAAGTTAGGGGAGAAGGTGGTGAGGCCAAGACCGTCAGTAGTTTCAAAGCGTTATATGACAGAGTGCTGGGAAGACGGGACACCACGAGCGTAGCTCTCATCCTGTAACTACACTT
>WNGS01009202.1:6728424-6750134 GCA_020271785.1 Procambarus virginalis
ACATAAGTGGGCATCGGCTACCAATTTCCTTCAGATACGAAGGACCAATATTTAGACAGTTGGATATAACAAGTTCCTGAAAAGTAAAGAAATTATTATTAATTACAATATATATTTTTAGCAGGCCAAAAGACAAAGTAAAATATGTTTACTTTCAGTTAATTCTTTAAACAAAATACTTATTAATAAATAGTATCGATACAATATATCAGAAATTCATTAAGCCACTCTCCCCAACTAATTTTTTTTATGTAATGAAATGCCTTACTGGTAAGGTTGCTGATGGCTCTCTAAAGTTCTCTCCGAGATTAGCTATTAACTTGAACAGCGACTCACTGAGTCACCTTAGTTCTGCTTGCCCTACTGGAGGACCAGTCAGAACCTGAGTGACAACCACCCCACTGGGAAAGACTAGAAAATCAACAAAACATTACAACTGCAAGACAAAGTTTTTAAGAGACAAAAACCTCTAGAACTTGAAATCAAATGAACCTTGTATGGAAGGAGGGTCTCAGGGAGCCACTGGGAATATATACCAGAAAAAGAAAATTCATTACATTCACCACTGGTTTAGTGTTGAATGTAAGGAAGCCCCTCAATGGCTCCCTGAAGTTAACCAACCACGTAAAAGAAAAACGGGGAGGGGGGGGTAGGAAGACTTGCCAGGAGAGACCGTAGGTATGAAAGTGAAGGAGAGGCTAGGAAAGAATTTAAAAGCTACAAAGTAATGATGAGAAGCCAGGACAGTGACCAAAATACAGAGCCGTTACGACCCTGATATCAGTCCAAGACATGTTGGGGAAATCACAGCAAAGAGGAAGTCGACTATATGACCATTTGACAGTATTAAACCACCGCGAGTCCCTGTGGCGAAGTGGTAATACACTACCTGGCGTTTCGCGAGGGTTCGTATCCTGGCCGGGAAGGATTGAGTATGCGCCCATCCTTAACTGATAGCCTCTGTCGGCAGCAAGTGAATGGGGTACCTGTGTTTAGACGATTGGCAGTGTCATATCCGGGAAAAAATTAGGATCACACTGATGCTGGCGAACCAACTGAGAAACTCGACCGGTGGGATACTGTACACCAAACCGAGAGAAACACCTTTCGAATATTTCATAACTGTTATGATCTCAGCCCGCAGGAGAGAACGAGGTCTCCACCTTGAGAGTTCATTCAGCAAGCCTGACCCTACTGGAAGGGTCCAGGAATTTATAGAGGCGATAACACAGATGTAAGAATAGTTTTGTTGAATTTAATAGTAAAAGTTGGAGGTTAGGGCCAATGAATCTAGAAACAGATAAATGACTGGTTAGAAGATGTGGACACGTTGCTGGAGGCGTGAGGCTTCTTGGGAGGGCGTGACCTCACTTGAGGCCAGACTTCGCAGGGGGGAAGCCGCGCTTCGTGAGCTGCCCGCCAGGAGGGAACCCCTAAGTGATATTATCTCCAAGAGAAGAGAGGAAGTGCAGAGTTCCAGCATGTTGACGTCGAGCTGAGGACGTGTATGAGTCTCAAGTCTCTGGACGGCGAGGAAAGAGGGACTAGTTAAGCCGGCCCAGTGACAGTTTGTGTGGCATGTGACAAGCGCCCTGGTCGCGACTTGTCAAGTGAGGGAGAGCGCCCTCGACCAGACAACCTGTGGTAAGCACGATGTAAACCAGGTCATAGTGATCTAGTTGTAATTGGTCGTGTGACCCAGCGACCGTAGCAATGTTATTTACAAGTTAAACATGTTTTTGGGTAGGCAGAAAGCCTGAAATAAGAGAGTAGAGGGGAGGAGCGCGAAGCGACATCCGTCTCCTCTAGAGCGCTGGTAGGCAACTGAGCGGAGGCGGAGGCCCCTCCCGGAGTGAGCGAGTGAGGACCGCCCAGGCGAGGTGGAGCATGGACCCGCCCCACGGGGGAGTCCACTCTCACTATTTGTAGAAGACAGATAGAGGTTGGAGACAAAGAGTTGTGTGATTACTTTAGTTTATGAGATTAAAAGGGAAACATTTTATTGAGTGCAATGGGTTTGCAGGTTTGTCCTTTGGGGAAGAAGTTGCTGAGAACTCGAAGCCAGACCAGAGGGAGTAGTTCAGCTGCAACTCCGAAGACAGGGAAAGGAGAGGACCTCGATCTGTAGAGGAGAAGCTAAGTGAGGAGAGGAGTGTCACGTGCTTCTGTAGAGGTGGTAAAGTGCCACAGTTATTCGAGGAAACTTTATGTGCAGCAGCCAGGAGAGCTGTGGATGACCATAGGAGGAGTAGGGAAGCACCATATTGTCCAAGAATCTTCATGGTAGCAGCCTGGAGGAGCTGCAGAGGATCCTGGGGTTAAGCCCTGAGGAACCTGAAGTTATCAGGGTAGTGAAGTAGTTCTAAATGATTCACTTGTATGGAGTGATAGAGTGTTTGTTATTAGCGTTAACGACGCAATGAGAGGTGAAGTGAGTCGTTTACCATTTATGTGCCAATGAAGTGTATATTGAAGGTTTTGAGTTACAGAGCGTAGGAGGTAATGTACCTACAGATATATATATGTATTCTAAGACTGACTAGAAATGGTCATGATTCGATGATTCGTTGTGTGGCACGGATCATTTATACCGATATATATATCATATATATATATATATATGTATTTATATGTCATGTATTTTATTTTTTTTTTTTTTTGTGATTGCCTTATGTTTTGTGTTTTAGGTGATTTATATGTATATCATTCTCTTTATGGTAGTGTAACATTATATGATTGTAAGACTTAATCACTTGAGGAGGTTGATAATATTAGGTAATACTTAGAGATAGGATACCCTTAGCAAGCTGAGGATAGAGTTCTGATGGTGTTGGAGTGCAACCTGATTATAATAGTACAGAGTATAGGATTCTCATTATTATTATATTATGCGTGTATTGTATATGTACTTCGTCCAGTAAATGTACCCAAATTTGCTGGCGTTTGCACTTGTCCCAGTGAGGCTTCCCAGGAAATAGTAAAGAAGGGGAGAGAGAGAGAGAGCAAGAAACAGGAACCACTGCTGTGGACAGGGTAAGACGAAGTCTAGTAAGACAAAGGGGATTGAGGAGGTCATATTCCATAAGGAGAGAGTGGGGAGTCACAGCGGCTCGAGTGGGTGTGTGCACGTGACAACAAGGCTGCGTGTTGGAGCCGCATCCCCTAAACGTGTGACGTTGAGCCCCTCTCCAAGAGCCAGAAGTGCCTAGTGTGATCTCCTAGTGAAATATGAGCATTTGTCGAGTTGTGGGTTGGGTGGTCCGTCAGTGGTAACACCACCAAATCCACCACCGCAACAATACCCATTTAAAACACGTGTACGGTAGGTTGCGTACGAAATGGACTCTTAGGACCTCCAGCGAGAGGCAGCCATCTTTGAAAAAATTCCCAGAATGTCCTAGGGCTGCTGGCCGAGTTAGTATTGACTGAGTAACCATGGGTGGCGAACTCGCGCCTCTGGCTCCCAAACACCTGTCTGATGCGGTGTTAAAAAGATTCTCAGCAGTCGGTGAAATTCAGACCTTATTGTTTGAACAACATAAGGGTCATGATATTGATGAAGCTAGGCGCAATAAAGACCTAACACAAAGGTTGGATGCAAGTGATACAGCACCGATGAGAACGATATAGTGTATTCAGTTGTAGCTCTGAGTGCTACACTTGCCCACCCATACCATCTCAAATTTTTATAGACAATACATAGACATATCACTTTCTGGGTTCAGTGATGATGCATCCGATACAAGTAGCATAGATGAAAAGTGTTAGCAGTTTCCATTGTTTTTTCCATAGATGTTTTCATGAATAGCTGCATCTCTTCCTGACTGAATTTTTTCAAGAATTAATCTCTTCCAGTGAGGGACCTTACAAAGTGATCTTTTCAAGACTTCCTTACAAAGTGATCTTTTCAAGACTACCTTACAAAGTGATCTTTTCAAGACTACCTTACAAATTGAGCGTTTCCTATAATCTTTTCAATACTACCTTATGCTTCACAAGCTTGGCTACATACCACCTACAAGTACTAAAGCCAAGGGTGTACGTGAGTGCGATATTTGCAAGCACACAGAATGAAGAAACAGGAAGCAGAAATCTATTTGTACCTGGTGCAATGAGAGCGAACTCACGCTGTGTACCATGGACTGCTTCATTGATTATCACTCGCTTTCGAAGTACTGAGTGTGTAATACAGTGTGATACAGTGCTGTGTAAATAGTGTGTTTAACTGTACATAATGTAATTGTGAGTTTTTAACAAGCAATATTGCAACAAACATATATTGTTGACATTACCAACTCGTGTATCACAGTTCCATGAACATTATGAATGTTCTACTGCATACATATTGTAAAGGAAACAAATATGTATCATATACGATAAAAAATGTATATTAATAAAACCACATTGGAAATACCCAGAACAAATAATTGAAAATATATCTCTGGCAACTGTGTGCTTGAATGGCCCGTGCGACCGCCTCTGGCTGGAAGCTTCATGCACAGCAAACACGCCCCCTTCTCCACGTTCCCACAGCCAAAGTAAGTGGATTTTTTTTTAGTTTTTTACATGTACATGTTCAGAGAAGGAAATTTATCATTTTACAAAGATTAAAAAAAAAAAAAAATGCGAACACTATTTTATGCACACAGGGGGGAATGTCACAAACTCAGCGCATCACAGTGGTTAAGGACTTTCACCAAAATGCTATGCGTGCTAGTGGCCGTACAAGAATGTAAGAACTCTTATATACCGTCACATGAATCCCCTGCATAGCAGTGGAACTGCCTTTTCCACTTAACCTCAATGCCTCTGTGCTGGAAGTTCACCTCTACACCAGCCAAGATGAGTCATCAGTCCTGCCACCTCTCCGTACCCCCCCCCAGGGCCTGGCATGGCCTGGCCTGGTGCGACCGAGGCAAGCTGGGCACCGCAGCTAACCGGTAGTTTGCCTTCACAAACAAGCAGTTAGCCGCTTTCAACTAGCAGTGGTGCAGCCTGAACACAAAGGCACCGCCAGCCACAAACTAGCAAATTGCTAGTAGCGCTTGTTACCACCTTGCATTGACACCAGATGCGTGTCATCACCGCCAGATCATATAAAGGGCACCGTCCCCTAGGAAGCCAGTGTCTCTTAGTGCTCTTGGATCACCTTAGCCTCCTGCAACACTGTCTGCCTTCAGCCTATGTCGTGTGCCAGATGCTGTGGTGGTATAGTGGTCTTCAACACCACCATTATTTACTTATGCAGCCTTTTCATTGTATTTCTTGCACAGTTTATTCTTTTATTTATTTTCATGTTATTTTGTTTACCATTGAAGAATATGATTGCCAAGTGTTCTCAGGTGCCATTTTTGTTCATTAATATTTCAGTAAATTGTTTTAATTATTTAGTTGATTTTCACTCTTGTTTACCTGCGATTTCCACACTGCAAGGGCCAATAGCAGCATTTTTGTTTATTTGTGTGATGGAGAGTCATACCATCTTGGTTCAGTATAGCTGCAATACCACAACCCGTCACAATATAAATACAAAATGTGTGATCATGATCCTGGGAATAGAAAGCTTGCACCCTAGACCTAAATAACACTGCAGACACCCTGGAAAATGTAAGCCATGGAAACAGGATCAACCCAAAGTGTCCACTGAGGAAGAACCATTTGCGAGCAGATAGTGACAAAGAGACACCACTGAACACAAAGGACACACACTCGGCCAAAACCAACAAAGCATCAATCGCCAAAGAAATCCTCTAAAACTCCTCCAACCCATTCTTTGCAAGGGAGACGAAGACACTGTCCATCGTTCATTCCAGAAACTGAACGTATTTAGCCATATCTTTAACCACTGCTGCGGCGCTATTAAATATGACAAGCCCTTGTGTGCAGAAATATAATATTCCCCCCCTTTTTGTTCTTCTAATATTGTTAAAATGTATTCTCTGATCATGAGAAACTAAAAAAAGTACACAGTCTGATATATTTTGGCCGTGATGGGACAAGGAAGGCTGGAAAATTCAGAGGTTGACAAAAGTACACACAAGCGGCAGTGCACACCAGCTCAGCAGTGTGGCAGGAGCCGCTGCAATACATTTTTACATAATTATCTCAATGTCTAAACAGTTTTATATCTACTTTTTTGCAGTAACATTATTCAATAGTGTATGCAGCTAGTTGTACTTGTCTAGTTGTGTTGGAGGGAGCCAAGATTACACTCTCTGGTCCCACCTCAGGACTGTTAATCAACAGTCGAGCCTATTGGGCTATCATATCTACAGGTTCAAACCTACGAGGCTATCATATCTACACTTGAAACTGTAGGCAGTCTGCCTCCTCCACATCATGTCCTAATGCATTCCATTTGTTAACGACCCTGACATTGAAAAAAAAAAAAAAAAAAAAAAAAAAAAAAAAAAGACAGTGTTGAATGAAATTAAACGCCATTTTCTGGGCGAGTCCCAGAGGCTCCCCAGAGCTTACTAGGCTGATATGCTAATGTCAGACTTTGGCACCAGTCATGTGTATGGAGTTCTATGGACCTACCAACACCACGAGCCAGAACTGGCCCCTTGAGAAGAGGCAAGGGGATCAATGGCCTATAGAAACCCCAGTGTGGTTGGAAGCATTCTATGTCTGCCTTCAACCAGGTTAGGCACCCAGAAAGGTAAGCATCCCATAACAAACCCCTATTCTGGTGAAAATTGCTACCACAAGCCGAACAAGTGGACAGAACTCCCCTAAAATAAACAAGCAACAATCATGACGTCACACGAGCAAACTAGTATGACGTCGCCCAACATCGCGCCGTTGTTTGCGCAGCTGCCCCTCCCTGGGAGGGGAAAGGGGAAGCCCCAGAGACCCATCGCGCCGCGCTATCCACCCCAGTTCTGAGGCCGAATGTCAAAAAACGTGAAAAAACGCCGACCAGAGGGAGGGAGGGAGGGAGAGGGATGCCGGGGAGCCTCCGGGACTCACCAGAAAATGGCGTTCATTACATTCAACGCCAGTTTTCTGGGGTGAACCCTTCAGCTCCCTGGAGCTAATTCCCCACAGAGGAAAGTAGAGGACCTACCCGGGAGGCAGTCACCGCTCACTCCTCAACTCCAGTCACCTCCTCCAATCGAGACAACCAGCTGCAACTGCAGATCCAAAGCGACACAAGGACCAACTAGGCCCAGGAATGAGCATGAGATAACGAGCAGCCAGAACCCTGTTCGACCACCAAAAACCCCATGCTCAAATGACAGCCCAGGACATGTTGCCCAAAACAGCGGCAAGAGCTGCGAACTTGCAAAACATGGACACGGGGAGAGATCGCAGGCCGGCTAGCCGTAATAAACCCGCAGACGACCTGGGAGACCCGCCCCGGCAAACATGGAAGGAGGGAAACTGGATCAACCCAAAGTGCGACCCAGGACACAGAAGCCATGGCGCGCAATGAACGGTGGAGGGCCGTCACCGGACACCAAACATGATGCACCCCCGGCCAAACCAACCAAGCATCAACAACCCAAGGATCCCTCTGGAAAACAGTCGTCTCATTCTCCGCCAGAAAAGGACACTGCTGCAACGAACAACCTCATCGTCAGGACCGAAGGAGCAGAAAACTCCTGCGCCGGAGGAGAGCAGGAAGCTCGCCAACACGACTTCCAGAGGCCAAGGCCAACAGAAAAAGAGCCTTGGAGAAACAATCCGGAACAGAAGGGGGCCACAACAAACCGAGGAGAAGATAAGAGAGCTCTCTGTCCAATGATCAGGACCGCTCAGGCGGCGCGTGAGCAGGCCGGAGGTGAAACAACGCCCAAGGCAGAATGCTAAACGGAGCAGAAGTAACCTCAATACCGAAAGCAAGCTGAAGCGGTTCCGCCAGAGCCGCACGATTCGAGGCGACAGTATGTGGCAAATTGACGGCCCCGAACCCCAAAAGAGAAGGACAAGACCATGCCAACAAAACAGAGAAATGAAGAAGGGACAGAAGGAAAAAGGAAGGACTGCCAAAAAACCCCACACTGTCGCCAAAAAGAAGAAAGCAGGTGGTACACCATCTATGAAGCCACCTGACCAACCAGAAAATGAGAGACCCGAGGCAGAGCCGAACCAGCCCCGCCATGGACCAAACGAGCCAAGAAGAGGCGGAGCCGCGGGAAGATCTCGGGTGCGACCACCGAGCAGGAAGAGCCGGAAAAACTGAGCGGCAAAGGAGGTGGAACTTCTGCTGGACAAAAACGTCCCAACACCACCAAGCTCGCCAGGAGGTTAGAGACACGGCCCCGACCGAGTCTCTAGGGAAGGGACCCCGCGAGACGCAGAAAATGCCAACAGACAGGGAAAGCCAGGAAGCAGAAAACCAAACCTGGCACAACAAGGTAAGCACAGAAGCTACGTATATGGCAGGTGAGCGACAGAGGAGCAGGACGAAAGAGCAAAAAGCTCAACCCCCTCAAGCACAACCAGGTGAGGACAACCAGGGGAGTACAGAGAATCCAACGAACCTGGAAGGACTAAGCCAGGTACCGCAAGGATTGAGTGACCTAGAGAAGACAATCACAACATGGGGGCCGGTCGTCAGAGCGGGCAGCACACTGGACATGTGATCCTGGGTGCCAGCGAGAAACATTGGGTAGAGTTTCTTTCACCCTATGCCCTGTTACCTAGCAGTAAATAGGTACCTGGGAGTTAGTCAGCTGTCACGGGGTGCTTCCTGGGGTGGGTGGGTGGGGGTGTGTGTGTAATTATCTAAGTGTAGTTACAGGATGAGAGCTATGCTCGTGGTGTCCCGTCTTCCCAGCACTCTTTGTCATATAACGCTTTGAAACTATGACAGTTTTGACCTCCATCACCTTCTCGCCTAACTTGTTCCAACCGTCTACCACTCCGTTTGCGAAAGTGAATTTTCTTATATTTCTTCGGCATCTGTGTTTAGCTAGTTTATATCTATGACCTCTTTTCTTAAAGTTCCAGGTCTCAGGAAATCTTCTCTATCGATTTTATCAATTCCTGTTACTATTTGTATGCAGCGATCATATCACCTCTTTTTCTTCGGTCTTCTAGTTTTGGCATATTTAATGCCTCTAACCTCTCCTCGTAGCTCTTGCCCTTCAGTTCTGGGAGCCACTTAGTAGCATGTCTTTGCACCTTTTCCAGTTTGTTGATGTGCTCTTAAGATATGGGCACCACACAACCGCTGCATATTCTAGCTTTGGCCTAACAAGTCATAACAATTTCTTTAGTATACAGAGCACCACTTGGTTTCCGAACTTTAGTTATCCGAAACTTCCAGTTTCCCGATTGGGGTTGGGAGTCATGCTACCCGGGAAGGGGTCCGCCGTCACGCCGGCCTGTGGTGGTGGGTGAGAGATGGTNGCCTCATTCATCTCTTTACTTAACTATTGCACATCTTAGCTCTTTCTACTAATTTTGCTTTCTTCAACACCACTGTGTTAATCCGTAAGCAATCTTCACCATCCTTCGCCCTCTCCACTCACTTTCTTCATCATACTTAGTCACCATTTTTATGTCTTCTACTGTTTATGTTCCTGGGTAGTGTTATTTACCAAGAGCTTATGCCTCCAAAGTATACAACATTGCTATTATGTCCCACAAACTTTGCCTTTGTAATAAGGACAGTAATATTTGTAAATTTACCCATTTTCCAGAACAGTTCAGATACTGATGACTCGGTGGTTAGTAAACTTGGAGAAACTTCATACTGGGAACAAATACCTGCCTTTCCCTGGTTCACTTTGTGAACCTTGAGGTTCACTTTGTGAACCTCAAGAGGATTCATGTTGAAATACAGTATAGGGTAAAAAAAATAGTGTTTTGACATCAGGAAATATGGTCAAGCACATATACATAGACATAGATACAGTATTAATAATGAGGCTACCAATAGACATTTAAATAAATCAACAAAAGTTTATCATTATGGTGCAAAATTCTTATAGCTCTCCAGAATTTCATCAATCTTAACATTGTGACATATACAGGCTATTTGTTAAGGAAGAATACTTATTTAATTATTTCTTTATACAGTACTGTACATTATTCCAACAGGCAATCAAGACCATAATAGGCTAGGGTGTGAAACTAACATACCCCAATTTACGTTTTTTTTTTAAATTTTCATTGCCACCTTTTTCATATTCCAAATAATATTTGTAAACAAGATTGAGTCAAGTACAGAGTCATGCCAACATTTTCCTCTTTTCCCATAAGTAAAATCGGTGTTTTGACTTTAATGTATACCATTTCATGACTTCATTTCTTTCATATTATACCTCTTCTTGCCACTTCCAACTGTGCCTGCATATTTCATATTTTCCTTTTCATGCGTTTCATAGTTAAAACATTCAGTATCAACTTGTAGTCTCATTGTGCACAATTCTAACACGAGATGGAATCAACGCTTTTCACAGTGACCTTTTAGCTTTATCTCATTAATTTCTTACAATTCTCAACTGTGTACATGAAGATTGCTCTTTGAGTGCTTAATGAATCAAGTCCTCCATGGCTATCAACATAGGAATGAATTAGGAACCCCGGATGAATAGGAACGTGCCAATACACGTCCTGGAGATCCAGGGGACACCATCCAGGCATCCGGCTCCAAAAGAAGCCAGACCTGAGATAGTGGTCATCTCAAAGGAGGGGCAAGGAATCCAGGGGTCCAGATGGGACAAATCCAGAATGAACCCCAGATCTGCACAGTTCCGTTTCGGTACTGGAAACTGGCGGGGAAACCCACCTGAGGTACGGGGTCATTTCGACCACACCCAAGTGCACCCACTCCGCGGTGACTAAGCACAGGAAAAGAAACCCAGCTCCGAACCCCCCATCCCCCGAAGGTGGAGGAGTCGCCCAACGCCACCACAGGCCAGATGACTACCGAAAACACCCACGAACTCTGAGACCAAGCACAAGTTAGCCTCCCACCAAACCGCGAAAGGGTCGATGCCCCTTACAAGCTAGCCTCCCACCAAACCGCAAAAGGGCCGACGCCCCTTACTAGAAGCCAGCCGTCAAACAGAGCGATCATCACGCCGACCAGACGAAACCGCCTCCGAAGCTGGCACTAATGGCCCACCTCGACCAGCGGAACCCCGAGCCCTGGCACAACCCTTCCGAGAAGACCAAGAACCACAACCCCGGAGAACCAACAAGTCCGACATAGGACGACAACTAGATGAAGCCGCCTGCAGAAACAATGTGAGGGCAGACTTTGCAAACAGCACCAGACAAAACAGCGATGGAAACTTAACACTTTGGCGTGCCCCGTGCGCCACCCCTCAACTGTGTGATTTGGGTCCCAGGGTTTCACGGGAGCATGCGTTAATTCTCAAAAGTGTATGCTCTTCAACTTTGTTACCTTAATTCTCGTCCTACAAGATTAAATTTGGTATCAGTGAGTTCGCAATAGTATTCTCTACAGCACTAAATGCATATAAACTCTAAAAGCCCGGCTAATTACCCGCAGCAAACGGAGAAAGTGCGAACGAGTTACCCAGGAGCGCGCAAAAGCGATAAAATGTGTTCACTCTTTTCACTCTGGTCACCTCAATTTTGTCCTAGGTCTTTCATTTTGGTATCAGTGGGTTCGCAATAGAATTCTCTAGAGGAACATTAGCATATAAAATAAAAAAACCTGGTCACGCTCCACCCGCCGACGAGTTGAAGACGGGCCACGTTAGCCGCGAGTGAGCGCCCAGACACCTTCCAGCTACACTCCCAATTCCTGCCCACAAATGTTTAGTATTATTGTGTGTTGAACATGACATAGGCGTGTAGGGAAGACATAGGCGCATATTTTAAAACCAGTCCCCAAAAAATCGGATAAAAACCTGATTTTTGGCGATTATTTTAGTGGATGACGCAATGCTGCGTCATGCCCGGGCGAAAGTGTTAAGAGCCAGGGCCCAAGCGGATTCCAAAACGAGAGCGAGCACAGCCTGACGGCATGCGAGGCGAGAAGCAAAAAACAGACGCCACTTCCTTCACGATAAGCGCAAACAGCTTCAACAGTGCGGCTGACGCCCTAGTCACCGAGGACAGCACACCAGACAAAGGCCCAGCACTCAATGCCTCCATATCCTCAAACAAGGCCGAAGACTGCTCGAGAAGGGAAAAGAAGCACAAGACCGAAGTCAAACGCCCACGGGCACGCAAATCCTCAGCAATCGAGGATGCCAAAAGGTTAGGAGCTTGCACGTGCAGCTGGACAGTCCAACATCCCGAGAAAGCGGGTCCGGCAGAACCCATGCCATGCCCCCAACGAAAAGAATGGGCGGTCTGTCAGCCAGGAAGACTTCGGAACCTCCAAACGCACCTAATACAGGGAAGAAGAACCGAATTCTAATAAGGACGGATCCATCATGGAGGCAGAATCCGGGTCTCGCAGGAGGGATGCAGCAAAAGCCTTCTGAACCTCCCTAGGGAAGATACGAGAGGCAGAAAACCTCTGGAAGGACAGGGCCAAGGAACTCAAGGGAGCCCCGGAATCGAACCCAGGGAGGAGCCGACCTCAAATTAAACTCATACAGGGAAAGGGGGTAAGTAACCCCTTCCCCTGCAACAACAAACCCGTCAATAGGGCAACTCCCAATCAGGGTCAAAGGGGGGGGGGCCCCCAGGGCCCCTAGGTCGACGCCTCCCCAGCCCCGGAATGCCCCAAGTCAGGAGCCGGGGCAGAGCAGTCCTCCATACACTCTACCCAATCACAGTAAATACAGTAATAACTAATGTGACTATGTAGGTTTACATGTATGTAGACTGAATGTTGATATCAGGGTTTATATATCATCAAACAGTGACATCATTTTGAGTAGGAGGGGACTAACTTGCTTGGCGTAAAAATCTTTGTCACCCTGGGTCAAGGGGGTCACCAACAATCTCCATATTTAGTAATTCACAACGTTCAAATTCAGTTCACTAGCGAATATTATAATTGACAGTAGCTTCTCCCTAAGATGCCTGTACAATTACCATCAGTTTAAAGAGAGTTCAACCAACTGGGTTGTTCAGTACAACAGAGATCAGTTGTTCAATTTAAACCCTGCTTAGTAAACTTGGTAGGCCTGGCGGAGGAATACTCTCTCGCTAGACAACCCGTCCTCGCAAATTTAATAAGTCAATATTGACTTATTAAATATGTGCATAGGTGACATACTTAACATAATAGTTTCCCTTGAAAATCTTCATAGAAAACACCGACCTTACCTAACCTTGTTAGTATGTTAAGACAAGCATCTTATTGCTTCGTAATTACAATTATTACCTAACCTATATCTATAATAGGTTAAGTAACAATTGTAATTACGAAGCTATAAGATGCTTATTTTAACATACTAACAAGGTTGGGTAAGGTCGGTGTTTTCTATGAAGATTTTCAAGGGAAACTATTATGTTAAGTATGTCACCTATGCACGCAACTAATAAGTCAATATTGACTTATTAAATTTGCGAGGACGGGTTGCGCTAGAGGTGAGGGAGCTAGGTAGACAGTGTGGACTAGGCTAGCAACTGGGGAGGGCAACCATCTTCACCTCTCCAAAAGATCAGTACTCCATCAACGGGTCGCATAAGACAAGGTACAGTTGCTAAGAGTTGTCATAGGTAAATAGTTCATTTCATGTCTCAATAGGAAGTGTTCAGTTAGGGAGTGATTTTATTTAGTTTTTGTTTAGATTTTGCATTAATAAATAATTAGATTGTTCTCTATTTTATTGGTTCCATGAATAATTTTGCATGTCCTTGTCACGTGGTCTCCACGAGTCAGTTTATTTTTGGTCGCCAGCCTAGCAAAGAGAGATAATATATACCCCCTTGTTTTCTGTAATTCCCACACTGAACATAGATTCATATCTCCTTTTCCAAGTAATTTGTGGATCAAGCCGCAAGGCTTCAATGATTGATTAATGGGTCCAGACCTCGATTAATTGTTGTTTCTGGTTAATGGTCTGGTGGTGGCACACCAATAGAGATCATGAGATCAGCAGCAGGAGATCCTTGAGTTTGCTAGGAGCCTAGTACGACGTCACAGGGACTGTAGAATCTTAGCCGATCGAGCGGCTAAGACCACGTGGCACGAGATTCGGCTAGAGTAACTCTGGGGTCCCTTGTAAATAAGCTGAAGTAAAAATATAATACGGGCGGGTAAAGGACGGAGGTAGAGCCAATATCCACCCCGCCCGGTGTTACAAGGGCACACAGCTACCTTTGAACCCGCACGAGGTGGGCTGGAACTCGGAAGATGCAACCATATGTCCACAGAGCCCCAACAGAGTTTCCAGGACCTGTAGGCTGACTGCTCCAGGAAGCCCGGGCAAGGTGTTGACAACCGGTTAAAATCCAAAGTTAACATGGGGGAGATCAAAACACCGAAACCCCTGCGACGTATACAATCATGGACGGGCCTAGCAGAGGGCCACCAAATTATGAGAAGTGGAACTATAGCCACACCAGGCAGACCCCCCACCAGGCAAGAAATACAAAAACAAAAGAAAAACCCTGCAGAAGTACAATGACTCTAGAAAACAAACTGGCCACCACTTAGGTAGGCAGACTGAACACCACCTTGATGCCCCAACCAGCATGATACCATTCCCTACCCAAAGCCAAACAAGGGCTACAAAACCCAAGCTGGTCCCAAAGGCGGGGCAAATGTCGAGCAGCAAACTACGGAAGCAGTTTCCCCGAACGCACCAGAGAAGGGAACCCCTAATACTCAAGGGCAGTACTCACAGGGTGCCTAGAGAAGGATGTCCCTATGTGCATGCAGCTTAGGACACCTGGCCACCTACCCCCCCCCCCCACACACACACACACACACACACACACACACACACACACACAGGTACTCGCATGGATCTCACCATGGGTACTGAAAGTGTGTGCAGAGGCACTTTGCTTGCCACTCTCCATAGTGTATATATAGTAGGCCACGGGAGAACTACCAGAAATATGGAAGACGGTGAATGTGGTCCCAATATACAAATAAGGCGACAGGCAAGAGGCACTGAACTACAGGCCAGTGCCCTCGACTTTTATACAATGCAAGGTGATGGAGAAGATCGTGAGAAAAACCTAGTAACCCATCTGGAGAGAAAGGACTTTGTGACAAATTGCCAACATGGATTCAGGGAGGGTAAATCTTGCCGGACTGGCGTAATAGAATTCTACGACCAGGTGACAAAGATTGAGCAAGAAAGAGAAGGCTGGGCAGATTGCATTTTCTTGGATTGTCGGAAAGCCTTTGACACAGTACCGCATAAGAGGCTGGTACATAAGCTGGAGAGACAGGCAGGTGTAGCTGGTAAGGTGCTCCAGTGGATAAGGGAGTACCTAAGCAATAGGAAGCAGAGAGTTATGGTGAGGGGGCAAGACTTCAGATTGGTGTGAAGTCACCAGTGAAGTTCCACAGGGCTTTGTACTCCGTCCTATCGTGTTTCTGATATACTGTATCTTCCGGAGGGTATAGATTCATTTCTCTCAATGTTTGCTTATGATGCCAAAATTATGAGAAGGATTAAGCCAGAGTAGGACTGCTTGAGGCTTCAAGAAGACCTAGACAAGCTGAAGGAATGAATGGTTGGACAAATGGTTGTTAGAGTTTAACCCAAGCAAATGTAATGTAACGAAGATAGGCATAGGGAGCAGGAGGCCAGATACTAGGTATCATCTGGGAGATGAAATTCTCCGAGTCAAAGAGACAGACAGACTTGTCGGGGGCTTTAATCATGGAAGGATAGACTGGGAAAACAGAGAACCACATGGAGGTGAGGAAACATGGAGAGCAAAACTGCTAGAGGTGACGATTAAAAACTTTTTAAGTCAGCATGTCAAGGGTCCCACGAGAATGAGAGGCAATGATGAACCAGCAAGACTCTACCTAGTAGTCACTCTGAACGATTCAGACATAAGGGAAATCGGTCTTGAAGCCCCCGTGGGTATGAGTGATCACAGTGTACTGTTTGAATATCTGGTCGAAGAAGGGTTAATGTACTCAAGGAAGGGACCAAAAAACAAGAGGCCGGCATTCCGGAAGGGAAACAATGAGATGAGAAAATTCCTAACTGAAATAGCTTGGGAAACAGAGCTCAGAGGAAAGACAGTTCAAGACATGATGGACTACATCACACAGAAGTGTAAGGAGGCAGCAGACAAGTACATCCCAGTCCAAAAGGATAAAAATGAAATGGAAATGAGAAACCCATGGTTTAATCAGAGTTGCAAGCTAGCAAAGCAGCTAAGTAAAAGGGCATGGAGAAACTATAGAAACAACAGAACACTAGAGAGCAGAGAGAGATACCAGAGCACCAGGAATGAATATGTCAGGGTGAGAAGAGAGGTAGAGAGGCAATATGAAAATGACATAGCGAGCAAGGCAAAGACTCAACCTAAACTGCTGCATAGCCACATCAGGAGGAAAACAACAGTGAAGGAACAGGTAATGAAACTGAGGATAGGGGCAGAAAGATTCACTACAAACGACAAGGAAGTGTGCGAGGAACTCATTAAGAAATTCCAGGAAGTCTTCACCTCAGAGCAAGGAGAAGTCCCAGAGATAAGGGAGGGAACACCAACCCAGACACCACTAGAAGAGTTTGAGATTACCAGTGGGGAGGTGAGGAAGCATCTGCTAGATTTGGACGTGACAAAGGCTATAGGCCCGGATGGAATCTTACCATGGATCCTTAAGGAAGGAGCAGAGGCTCTGTGCCTACCACTCTCCATAGTGTACAACAAGTCACTGGTAACAGCGACTGGGAGCCGGTCGGCCGAGCGGACAGCACGCTGGACTTGTGATCCTGTGGTCCCGGGTTCGATCCCAGGCGCCGGCGAGAAACAATGGGCAGAGTTTCTTTCACCCTATGCCCCCTGTTACCTAGCAGTAAAATAGGTACCTGGGTGTTAGTTAGCTGTCACGGGCTGCTTCCTGGGGGTGGAGGCCTGGTCGAGGACCGGGCCGCGGGGACACTAAAAGCCCCGAAATCATCTCAAGATAACCTCAAGATAACAGGCGAACTGCCAAAAATTTGGAAGACGGCCCATGTAGTCCCAATATACAAGAAGGGTGATAGGCAGGAGGCACTGAACTACAGGCCAGTGTCCCTAACTTGCATTTCATGCAAGATGATGGAAAAGATTGTGCAAAAAAAGCTAGTGGAACATCTGGACCAAAAGAACTTTGTAACAACATCAACATGGATTCAGAGATGACAAATCATGCCTAACAGGATTAATTGAGTTCTATGACCAGGCAACAAAAATCAGGCAAGAGAGAGGGCTGGGCAGACTGCATATTTCTGGACTGCCAGAAAGCTTTTGACACAGTACCACATTAGAGACTAGTGCACAAACTGGAGATGCAGGCAGGAGTGAAAGGGAAGGTGCTCCTCTGGATAAGAGAGTACCTAAGCAACAGGACACAGCGAGTCACCGTGAGAGGTGAGGTCTCGGAGTGGCGGGGAGTCACCAGTGGAGTCCCACAGGGATCAGTCCTTGGACTATACTGTTTCTGATATACGTAAATGATCTTCCAGAAGGAATTGACTCGTTCCTCTCGATGTTTGCTGATGACGCAAAAATTATGAGGAGGATCAGGACAGGAGGAGGATAGTATGAGGCTACAAAATGACCTAGACAAACTGAAGGAATGGTCTGACAAATGGCTACTAAAGTTCAACCCAAGTAAATGTAAGGTAATGAAACTAGGAGGCCAGTCACTGGATGGGAGATGAAGTCCTTCACGAAACGGACAGAGAGAAAGATCTGGGAGTCGATATCACGCCAAACCTGTCTCCTGAAGCCCACATCAAAAGAATAACATCAGCGGCCTATGCGAGGCTGGCTAACATCAGAACTGCTTTCAGAAACCTGTGTAAGGAATCCTTCAGAACCTTGTATACCACATACGTAAGGTAAATCCTGGAGTATGCAGCCCCAGCACGGAGTCCGTACCTAGTCAAGCACAAGACGAAGCTGGAAAAAGTTCAGAGGTATGCCACTAGGTTAGTCCCAGAACTAAGAGGCACGAGTTATGAGGACAGACTACGTGAACTGCACCTCACGTCACTGGAAGACAGAAGAGCTAGGGGAGACATGATCACCACATACAAAATTCTCAGGGGAATTGACAGGGTGGACAAGGATGGATTATTTAACACGGGTGGCACACGCACAAGGGGACACAGGTGGAAGCCGAGTACCCAAATGAGCCACAGAGACATTAGAAAGAACTTTTTCAGTGTCAGTAGTTAGTAAATGGAATGCACTAGGCAGTGATGTTGTGGAGGCTGACTCCATACACAGTTTCAAATGTAGATATGACAGAGCCCAGTAGGCTCAGGAATCTGTACATCAGTTGATTGACGGTTGAGAGGCGGGACCAAAGAGCCAGAGCTCGACCCCTGCAAACACAACTAGGCGAGTACTTGGGGGTTGACATCACGCCAGACCTGTCCCCTGCAGCCCATATCAAGAGGATAATATCAGCGGCATATGCCAGGCTGGCCAACATAAGAAAGGCAGTCAGAAACTTGTGTAAGGAATCATTTATAACTTTGTATACCACATATGTCAGGCCAATCCTGGAGTATGCAGCTCCAGCATGGAGTCCATATCTAATCAAGGATAAGACCAAACTGGAAAAGGTTCAAAGGTTTGCCACCAGACTAGTACACGAGCTGAGAGGTAGGAGCTACGGGGAGAGGCTACAGGAATTAAACCTCACTTCGCTGGAAGACACAAGAGTTAGGGGGGGGACATGATCACCACATTCAAGATTCTTAAGGGAACTGATAGGGTAGATAAAGACAGGCTATTTAACACAAGGGGCACACGCACCAGGGAACACAGGTGGAAACTGAGTGCCCAAATGAGCCACAGAGATATTAGAAAGAACTTTTTTAGTGTCTTTAGTGAAAGAACTTTTTTTGAGTGGTTAACAAATGGAATGCATCAGGAAGTGATGTGGTGGAGGCTGACTCCATACACATCGCCCAATAGGCTCAGGAACCTGTACACCTGTTTATTGACAGTCGAGAGGTGGGACCAAAGAGCCAGAGCTCAACCCTCGCAAGCACAATTAGGTGAATTAGGCGAGTACACACACACAACACTGCAGAGGTCGCCTCAAAGGCAAAACACCACCTTTGGAAATTGAGGCCAGAGAAGGCAACTGCTCCGGACCACATTAGCAAACGAACTGGAGTGCTAGGGGGCCAGCACAGGGAGGTCCTAGGCTCCTCCCCCCTCCTCCTCTCAGGGAGGGGAAGGGAGCAGCGAGGCGGTGGAGTGTGACGTTTGATCATTTCCTTGGGATTGGAGGAAGTTCTGCCCCTCTCTTCAGTTTTTAGTTGTAATTTTCGTATCATGTGGGGTTTGTTTTGTTGGAATTACCCAAGTGTAATTACAGGACGAGAGCTACACTCGTGGTGTCTCGTCTACCCAGCACTCTTGTCATGTAACGTTTTGAAACTGCTGACGATTTTGGTCTCCACCACCTTCTCACTTTACTTGTTCCAACCGTCTCTGTTTGCGAAAGTGAATTTTCTTATATTTCTTCGGCATCTTTGTTTAGTTAATTAGTTTAAATCTATGACCACTTGTTCTTGAAGTTCCAGGTCTTGGGAAATCTTCCCTATCAATTTTGTCAATTCCTGTTACTATTTTGTAAGTAGCAATCATATCACCTCTTTCTTCTGTCTTCTAGTTTTGGCAGATTTAATGTCAACACTTGTGCCTACCTTCCTGGGTGCCTAACCCCAGTCAATGGCAGATAAGGAAAAAACCCAAACCACAGGGGAAGTTTCCATGGCCACTGCTTCCTGAACCTCTCTGAGGGGGGGGCCCATGTTCTAGCTCATGGTCTCCAGTAGGCTGAACTCCAGACTAATGCCCCGGTCTAATATATCACACATTAGCCTGATAGCTTCAGGGAGCCCTAAGGGCACTCGCAGAAAGAACAACAGATCTAATCAATATACAGTAGCATAAGAAATATTTACCTCACAAGGCGAAGGTGCTAGAATTAATTCTCTCAACAGCCATGTCAACCTCTTGCCTCTGCTAAACTATTACCCAATTTTCTTTTGTTGGTATCACTGAGACTTCACAGTAAGTATGAATTATGTAGCAGAAACAATGGTATTCAAAACTTATTACAAAAATACTGGTAATATAAATGGCAACATCAGCTGCCAATATTGCCAAAACAACTTTCATAATGCCTACCTTCAAGTTGTACCATGCGCAGTATAAACAATCCAAGATGTGCTGTTGTAAATGGTGAGTATGCAGGTCTATGTTTACTACTACTCTAATGTAGTAGGTGTTACCACTGTCATGTTTTACCATTTCATGGTGAAACGTTTTCCCAATAATGTAGTCAAAATTCTGTTTTTTCAATTTATTTTCTTCCGAAACACTTTAGTCGAGCGAGTTCTAACTCGCAGGGTAAACCAGCCTAACCTAATAACGAACCTATGGTAACCTACCTTATTAGTTACAGCAAGTCATTGATATTATAATCTTTAAATAGATTTGTCAAACACGAGTTTCAGTAGAAAATAACTGATCGACTGCGAGAGTTATGGCAAGTGGGAGGACCTCCCCAGATTTTTAGGCTTCAAATGTCAACTTATACACTGGCATATACGGTATTTATATTTTCTCCAATAACTACCCTCTTCTTGCCCCTTTCTCTAAGATTTTTGCCATTCTGAACATCCATTTCCCCAGTTACAGAAACCATTAAAATGAGGCTTATAATTAATACTGCTGACTATAACTTACACACATTCATCCATCTCAAGTATGGACATAAGTGGGCATCGGCTACCAATTTCCTTCAGATACGAAGGACCAATATTTAGACAGTTGGATATAACAAGTTCCTGAAAAGTAAAGAAATTATTATTAATTACAATATATATTTTTAGCAGGCCAAAAGACAAAGTAAAATATGTTTACTTTCAGTTAATTCTTTAAACAAAATACTTATTAATAAATAGTATCGATACAATATATCAGAAATTCATTAAGCCACTCTCCCCAACTAATTTTTTTTTTATGTAATGAAATGCCTTACTGGTAAGGTTGCTGATGGCTCTCTAAAGTTCTCTCCGAGATTAGCTATTAACTTGAATCAGAGACTCACTGCGTCACGCTAAGTTCTGCTTGCCCTACTGAGGACCAGTCAGAACTGACCTCCCTCACCCCTCACAGGCCAAGGACACCGAGTGACCAACCCACCCACTGGAGAAGACTAGAAACAACAAAACATTACAACTTGCAAGACAAAGTTTTTAAGAGACAAAAACCTCTAGAACTTGAAATCAAATGAACCTTGTATGGAAGGGAGGGTCAGGGAGCCACTGGGAATATACCAGAGAAAGAAGGAAATTCATTACATTCACCACTGGTTTAAGTGTTGAATGTAGGAAAGCCCTCTCAATTGGCTTCCCTGATTAACCAACCACGTAAAAGAAAAACGGGGAGGGGGGGGGGGGTAGGAAGACTTGCCAGGAGGAGACGATAGGTATGAAAGTGAAGGGAGAGGCTAGAAAGAATTTAAAAGCTACAAAGTAATGATGAGAAGCCAGGACAGTGACCAAAATACAGAGCCGTTACGACCCTGAATATCAGTCCAGACATGTGGTGAAAATCATCAGCAAGAGTAAGTCACTATATGACATTTGACAGTACTTAAACCC
>WNGS01009202.1:6750159-6762659 GCA_020271785.1 Procambarus virginalis
GGCAGTGCACACCAGCTCAGCAGTGTGGCAGGAGCCGCTGCAATACATTTTACATAATTATCTCAATGTCTAAACAGTTTTATATCTACTTTTTGCAGTAACATTATTCAATAGTGTATGCAGCTAGTTGTACTTGTCTAGTTGTGTTGGAGGGAGCCAAGATTACACTCTCTGGTCCCACTCAGGACTGTTAATCAACAGTCGAGCCTATTGGGCTATCATATCTACAGGTTCAAACCTACGAGGCTATCATATCTACACTTGAAACTGTAGGCAGTCTGCCTCCTCCACATCATGTCCTAATGCATTCCATTTGTTAACGACCTGACATTGATAAAAAAAAAAAAAAAAAAAAAAAAAAAAAAAAAAAAAAAAAAAAAAAAAAAAAAAAGACAGTGTTGAATGAAATTAACGCCATTTTCTGGGCGAGTCCCAGAGGCTCCCAGAGCTTACTAGGCTGATATGCTAATGTCAGACTTGGCACCAGTCATGTGTATGGAGTTCTATGGACCTACCAACACCACGAGCCAGAACCTGGCCCCCTGAGAAGAGGCAAGGGGATCAATGGCCTATAGAAACCCCAGTGTGGTGGAAGCATTCTATGTCTGCCTTCAACCAGGTTAGGCACCCAGAAAGGTAAGCATCCCATAACAAACCCCATTCTGGTGAAAATTGCTACCACAAGCCGAACAAGTGGACAGAACTCCCCTAAAATAAACAAGCAAACAATCATGACGTCACACGAGCAAACTAGTATGACGTCGCCCAACATCGCGCCGTTGTTTGCGCAGCTGCCCCTCCCTGGGAGGGGAAAGGGGAAGCCCCCAGACCCATCGCGCGGCTATCCACCCCAAGTTCTGAGGCCGAATGTCAAAAAACGTGAAAAAACGCCGACCAGAGGGAGGGAGGGATGCCGGGGAGCCTCCGGGACTCACCCAGAAAATGGCATTCATTACATTCAACGCCAGTTTTCTGGGGTGAACCCCTTCAGCTCCCTGGAGCTAATTCCCCACAGAGGAAAGTAGAGGGACCTACCGGGAGGCAGTCACCGCTCACTCCTCAACTCCAGTCACCTCCTCCAGTCGAGACAACCAGCTGCAACTGCAGATCCAAAGCGACACAAGGACCAACTAGGCCCAGGAATGAGCACGAGATAACGAGCAGCCAGGACCCTGTTCGACCACCAAAAACCCCATGCTCAAATAACAGCCCAGGACATGTTGCCAAAAACAGCGGCAAGAGCTGCGAACTTGCAAACATGGACACGGGGAGAGATCGCAGGCCGGCTAGCCGTAATAAACCCGCAGACGACCTGGGAGACCTGCCCCGGCAAACATGGAAGGAGGGAAACTGGATCAACCCAAAGTGCGACCCAGGACACAGAAGCCATGGCGCGCAATGAACGGTGGAGGGCCGTCACCGGACACCAAACATGATGCACCCCCGGCCAAACCAACCAAGCATCAACAACCCAAGGATCCCTCTGGAAAACAGTCGTCTCATTCTCCGCCAGAAAGGACACTGCTGCAACGAACAACCTCATCGTCAGGACCGAAGGAGCAGAAAACTCCTGCGCCGGAGGAGAGCAGGAAGCTCGCCAACACGACTTCCAGAGGCCAAGGCCAACAGAAAAAGAGCCTTGGAGAAACAATCCGGAACGAAGGGGGCCACAACAAACCGAGGAGAAGATAAGAGAGCTCTCTGTCCAATGATCAGGACCGCTCAGGCGGCGCGTGAGCAGGCCGGAGGTGAAACAACGCCCAAGGCAGAATGCTAAACAGAGCAGAAGTAACCTCAATACCGAAAGCAAGCTGAAGCGGTTCCGCCAGCGCCGCACGATTCGAGGCGACAGTATGTGGCAAATTGACGGCCCCGAACCCCCAAAAGAGAAGGACAAGACCATGCCAACAAAACAGAGAAATGAAGAAGGGACAGAAGGAAAAAGGAAGGACTGCCAAAAAACCCCACACTGTCGCCAAAAAGAAGAAAGCAGGTGGTACACCATCTATGAAGCCACCTGACCAACAGAAAATGAGAGACCCGAGGCAGAGCCGAACCAGCCCCGCCATGGACCAAACGAGCCAAGAAGAGGCGGAGCCGCGGGAAGATCTCGGGTGCGACCACCGAGCAGGAAGAGCCGGAAAAACTGAGCCGGCAAAGGAGGTGGAACTTCTGCTGGACAAAAACGTCCCAACACCACCAAGCTCGCCAGGAGGTTAGAGACCACGGCCCCGACGAGTCTCTAGGGAAGGGACCCCGCGAGACGCAGAAAATGCCAACAGACAGGGAAAGCCAGGAAGCAGAAAACCAAACCTGGCACAACAAGGTAAGCACAGAAGCTACGTATATGGCAGGTGAGCGACAGAGGAGCAGGACGAAAGAGCAAAAAGCTCAACCCCCTCAAGCACAACCAGGTGAGGACAACCAGGGGAGTACAGAGAATCCAACGAACCTGGAAGGACTAAGCCAGGTACCGCAAGGATTGAGTGACCTAGAGAAGACAATCACAACATGGGGGCCGGCTGGCAGAGCGGGCAGCACACTGGACATGTGATCCTGGGTGCCAGCGAGAAACATTGGGTAGAGTTTCTTTCACCCTATGCCCCTGTTACCTAGCAGTAAATAGGTACCTGGGAGTTAGTCAGCTGTCACGGGGTGCTTCCTGGGGTGGGTGGGTGGGGGTGTGTGTGTAATTATCTAAGTGTAGTTACAGGATGAGAGCTATGCTCGTGGTGTCCCGTCTTCCCAGCACTCTTTGTCATATAACGCTTTGAAACTATGACAGTTTTGACCTCCATCACCTTCTCGCCTAACTTGTTCCAACCGTCTACCACTCCGTTTGCGAAAGTGAATTTTCTTATATTTCTTCGGCATCTGTGTTTAGCTAGTTTATATCTATGACCTCTTTTTCTTAAAGTTCCAGGTCTCAGGAAATCTTCTCTATCGATTTTATCAATTCCTGTTACTATTTTGTATGCAGCGATCATATCACCTCTTTTTCTTCGGTCTTCTAGTTTTGGCATATTTAATGCCTCTAACCTCTCCTCGTAGCTCTTGCCCTTCAGTTCTGGGAGCCACTTAGTAGCATGTCTTTGCACCTTTTCCAGTTTGTTGATGTGCTTCTTAAGATATGGGCACCACACAACCGCTGCATATTCTAGCTTTGGCCTAACAAGTCATGAACAATTTCTTTAGTATATCGCCATCCATGTATTTAAAAGCAATTCTGAAGTTAGAAAGCGTGGCATAGGCTCCTCACACTATTCTTTATGTGGTACTCAGGTGATAGTTTTCTATCTAGAACCACCCCTAGATCTCTTTCTCTATCAGAATTCTTTTTTCTCACATAATATATAGGTTGTGTGAAGGTCTATGTTCTCCTATTCCACATTCCATAACATGGCATTTATTAACATTAAATTCCATTTGCCAAGTGGTGCTCCATATACTTATTTTGTCCAGGTCATCTTGAAGGGCATGACAATCATCTAAGTTTCTTATCCTTCCTATTATCTTAGCATCATCAGCAAACATGTTCATATAATTCTGTATACCAACTGGTAGATCATTTATGTAGACAATAAACATCACTGGTGCAAGAACTGAACCCTTCTTGAGGTCATCTCGAGATGATTTCGGGGCTTTTAGTGTCTCCGCGGCCCGTCCTCGACCAGGCCTCCACCCCCAGGAAGCAGCCCGTGACCGCTGACTAACACCCAAGTACCTATTTTACTGCTAGGTAACAGGAGCATAGGGTGAAAGAAACTCTGCCCATTGTTTCTCGCCGGAGCCTGGGATCGAACCCAGGACCACAGGATCACAAGTCCCGCGTGCTGTCCGCTCGGCCGACCGGCTCCCCACTTGTGACATTTCTCCAGTCCGATACATTGCCTCTGATCACTGCCCTCATTTTTCTATCAGTCGGAAAACTTTTCATCCATGTTAGAAGCTTACCTGTCACCCCTCCAATATTTTCCAGTTTCCAGAACAACCTCTTATGTGGAACTCTGTCGAAAGCCTTTTTTAAGTCCAGATAGATGCAGTCAACCCAACCATCTCTTTCCTGTAATATCTCTGTGGCTCGATCATAGAAACCGAGTAAATTCGATACACAGGATCTTCCAGATCGAAAACCATACTGTCTGTGATATTATATCATTTCTCTCCAGGTGTTCTACCCATTTAGTTTTGATTAGTTTTTCCAATACTTTCACTATTACACTTGTCAATGATACAAGTCTATAATTCAGGGGGTCTTAAAAAAAAATAATAGTAGTACTAGTTAGTAACAGTCGATTGACAGTTGAGTCGGGCCGAAGAGCAGAGCTCAACCCCCGCAAGCACAACTAGGTGCTTGCAACAATTAGCACAAAAATTAGTACAGACAAAAAAGAAGGCCCCAGGAGGAAAACACGCTAGGGCCAAACAAAACGCCACAACCAAACCCCAACACGCACCCTCGGTAACAAAACTGCACCAAAATGGCACCTCTTAACATCCTGACACAGGAAACCGAACCTCATAACCACCATTGTACCACGTAACCCGTGGAGGTGGGGCCCCGGGACTACTCAAGCATGGGGTCGGACATGCATGTGAGTTGGACTGGATGGGTACAATGAGGAGCTGGTATGGTGAATAAAACGGGTAGATACTTATATATAATGTGTATATAGCGTAATAACACCACAAACAATATTGTTGGAGGAGAAATATTAGTGTGTCTGGCCTTGAGGGCGGCCGCCAATCAGCTGACTGTGAGTAGCTATGTCTTTGTGCCTTTACTAACCATACAAGCTTAGATGTACAGTTATAGTGAACAAAACATGTAAATACGTATATATAACGTCTGTGTATGGTGAATAAATGCAAAAACAGTACTGTGGGAGGTGAATAAGGGTGAGTGAGGTGGTGTTGAGGGAGGGAGTGGCTCGCTGGTGTTTGGCGGTCACTCCTCGTTGCTTTTTGACTCGCAAGACCAACTTAGTAGTTCGTTATGGTGAACAAAACATGCAGATACTTATATATAACCTGTGTATATAGTGTAACAACAGCAAAACTATTTGTTTATTGTTTTATGAACATAATAATTTAATCACTAACATGCACACCATAATTTTGAGTACAGCGATGGTTCACACATTTTATAATAAATATACTACAATTCACTGTATGGAATAATATTACTGCAAAAAAACTTAAGAAAAAATCAATCGGAGACATTGAAATAATTAGGTAATAATATATTTGTGGCAACTGCCATCTGACAGCTCGGGCGGAGTAGACCTCGTCTGGCGAAGGCTCTGCCAACTCCCCTTTTTTGCCACACTTCCTACCCTATTGCAGCTAAAATATGCCACCTACGATTTTTTTATTTTTTCCATTATCAGGGAACAAAAATGAACACTTCTATAAGACGAAAGAATTTTTTGGATTTTTTTTTGTTGCGCCTGTGGGTGTGAATTCCATTGGGCCCCTAGCGGTTTGAGGGTTAAGCTACACTCACTCGGGTAACAAATCTCTAAAAATATTGACGGAGCTAAACGAGAAAAATCACATTTGGAGTAAAATGTTTTCAAATTCTGGCACAAGATCCACCAGCTTTTATACACCTATATTTATACTTGCCTATCTTTTCTCTAAACAGCCTTTTTTATTTTTACTGTTCTCAAACTGATGTAACATGGGGGGGGGGGGTTTATCTTCTCTGATCTCTTACAACCCCTTACTCGTATCCTATTTACTTCTCTCTTCTACCAAAGGACCCCAGAGCTACTCTTACTCGAATCCCTGCTACGTGGTCTTAGCCGTTTTGATCAGCTAAGATTCTACAGCCTCACAATGTGATACTAGACTCCTAGCAAACTCAAGAATCTCCTGCTGCTGCCACCACGAGACCATTTACTAGAAGCGTTAATTTACCAGGGTCTGGACCGATTAATCACTAACACATGGGCTTGATCCCCAATACTTGGAAATGGAGGGAGAATCTACGTAAAGTGTGGAGAATTATAGCACACAAAGGGATAGCTGAACTCTTACGCTTTGTTAGGCTTGCAGCCCAACAAACTCAGACTCGTGGAGACAACGTGACAAGGACAATGAGAACATGAAATGAAAATAATAAAAATGCAAATTACAAACCCAATTGGTTTATTTATGCAAAGTCTAAACAAAAACTAAATATAATCACTCCTATGAGGTTATCTTGAGATGATTTCGGGGCTTTTTAGTGTCCCCGCGGCCCGGTCCTCGACCAGGCCTCCACCCCCAGGAAGCAGCCCGTGACAGCTGACTAACTCCCAGGTACCTATTTACTGCTAGGTAACAGGGGCATTCAGGGTGAAAGAAACTTTGCCCATTTGTTTCTGCCTCGTGCGGGAATCGAACCGCGCCACAGAATTACGAGTCCTGCGCGCTATCCACCAGGCTACGAGGCCCCCTCATGAGGCATGAGATGAACTAATTTCCTATACAAAACTATAGTAAACTCTACCTTGTACTGTGACCAGTTGTTGTTCTACTGATCTATTCAGGGAGAGGGTGAGGGTGGATGACCTCTCTCATTTGTTGACCGGCCCACACTGCTGACTAGCCCTTCCTCACCACGAGGCTAGGGTATCCCTACGCCAGGTTCACTAAGTTTACTAGCAGGGTTTTAAGTTGAACAACTAATCTCTGTTGCACTGAACAACCCAGATGGTTGAACTTTTAAACTGAAGGTAATTGCACAGGCATCTTAGGGAAGAGCTATTTCCAATTACAAAATGGCTATTTGACCTTTGAGAATTACTAAACGTGGAAGTCTTTGGCGACCTGTGACCCAGGGTTGCCAAAATTGTCCCGCATCAAAGGCTAGTCCCGGCTAGTGACGTCACTGATGGTGACTTGCTCAGTACTCTGACAATTGAGGATACCCTTGATACTTTAAACAGAATACTATTGAATACAATTTGAGTGAAGACTTTAATTTCTCCAAGTTACTGAATTCTGTAAAATAATTCATTATATGTTGCTTAAGTCAAAGGCGCCGGCCATTTTGTGATCTACCGCTAATCCCAGGGGAGATGCCCCGTGCTTCCAGAGTCGGTCACTACCGTTTGACTAACTTTTGTACAAGGGCGTATCCCATTGCCTCCCATACAATTACTTATTTTAAAACAGCTTCAGTTGTTACACTGAAATAATATTTCAGTTCCTACTGCAATCTCAATTTTAACATTTTAAACAAATGATAAAAGAATAGTTTCACTTAACATAGGCCTAACTCAAATCCCCCTCCTGTTCTGCAACAGTTCTTCAACCTACACTATGTAAACCTTTTGACAGCATTTATCAAAACCTTTCATTATAACTTGCGTGAGCAGTGTTATTAACAGTCTTGTACTAACCTTGAGGGTAGTTGGAAGGATATTTAAACACTTGCCAGTTACTGAACAGCCAGATATATCAAGTCGTTCTAATTCTGGATAACTAGCAAGAAGCTGCTGTAGTGCCTTTTCTCCAAATTCTGGGCATTTCTGAAACATTACAACAATACAATATTTAAAAATGCGAGATTGTAATTAAAAAGGAATAAGGAAAGACTAAACAATAACAATTTTATTGTCTGCCTTTCTTTCAAGATTGGCAAACTAAGTGTAGTAGTGTCAGCTGCTCATAGAATACTTCAAATTTTAAGAGCACAGGAACATATGAATAAAGGAAAGTGCAGGCTGCCTATTGCCCCATACCAGACTACTATATACATCCACACATTCATGCTTGTCAACAATCCAGCAAATGGTAGCACTCTTGACAAATGCAAGGCAGCAGCAGTTCATACCTCTCATCATACAAGTGCATGAGAGGGTAATGGCAAACCCATCCATGCTTCAACAGTCAGGAGAGAGAGAAAAAAAACGCATGTAAAAACTATAGGGACATTGGAACAGTGGCAAATAGAAAGGCAATAACTAGGACCAGGAATGAGTGCACAAATCAGGTGGACACCAGAACAGCTGTTCGAGAATGAGATTACAGCAAAAGCAGCGAGTTAACCTAAGCTGACACACCCATATAACCCCCACCCCCCATAAAGGGATTGAGAACTTCAGTACAACTTTACTATTGCATATCCAGCTTCCACCAATGAACCATTATCCTACCTCTAATTTAAGTAAGCTTCATTTATACACTATTTATTCCCCTCAAGATCTTTTAAATAGTTGTCACATCCCGCCACTTTCTTCTCTCCTCTATGGTTGTAAGAGAAGTTCTCTCAACCTGTCCTCATAACAGAGGCCCTTCAATTCTGGTAGTAATCAAGTAGCAAACCTCTCAACTTCCTACAGTTTTGTATCAAGCTGTGGGTTCCATGCTGGAGCTACATATTCAACTAATGCTATCACAATGTTTATGAACTTTAAAGCCTCCTTTTGTAGAGTCGTAAAATAACTGTTTGCTAACTTGCCAGGTCAGTGGCCAATACAGGAGCTGTGGAGTTAACAGGTAGCACACCCCCTTGTAAACTGAACTTGTAGGCCACTCCAATTCCAAGGCCCTAGTTGCCTACCACGAGTGAGGCAGGAAGGACTATTTAGTAGAAGAGCATACAACAAAACACACCCGACTTCCCTTCCCTGCACCCGCACCCACCAAGGAGCCCCAACAGGGGTAGCAAGACACACAAGCAACCCTAAAGACACCAATGTGTGTATGTAGGTAACCAGTGGAGGGTCTGAATGGCAGCCCAGTGACCAACAGATACACCAACCCTCTAATGTTCAAATGATCCAAGTCCTGTTAAGACCCACCAGCCATAACTAGTCACTTGAATCGGTCACACCTTGCTGAACCCTTCTGTTCCACTACAGAAGTGATGCATGCTAGGTGGGCTCAAAGTCCAGATGAAAAGAAAATGTTTAGTAGTTCTAACACTTTCCTATTTTATTTGATATACCAGAAATCTAGATTTTTTTTAATATCTTATCCTTAGCATGCAATTACAAAAATAATTTATAAAGTACAAACCTTTGCAATGAAGCTTTTAAGATTTCTACAGCTGACTTTTAGAGCACTAATGTTCTGGAAGTTTATACCATGAGCTTGGGTGACATCAAGACACTGAAGTACAGGACACAACTGCCCTGTGAATACAATTAGTAACTTATTAAATACAAGGTCAAGGAAATGCACAACCATTACACACAATAAGTAGATAAGCACATTAACACGGGTGGTATGCAAACAAGGGGACACAGGTGGAAGCAGAGTACCCAAATGAGTCGGACATTAGAAAAAACTTTTTCAGTGTCATAGTAGTTAATAAATGGAATGTATTAGGAAGTGATGTGGTGGAGGCAGATTCTACACAATTTCAAACAGATATGATAAGAGCTCAAGAAGTTCAAGAACCTGCACACCAGTCGATTGACAGCCAAGAGGTGGGACTAAAGAGCCACAGCTCAATTGCAAGACAAAAGATTTACCAATCATAATGTAAAGGGTTGCCCATTTGTTGTGCATGGATCTTATAATCTTCTAAAAATATTATACAAATACTCCAGGCAAGAGTTAAAATCTTGAGACAATGATACTTGCTTATTAATTATGGAAAATGTGTGAATTTCAATGTAACACGTAACACCAAGCAAGCACAACTAGGCAACCCATCAATGAACAAAACACTCAAATAGTCACATCAGAAATTATAGTGTCGCCGGAATACTTTTATAAAAAATTTACCCGATATGTATCAACTTATCCGACTTTTCAACAACAACTTTCATAATTCACTGCTGGCCAATACAGCCAGCAGTATATCCTCATGGCCTTTAAGTTAGGAAACATGAAGCAATCGCGGATGTCTTTCAAGTTGTCCTCGGATGCTATTTGGGTATGGGGTTTTGTGGGATTTTGAGTCTTGGCAGCCCATTCATTTGTCCATGTTCCAGGGCCCAATTAGTCTGTTGTCTTGCTTTGTCTTAACACTTTGGTCCGGGCATGATGCAATGCTGCATCATCCGTTTACTGTCAGTAGACACGGGGATGATGCAATGCTGCGTCATCCACTAAAATAATCGCCAAAAATCAGGTTTTTATCCGATTTTGGGGGGACTGGTTTTAAAATGCGCGCCTATGTCTTCCCTACACACCTATGTCATGTTCAACACACAACACTGAGGTGGTAAGTACAAAATATTGTATTATTTTGTATATTTTTTTTTGTTCATACTTTCACTTATTGTACTGGCAATATTGTTCTTCAATTGGCCCTTATATGCACATATCCATCTAAAGCATTCTATTAGGAACAATTTTATACCTAAATGAGCGCTGTAACACAAAAATTGAGATTAGCAACAAGAAATAATACTAAACATTTGTGGGCAGGAATTGGGAGTGTAGCTGGAAGGCGTATGGGCGCTCACTCGCGGCTAACGCATGGCCCGTCTTCAACTCTTCGGCGGTTGGAGCGTGACCAGGTTTTTTATTTAAATGTTAATGTTCCTCTATAGAATTCTATTGCGAACCCATTGATACCAAAATGAAAGACCTAGGACGAAAATTGAGGTGACCAGAATGAAAAGAGTGAACACATTTTATCGCTTTTGCGCGCTCCTGGGTAACTCGTTCGCACTTTCTCTGTTTGCTGCGGGTAATTAGCCAAGCTTTTGTTGTTTATGTGGATTTCATGCTGTAGAGAAGTCTATTGCGAACACAATGATACCAAATTTAATCTTGTAGGACGAGAATTGAGGTAACAAAGTTGAAGAGAGTATACACTTTTCAGAATTACCGCGCGCTCCCGTGAAACGCTGTGACCCACATCACATAGTTGAGGGGTGGCGCGGCGGGTGTGCCAAAGTGTTAATGCCTGCCATCTTTCCTCCTCTTAAGCATGTCCCCTTGTTTCTTCTCTGGTTAGCTAGCTTTAGGGAGCCACAATGATCTCCCAGAAACCCTGTGTTGAATGTAATTAAATGCCTTTTTCAGAATGAGCCCAAGTGGTTCCCCAACTCTCTCTACAAGATTCATTGGTTGGCAGTCGAGGGCTTTACACCTGCTCCAGAACTGACTTGGAGGAGGGGAGGAGGAGGAGGGGAGGAGGAGGAGGGGAGGAGGGGGAGGAGGAGAAGGAGAGAGGAGAGGAAGAACTCTGGGGTTCTAAGGCCCCTTAGTAGCAGAGGTTTGATACTAACAAGCTCTAGCTAGTTTCAAGAGTTCTGATCTTTTATTTACACTGTTTGAGGAGTTTGTTTGGCAATTTTGAAGCTTAAGTTCTTTTGAACCCAGTAGTAGTCAGTATTGCTTTAACCATTGGGATGCTTTCCTGGTGGGGTGTCACCTGTTCTTTGTGCCTCTGAGGAGGCCAGGTTCTGGCTCTGGTCCCCAGTAGGCTAAACAGAACTCCTTAAGTGATGTGATTTAGTTGTTGGGAGTTATCTTAGTGAGATAGCATTAGGAAACCAAGAGCTTATCCAGAAAGAGGCATTTCATTAAATTTTACATTAAATTTAACGGCTTTTTTTTTTTTTTGTATCAAAATTCAGCGCTTTCTTTAAGCATTACTGCTCATTAAGCCCTGAACAACACATCAGCAATTTTTTTAAGGTATAGTGTCACGATGTAATAGTCACCAAAGTGAAACATAGGAAAGATTTGATGGCTGTGGGAGCAAAGAAAAACAACTGACTAGTGTTGTACAAGGTGCAAAAGTCGTGCCGAGCCATCTCGGTGGCCAGCCACCAAACTCAACACTAGACCTCTCACCTTAGGAGTGTGGAGGATGGCAAAATGCCTGCTTGGACACACACACATGCATTTTTGGAATAAATGGGCCTTTGAAGATCAAAACAAGGGTTGGGCAGTATACATTATACATTGGTAAATACATGAATTTATAGCGTTTGTCAAAGTTTTTCTTTTTGGGGGAGGGGGGGATGATATCTGGTAATCTCCAGGTTTAGGTGATAACTAAATGTCATTGGAGGTGCCACTGTGTCCTGTCTAACATTCGACCAAGTTCACGCTACAGCGTCCACATTTTTTTTAATAATGATACTTCCTATAAATCTAATACACCATAACTATATCTTTCCAATAATATATAATACAGTATTACAAATATCAGTTAATTAATGCTTACAAGCTATGCTTACCAATTATTTTCAAGACATTTCGTCTACTGCAGTAGTCCACACTCTGTACCTTGAGTGACTTTAGTGTGGGACCAGCAAGCAGCAGCAGCTTGCCAAGTATGGCACCTGTTACTGGACCAAACAGCCCTAATTTGCCTGGTGCTATTTCCAACGAGTTCATTTTTGTGAACATCCCATGAACCAGCATCTGCCACCGTCGACACACTGACGAATATAAAACTTATCAAAATTAACATCATGGAAGGTTTCTTCATAGATTTACCATTAAACTCTTATTGCTTATCAAATGAATTATGTTTATTTTAACATAAGATTTTAACATTTAACATATGTTAACATTTTTAACAATCTTAATTA
>WNGS01009202.1:6766886-6782385 GCA_020271785.1 Procambarus virginalis
GATACCAAACAACCACTTCATACTCCAAAGCAAACTTCATACAGTAAAATTTTACCATGAACTCGACTTTGTACACCAAAAATTTATACTCTGGGGCATTCGTAGACCAAGGTTCCACTGTATTAGTGAATAATGGTAATTCTTAGCATTGCTTTAATAATGTTTTTAATGAATTTTGTAGGTGGAAGTAACGTTAGCAGAACTGCCGAAGAAATTTACATTAATGGCGTTTTTCTTGCCTTAAAAAAATGGCTTCTCACAAATGCCTGCAGAAGGCATCTCCATCTGTAACGAATCAATCACTCCAATGAATCAGGCTTGACCCCACATTCTGTAGTTCACTTGAATCAAGGCTGAAATTTATGTTCCGACCTAATGCTCCCCCACCACATGAAAATGGGATTATGCTCAATGTATGAAATGTAAATCAGTAAAACCACATGATTGACAAAACACATGGGTAAGGTAATAAATAAAAACACCAAGAGAATTTTAAAAATGCAGCTTACCTCTTTCACAACGGACTAATTCTGGAACCGATAAATATTCCATGATTTTATAAAGAACATCATCTACCAGCATGTGAATGGATGGTTGGTTTGGATCAGGTGGCTCAAATCAAAGTCCCGATCAGGAAAAGGTCGACGCACAAATCGTCATCTCCAGGAACAACAACTCGTTTTTTCGCTGGTCTTATAACCATTTCTTGTCCTTGGATGTAACGATGTCCATCCTTTAAGTTTAATAACCTGAAATGAAAAGTTTTGGATAAATATAGCATTGTTAACTTAAAGTAAAATACCTTAACATAAACTGTTTTTAGTACAAAGCAGATGGTGACATTATAATAGATATGTTTTCAGTAGCCATTATTCTAGTAGTTGAGTGCTACATTGCCTCCTAAACTACTGCCCAGGTTGCCATAAAATTGCCACACTAATGACACCTCACTGACATGAATGCTATCAGCTTATGACAATCAGAGAACACTGTATAAACATCAGAGGTCGCGGTTGTTCAACATCCTCCCAGCGAGCACAAGAAATGTTGCCAGAACAGTGTACATCTTCAAGAGAAGACTCGAGTACCGCACCAACCGGGCTGTGGTGGGTATGTGGGCCTGTGGTCCGCTCCAAGCAACAGCCTGGTGGACCAAACTCTCACAAGTCAAGCCTGGCCTCGGGCCGGGCTTGGGGAGTAGAAGAACTCCCAGAACCCCATCAAGGAAGTATATTAATCTGCTTACAGCCCATGAAATACTGCACATTATGTGAGGGTCAAGAACATTATTAACATATCAAGGGTTCTGCCTACTCCTAACAGTACTTTTGCAATATACTACAGTGGAAATATTTAAACTGGAAATATTAGCTAGGGATGATAACAATTTATAGGTTATAGTTTCCCTATAATACTGAGTTTTTACTATTCTAATGGCCAAGTATAAAGCAAGACATCATTGACTGTAGATGTGTCAAGAAAAAGAACTAGTGTGCCAACACTTGCTTGTGAAATTATCCTGCTCTTTTAGCACTGTGCAAAAGAAAAAAAAAAAAAAAAAGACTAGCTCCGAGAGCGATCACAGTATGGGCGACTTGGGCAGTGTGGGTTACAGCATAACACTAGTGGGTCTATGTTAACATTGGCTTCATTTACATACTTTTGACAATTGAAAAAAGCTATGGGAAAGTCTTATGTATGACTTTACAGTACCCAACCACCCTTTTATACAAACACCATGAAGGCCTCCCCCCCCCCTATATGGCAGCCTCCACTATGCCCCCAGGGTGGGGGGAGGGGGGGAGGGAGAGGTGGCTCTGCCTAATCATGGTGCCTCCCCCCCCCAGGGTGAGGGCAGAAGAAGAGGGTTTTACCAGAGGGATAAGTGCCATAGAAAATAGTGCTTTTCTTTTTCCTGGTGTACATTGTTTATATGCAATAAAAATTATAAACCAATATGAAATGACCCATAATGGATGATGTCAAAATTTAGTACTTTTGTCAATACTCCCATTAATCAAAACATAATACCGTAATCCAATACAAACAGTTATTTAAGAGCCAAAAAAATACTTACGTCTGCACATCTTCCTCTGTTCCAACCGTAACGAAACCATATCCTCTACTTCGCTTAGTGATCTTATCTTTGATAATGATAGCCTTCACCACAGGAACATAGTGCGACAGTGCCTTATTCAGGTCCTTCTCACCAACCTGGAAAATAACCAGAGTAATGGTCAAATACCAGTTATTGACGAGAATAACAGCCAAAAAAAATTTTGAAGCCATTTGCTGCAATAGAACATCCTAAGAGACCAGCATTACCACCCACTGGACCACATTGAGCTTTAGGTATCACAACCAGAAGTTCTACTGAACTTGTTTGACATTTGAAAGGCAAATGTACAAAGCTGGTACAAAAATTCAATTTTTACACGATACTCACAATCTAGTGTAGGTCATGATGTTAAACACCTTATAAGATCACAACACAGTGTGACCCTAATCAACTCATAATTTAAAAAAAAAAAAAAATAAGACCTTGGGTGTTTTGTTTTCTAGTTGGCTCCACCATTTGTTGGTTTATTGCACATCTGTCATCCACGAGAGGTACTGGGTAATTTAGATGACCATTTAACCGCTTCCTGGGATTCTCACTTATAACCATTTGCCACATTTCTCCATTTTAGATGCCTTAGGTTCAAACCACTATGCAAGGTGGTTGAGCAAGATTTGAGATTTTCCAAGGTGAATTCGATTTACCATAAGTTAGTCTTTAAACTGCTGAGAATTTGCATCTGTTTATTTATATACAAGGACAATGACCACATTTAGATTTTCTATTTTGGTTATCAGCACTTACAAACGATCCTTTGTAGTGTTTAAAAGCTCACTGCTAGAGTCGTGTGTAAACAGTTTCATTCATAAACGGGGGATTTGGTGTTCGTTTGTGAGGTCGGGCTAGTTTACGAATTAAAAACTTTACCCACGACTCAACTGATGACGTTCGAACACTTCTCAAAACAAATGCTTCACCGATGACTTTTGTTCGAACCAGAACACTGTAAATGCTTCACCCACACACTACAAATACAAGTACAGTGGGGCCTCGACTTACGATGGTAATCCGTTCCCAGAGACGTACGTAAGTCAAAGTGATTTTTCCCATAAGAAATAAAGGGAATTGAATTAATCCGTTCCCCACCCTCCAAAAATATTACTTACAAATACATTTTATACTGAATACAATGTTTTTTTTCCAACTACAATACAATACATATGTTTATCATACCTTTATGGAGGACTCATGATGCGTATGGAAGGTGGGAGGGGGGAGGAGGAGTGGTGTTACTGTTTAGAAAGGAGTCCCCTTCCATTATAACATCAGGCAGTGAAGACTTCTCTGGGGTACACTCTCTCTCCCATTTTGCCTGCATACCACTAGGACCTGGTTGTGATTCACTGCTTGTTTGTCTCACTAAAACCTTTCCAGAAATTTTGTTTTTCCACGTTTTAATTTTTGTCTGTAGTGAGGCATCAGTGTCATTAAAAAAGTTAAGGCAACGGCCTACTGCACTGTGATTTGGGCGAGTCGTTTCAGCAAAAGTTTGCAATTCTTCCCATGCTGCACACATTTTGTTAATTAATGAGGAAGGGACATTCTGTACTGTCTCCTCCTCCCCTGAAGAAATTTCCTCAGCCGTCTCTTTGTTGCTGCTCCCTTGTAATTACCTAAGTGTAGTTACAGGATGAGAGCTACGCTCGTGGTGTCCCGTCTTCCCAGCACTCTGTCATATAATGCTTTGAAACTACTGACGGTCTTGGCCTCCACCACCTTCTCCCTAACTTGTTCCAACCGTCTACCACTCTGTTTGCGAAAGTGAATTTTCTTATATTTCTTCGGCATCTGTGTTTAGCTAGTTTATATCTATGACCTCTTGTTCTTAAAGTTCCAGGTCTCGGAAATCTTCCCTATCGATTTTATCAATTCCTGTTACTATTTTGTATGTAGTGATCATACACCTCTTTTTTCTTCTGTCTTCTAGTTTTGGCATATTTAATGCCTCTAACCTCTCCTCGTAGCTCTTGCCCTTCAGTTCTGGGAGCCACTTAGTAGCATGTCTTTGCACCTTTTCCAGTTTGTTGATGTGCTTCTTAAGATATGGGCACCACACACCGCTGCATATTCTAGCTTTGGCCTAACAAAAGTCGTGAACAATTTCTTTAGTATATCGCCATCCATGTATTTAAATGCAATTCTGAAGTTGGAAAGCGTGGCATAGGCTCCTCGCACAATATTCTTTATGTGGTCCTCAGGTGATAGTTTCTATCTAGAACCACCCCTAGATCTCTTTCTTTATCAGAATTCTTTAAAGATTCTCACATAATATATAGGTTGTGTGGGGTCTATGTTCTCCTATTCCACATTCCATAACATGGCATTATTAACATTGAATTCCATTTGCCAAGTGGTGCTCCATATACTTATTTTGTCCAGGTCATCTTGAAGGGCATGACAATCATCTAAGTTTCTTATCCTTCCTATTATTTAGCATCATCAGCAAACATGTTCATATAATCTGTATACCAACTGGTAGATCATTTATGTAGACAATAAACATCACTGGTGCAAGAACTGAACCCTGTGGTACTCCGCTTGTGACATTTCTCCAGTCCGATACATTGCCTGATCACTGCCCTCATTTTTCTATCATCAGTCAGAAAATTTTTCATCCATGTTAGAAGCTTACCTGTCACCCTCCAATATTTTCCAGTTTCCAGAACAACCTCTTATGTGGAACTCTGTCGAAAGCCTTTTTTAGGTCCAGATAGATGCAGTCAACCCAACCATCTCTTTCCTGTAATATCTCTGTTGCTCGTCATAGAAAACTGAGTAAATTCGATACACAGGATCTTCCAGATCGAAAACCATGCCTGTCTGTCTGATATTATATCATTTCTCTCCAGGTGTTCTACCATTTATTTTAATATTTTTTCCAATATTTTGCCTATNAAGGAAATGTGTGAAACATTAAACGAAAAGTTCCAAAGTGTGTTTGTACAAAATGAAATCTTCAGGGAACCAGATACAATAAGAATTCCAGAGAACAACATAGAGCACATAGAGGTGTCTAGAGACGAAGTGGAAAAAATGCTCAAAGAGCTAAGTAAGAACAAAGCAGTTGGTCCAGATGGAGTTTCACCATGGGTTCTGAGAGAATGTGCACCTGAGCTCAGCATCCCTCTTCAACTGATCTTTCAGGCATCCCTGTTTACAGGAGTTGTAGCCGATGTGTGGAAAAAGGCTAACATAGTTCCAATTTACAAGAGTGGAAGCAGGGAAGACCCCCTTAATTATAGACCGGTATCATTGATAAGTGTAATAGTCAAAATATTGGAAAAAATAATTAAAACTAAATGGGTAGCACACCTGGAGAGAAATGATATAATATCAGACAGACAGTATGGTTTTCGATCTGGTAGATCCTGTGTATCGAATTTACTCAGTTTTTATGATCGAGCAACAGAGATATTACAGGAAAGAGATGGTTGGGCTGACTGCATCTATCTGGACCTAAAAAAGGCTTTCGACAGAGTTCCACATAAGAGGTTGTTCTGGAAACTGGAAAATATTGGAGGAGTGACAGGTACGCTTCTAACATGGATGAAAAATTTTCTGACTGATAGAAAAATGAGGGCTGTGATCAGAGGCAATGTATCGGACTGGAGAAATGTCACAAGTGGAGTACCACAGAGTTCAGTTCTTGCACCAGTGATGTTTATTGTCTACATAAATGATCTACCAGTTGGTATACAGAATTATATGAACATGTTTGCTGATGATGCTAAGATAATAGGAAGGATAAGAAATTTAGATGATTGTCATGCCCTTCAAGAAGACCTAGATAAAATAAGTATATGGAGCACCACTTGGCAATGGAATTTAATGTTAATAAATGTCATGTTATGGAATGTGGAATAGGAGAACATAGACCCCACACAACCTATATATTATGTGAGAAATCTTTAAAGAACTCTGATAAAGAAAGAGATCTAGGGGTGGTTCTAGATAGAAAACTATCACCTGAAGACCACATAAAGAATATTGTGCAAGGAGCCTATCTTCTTATCTTGAGATAAGAAAGCCTATGCTATGCTTTCTAACTTCAGAATTGCTTTTAAATACATGGATGGCGATATACTAAAGAAATTGTTCATGACTTTTGTTAGGCCAAAGCTAGAATATGCAGCGGTTGTGTGGTGCCCATATCTTAAGAAGCACATCAACAAACTGGAAAAGGTGCAAAGACATGCTACTAAGTGGCTCCCAGAACTGAAGGGTAAGAGCTACGAGGAAAGGTTAGAAGCATTAAATATGCCAAAACTAGAAGACAGAAGAAAAAGAGGTGATATGATCACTACATACAAAATAGTAACAGGAATTGATAAAATTGACAGGAAAGATTTCCTGAGACCTGGAACTTCAAGAACAAGAGGTCATAGATATAAACTGGCTAAACACAGATGCCGAAGAAATATAAGAAAATTCACTTTCGCAAACAGAGTGGTAGACGGTTGGAACAAGTTGGGCGAGAAGGTGGTGGAGGCCAAGACCATCAGTAGTTTCAAAGCGTTATATGACAAAGAGTGCTGGGAAGACGGGACACCACGAGCGTAGCTCTCATCCTGTAACTACACTTAGGTAATTACACTTAGGTAATTACAGGAAAACGTACCACCGAACAGGCACCTCCACCGTTGCACCGTGAAACAAGGTGGAGGCAGGGCCCCGAACTCAAGCATGGTTGGGCAAGCATAGGAGAGGGGCAGGATGAGTACAAGCAGGAGCCGCCTCGTATGGGCCAAGAGGCCTTCTGCAGTCAGCTGTGATCCGAGGAAGGAATCGGGTGGCGAGAACAAGAGCTGCCACGTATGGGCCAATAGCCCTGCAGCAGGCACCTCGGTTTTTATGTTCTACGTTCTCAAGTACAGTACGTATGTACACCCATTCCTACTCCCAAAAACAAAAACAGCGTCAGGACGAAGGAGACACCAGACCACACCAACTCCCCTGCAAAACATAGGCGCCATAGGGCCATGATGCAAGCCTATAAGAACGAAGCCGCCAGAGGCGGCCAGGGAATCGTGCACTCTCATCCTGTAACTACACTTAGGTAATTACCTGTAGCCGAGAAAACCGGGAGCACCGCCCGCGGAATGCAGGCCAGAGCCGCTTATGCCAGAGAAGAGGAGGGGAGCGGCTAAGGAGGCTCCCCCACCCAAAAAACGCAGGGAAAAACCTCGTGACCTCCCCACAGTGGCACTCCAGAACACCCCCAAGAGCAACGGGGCATGGACTGGAGAATGATAAGAGCGAGAGGCAAAGCTCTTATCTACCACGAACCGAGCGTGGGGAGGGGCCGACGCCCAAATACTCGTGTGGAGAGGGGGAAAGGAAAAACCACACTCCACAAAATTGCAAGCCCCGCCCAGAGGGGTAGAAAAACCCTGGCGGGTACCAACGGGGCCCGAGGCACCCCACGTCAGCCCCGGGAACCCACTTGGCAGGCCCCGAGCCGAGCTATCCCCCCAAAGCCCCGGCCTCAAGAAAATGGGGGCAGCCGTGAAAAGCACTTAGGAAGGGAGCCCACTGGCAGACTTTTACAACACGGCTGCAGGAAACCGGCTCGAATGCCCTCGTCGCTACCCCGGAAGGGGAAGTCCCCGAGACCAACCGAGTCTCAAAACCATAGAAGCCCTGCCCCGACCCAGAACCCACAGACGGTAAAGACCCGGATGTAGGGAGGAAGGGAGGGGGATCCGACAAGACCACCAACGAAAACAAGGCAGCCTCGGGGCTTCCGGGGAACAAACAACTAGCGTGTTGCCTCTGAAATCCAATGTGCAATGCCCGTGCAACCTGCACCCACATAGTCAGCATAAGACTGGGTAACCGAGTCACAAACGAGCAACAAAACTTGCAGGACCCTTGGCCGAAGGTGTCACCGACCCCACGGGCTGCAGACGGAGGCAAAACCATGAGAGTCACTCCTGAAACAAGGAGACAGAGCAACCCTCTAACAAAGCTAAGGGGGGAGGGGGACTGCGGAGCCACATCTATCGGGCCCACACTCCTCCTAGGGGTTTCCCAGGGTCCCGAGCGTTTACTATAAGACTCGCGCTCAGGTAATACCAGGCAGGGTACTGCTAACCAGCGCCCATGGCTACCAAACAACATTCTAAGAGCTGAACCCCCAGGACATGTACACTCACGGGGACCTAGCAGGGGGAACCACTGGAAGAAGGAAGAGAACTCAGCAGAAAGGGGGAAAGAACCAAAGGCAGAGCCCCACCAGGTAGACAAACAAAAACAAAAAGAAAACCCCACAAGATTACAGCATACCCATGGGGAACAAAGCCGGCCGCTATGATTGGTGAAAACAAGCTGCACAGTACCCTGCGCCCCACCAGTGCAAACTACCCCTTACCCTACAGCGAAGGGAGACAGAACCCCCATCACACAAAGGGCGGCCGAAAACCTAGCAGCAAACGGCCTAGCAGAAGCAGGACCCAAAAAACTTGTGGAAGATGGCCCCCAAGCCCCAAGGGCAGTACTTACAGGGCACCTAGGGAAGGGAACCCTAGGTGCATGCAGCCCGAGTACTGGAGACTCACTCCCGGCTCACGCACCACCTAGAAGACAGACACCACACTCTAGGAACAGTGCTGAAACAACCACTGGAGCCGGAGCACACAACCGGTGTCATTAGCATCAGCCGAAGAACTGGGGTGTGGATTGCCAGCGTGGTAGGTCTGGGGCTACCCTTTCCCCCTCCCAGGGGATGGGGGAGCTGCGCAGACAGTGGTGCGATGATGGGGATGTCATACTAGTTTGCTTGTTTTTGTTTGGGGAGTTCTATTCACTCGTTCAGTTTTTGGTTGCAATTTTCACTAGAATAGGGTTTTTTTGGGGGGACGCCTACCTTTCTGGGTGCCTAACCCAGTCGATGGCAGACATAGAATGCTTCCAACCACACAAGGGTTTCTATAAGCCATTGCTCCCCTTGCTTCTCTGAGGGGACCAGGTTCTGGCTTGTGGTCTCCTGTAGGCCCATAAGAACTCCGTACACTTGACTGATGCCAAAGTTAGCATATCAGCCTGGTAAGCTCCGGGGAGCCGTAGGGGCTTCGCCCAGAAAACATCCCTGATGCTATGCCCATCCGCCGAGTAAAAAATTTGAAAACACCACAGATGCTATGCCCGTCCATGCCAGAAATATGGATACCCCCCTGATGCTATGCCTGTCCCCGGAAAACAGGAAAACTGACAGGCATAGTCTCGTTTCCCACCACTACCTTACGACACTAATGACAATTCTGGCCTCCACCACCACCTCACTTAGCTTGTTCCAACCGTCTTCCACTGTAAAAAAAAACTTTTCTAATATTTTTTTGGCATCACTTTTTTAGGTTGAATCTTTATTTCCTCTTGTTCGTGAAGTTGCTGGTTTCAGAAATTCCTCTGTCAATTTGATCTAGTCCTGTTAGTATTTTTTAAGTGATCATAGCTCTTCTCTTCTATCTTCTAGTTTCGGCATGTTTAACGCCTCTAGTCTCTCGGTTTCGGAAGCCATTTTGTAGCGTGCCATTGTACCTTTTCCAGTTCATTGATGTGCTTCTTGAGATTTGGGCACCGTACAACTGCTGCATATTCCAATTTTGGCCTCACAAAAGTCAGGAGCAGTTTCTTTAGTATTGCATCATCCATATAATTAAAAGAAAGTCTGAAGTTGGAAAGCAATGCACACGCTCCTCTCACAATGTTTTTTTGTGTTTCTCTGGCAACAGCTTACTATCCAAAACCACCCCTAGGTCTTTCTTTACTAGAGTTCTGCAATTCTTTCCACATAATTTGTAAGTTGTGTGTGGTCTACTTTCTCAGATTCCACATTCCATAACATGGCATTTATTCATATTTAATTCCATTTGCATCTTTATGCTTCTAGCACTTATTTTATCTAGATCAATTTGAAGACTATTACAATCATTTGCATCTCTTATCTTCACCAGTATCTTATCTGCAAACATGCTCGTATACAGTAATTTTGTATTCCTTCTGGTAGATCATTTATGTTGATGACGAACATTACTGGTGCAAGAATTGAACCCTGTGGCACTCTCCTAGTAACTCTTCAAACTGTCTTTGTCTACCCTATCAATTCCTTTGAGAATATTTTATGTGGTGATCAAGTCCCCCCCCCCAACTCGCCTGTCTTCCAGCGAGGACAGGTGGTTCGCGGGAGATACAGATACACAGATAACTACTATACAAGTCCATTTGCTAGCTACCTTGAAGTTACCTTGAGGTGGTTCTGGGGCTCAGCGACCCCGCGGCCCGGTCGTCGACCAGGCCTCCAAGTTGTGGACTGGTCAACCAGGCTGTGACGTGTGAGTCACAGCCTGGTTGATCAGGTATCCTTTTGGAGAGGTTTGTCAAGTTCTCTTACCCAACACTGCGAGGGGTTGGCCAGGAATGTCCCTTATATATATGTATCAACCAGGTATGTGTAGTGGAAGTGTGTTTAACAGTCTCGGACCTCTGATGTTGATAGAGTTCTCTCTCAAGAGTACCCATTGCACCTCTGTTCTTCAATGGGGGTATTCTGCACATCCTGCCATGACTTCTGGTCTCATGTGCTGTTATTTCTGTGTGCAGGTTTGGGACCAGCCCCTCTTACTATTTTCCATGTGTAAATTATTATGTATCTCTCCCGCCTGAGCTCAAGGGAACACAGATTTAGGCTCTTTAGTCGGTCCCAATAGTTTTAGATGTTTTACTGAATAGATTCTAGCAGTAAAGGATCTCTACACGCTCTCCAGGTCAGCAATTTCTCCAGCTTTAAAAGTGGCTGTCATTGTGCAGCAGTACTCCACTCTAGAGAGCACTAGCGTCTTGAAAAGTATCATCGGTATAGCATCTCTAGTGTGAAAGGTTCTTGTTATCCAACCTGTCATTTTTTTTGCAGTTGTGATGGCTACTTTATTGTGTTCTTTAAATGTAAGGTCTTCCGACATCAGTACACCCAAATCTTTTACATTGCCTTTCCGTTCAATGTTATGATTTGACCGAGTTTTGTACGTGGTTTCCGTTTTTATATTTTCATTTTTTCCGTAGCGCACGAGCTGAAACTTATCTTCGTTAAAGGCCATGTTATTTTCTGTAGCCCATAGAAAGACCCGATTTACATCTGATTGGAGGTTTGCCGTGTCCTCTATGTTGTCTACTCTCAAAAATCCTAGTGTCATCTGCAAAGGATGATACAGTACTATAGGTTGTGTCCTTGTCTATGTCCGATATGAGGATGAGAAAAAGTACTGGAGCAAGCACAGTACCCTGGGGAACTGAGCTCTTTACAGTTGCTGGACGGATTTTCTTTTGTTGACCATTACACACTGGGTTCTATTAGTCAGGAAATTGTAGATCCATCTGCCTATTTTTCCAGTAATTCCTTTTGAACGCATTTTATGTGCAACAAGACCATGGTCACATTTGTCAAAGGCTTTTGCGAAATCTGTAAATTACATCAGCATTTTGTTTGTCTTCCATGGCATCTAGTGCCATGTCATAGTGGTCCAGCAACTGTGATAGGCAAGAGCGCCCTGTTCTGAAACCATGTTGTCCGGGGTTATTTAGATGCTGTGATTCCATATATTTTGTGATCTTACTTCTTAGCACACTCAAAGATTTTTATGATGTGCGATGTTAGTGCTATTGGTCTAATTTTTTGCCTCTGCCTTATTTCCTCCTTTATGGAGCGGTGCTATCCCTGCTGTTTTTAATATGTCAGGGATAATGTCAGTATCTAGGCTTTGTCTCCAAAGAATGTGAAGGGCCTGCAAGTTTTTTTTTTTTTTTAGTTATTGATGAATATGGAGTTCCAAGAGTCAGGGCCTGGTGCAGAGTGCAAAGGCATACTGTCTATGGCTTCTCCAAAATCCAGTGGGGATAGGGTGACATCTGATATATGATTTGATATTGGTATCATATCCATGAAAAATTCATTTGAGTTATCAATCTTCAGTGTGTTCAGTGGTTCGCTGAAAACAGTCGTACTGATTCCTCAGTATTTTGCTCATTTCTTTGTCGTCACCAGTGAAAGTTCTATCTCCCTTTCGCAGGGGCCCGATACTAGATGTGGATTTTGATCTTTATTTTGCATATTAGAAATATTTCGGATTTCTCTCTATTTCACAGATGGCCTTTTGCTCTGTTTGCCTCTCCTGGGTTTTGTATGATTGATAGGTTCTTGATTGAAAATAGAACCGGAATGGTTGGCACAGTAAAGCCACCAAGAAGGGAAATGCCAGTGTGACAGACTTGCAGTTGACAAGTGCCAGCTATGAAAATGTGAACAAATACTCTCGGTTCGGTGGAAAGACAAGAGAGAAGTGAACTTGCTGACAACCATTCATGATGGTACAATGATGAACAGTGGCAAGGTGAACCGTGTAACGAAAAAAACAGTAAATAAGCCAGATTGTGTTCTTGACTATAATAACATGCGTTTGATTGATAAATCTGACATGATGGGCACTATCTTTGTGTGCGGAAAACATTGAAGTGGATGAAAAGTGTTTTTCCATCTTGTTGACATGAGCATGTTGAACTGTTATAATATGTATCTGGTGAAAACTGGACGTAAACCTAGTTTCCGTGCACTCGCTTTTACACTTGCGACACAGTTATTAGCAAAATTTGGCAAAGATATTCCTGGCATACAAAGACCCATCATGAACCCAGTGTTGCAGCATGCTGCTACACCCAGGCTCGCTCACATGGAGGCCTTTCAAGCACACAGACAAACATTTGCCACCAGCTGGAAAGTGTGCAATAGGCCAATGTGATTGTATAGTTTGTAAAACAACAAAAGAGAGAGAACAGAAACGTAAACTGGTGCAAACATGGTGTGAAGCGTGTGTAGTACCATTGTGTGCCGTCAACCGCTTCAACGACTACCACTGTCTCCAAGACTTCTAAATGTGCAATAAGAGTGCAAAAACCTGTACATAGTGCGTGCTAGTGTGTAAATATAAGAATGAACAGTGATTACATAATATACTGGCGTAATGGAAAACATTTGTGTGCGCATGTGTATACTCAACGTATGCAATATTTATTGACATTAACCCATGATGTAACATCATATGCAACACAATTAGTGACTAATATCAGTAATAAAATACACCTAGACACTGTAAATAGTAAAGCGGAAATAAATTCGTGGCAACTATGGCTGCTTGAAGACTGCGCGCGATGCCTCCGAGACGTACCATACAGGGTGTGACGTCATCGCCCACATTGTCTGCTCAATTACGTCGTCGGTAAGTACAATATTTTTTTTCTCGTGGTCAGGGAACACGATTTAACAGGTTAGGAAGAATTTTTTTTTTTTTTGGTGTGCACCTGTGGGTGACAAATGCTAATTAGCCCTGAGCAACACAAGGGTTAAGTTCCAAAAGAAGGTGGGTGAGGAACACTAGGTAAACTTGAGACTCAAGAGTGGGCCAGTTTCCAATTCCAACACCTCACTGTTGCAATCCAGAAGAAGAAATGCTTGCTGTATCTTCGGCGTGCAATCCACCTCTTAAGAGCTGCTTGAGAATCTTTTAAAAGTGATTTGTGTAGTGTTTCTCCATTGATATTATTGCTTCAATCTTTGTTTAAATTATTCTTTTTGTGGGGTAGTCGCGTGTTTAAGCATTCTGTTACTTTTTTTCCCATTCTTCTGTAGTGCCATCTGTGTTCTCCAAACTGCTGCTCTTGATGGCTTTCCACACACAGGAACACGTCTCAGACAGACTGTATACACTTGCAGTCGTGCACTTCGGCAGTCCGTTCTATTCCTTTGAATGGTCTTAAGTTCCCCATTTATTTTTTTTCCTAGTCCTTTTATTATTAAAACTAAATTTACTGAATAACCCTTCTCACTTCATATTTTTTGTTTAGACTTATTATGAGCATTTGTTTGCACATCAATGAGTTTGTGAACCGAGTCTGTGATATGAGATTGTACTGTTCCTTATTATTTCTTTATTGTTTGTGAAGATCAGATCTAGAATATTATTAGTCCTAGTTGGCTCAGTTATCGGCTGGTTGAGCAAAAACTGTACCAACTGAGGTTGATAGAACTTGAAGCAATTGACACTTACTTTTTAAGAGTTTCCAAGAGAGCTCTAACTCAAGTCCCTCAAGTTCCTCCTCTGTGTAACCCTGGACCCGCAACATCCACCTCTCCCTCAATTATGACCTCCGTACCCACCTAAACATTATTCCAAAATCTCACAAGTGGAGAAACATTTGAACACTTAGCGAATACCCACAGTAGCTAGTATTTTACCAGAAGAGGTGGGGGCGGGGGGGGGGGGGGTGTAGAAATAGCCTAAGCTACTAAATCCCTTTGAGATGTATTTTTTCCTTGTCTCAATAAACATTCTTGAACTAGTATTTATTGTAATTAATATTCAGTCTTCTGTATTGTTTTGTCTAAGGGGACCGGTGCATGTGGAGACTTTTCCAAATATGCAAAATAGTGAAAAATGTTAACACTATCGGTCACCGGACAGGCGCGCAGTCAACTTAGGGGTCATGCACCCAACGTGCAGGCGAGCGTGCGGTGACACCTAAATGTGTATACTCGTTTCAGCTTTCTCATCTTAACCCTTAAACCGCACAAATATATTATATTATATTATATTATATATTTTATATATATATATATATATATATATATATTATATATATATATATATATATATATATATATATATATATATATATATATATATGTGTGTGTGTGTGTGTATGATATCAGTGAAACCCAAAACCACGCACATCATATATATATGATTTTGTGTCTAGCGCTATAATTTAAACGCCCAGCCTGGGATAGGGGCAGCTATAGTACAGCCACGACCGATAGTTGCCAGATGCCACCTAGAAAAAAAAAATCCAGGCCAACATTCTTGGGTGTTAGAGCATCAGTATTGAGCAAGCCACCAAGGCTGGTGCACGCAGCACGAGCTCACAGCACCGCTGTTCAGCTTGTGACCACAGCATCGCCTACAAATGCCATAATATAAATGATACTGCTATTATTTAGCAGTGATAGTATTACTGAAGCCCCCTGACTGTGATAAAACTGACCAGGATTCCGATAATAGCAAGATTGTGGTGATATTTAGCGCTGTGCTCCATGGAGGGAGGAGTAAGGCTGTGGACGGAGGGTTGTGGCGTCGTCTTCTGACTGTGTGGGGCCACCATTTATTGACTGCACTCACCATACCAGCTTAGTGGTTCGCTATGGTGAACACAAATGTAGATACTTATCTCACACTATACACACGTTATATAACAGCGAGAGGAGTAGGTTGGGAGCCTCCATTTTGATGGAGGAGGAGCATCGTCTGCACGACTTAGCATGTTTACTGATGGCCACTA
>WNGS01009202.1:6792447-6808932 GCA_020271785.1 Procambarus virginalis
AGGTGTGGGAGCAAGGAGCAAGTCCGAGTCTCGGCCCCAACCCCGAAACCCGCAGACGGTCCAGAGCCGGGAACAGGGAGGGAAAGGGGTGAACAGCACCAACCAAAACTGGCAGCCCCGGGTATCCGAGTGGGAAACCTACCTAGCATGTTACAGCAACCTAATTTAGTTACAACACGGATGCCGCCCGTACTCTGAACAGTAATAACATCAGGAGAGTACTAGAGAACAGCAGAGAACACCCTCTCGCAAGACTCCAGGTCAAGGTGTCAGTGACCCAACAGGCAGCATAACGGAGGTAAAGTGGTGACTGTCACCCGGAGACAGGGCACAGCAACCAACGATCCCGTACAAGACGGGTTGGAACCCGGAAGACACATTCAATGGTCCACCGAGCCCCGACAGAGGCTTCCAGGGCCTGTAAGGTAACAACTACAGGAAGCCCGGGCAAGGTGTTGCTAACCGGTTAAAGCCCAAACTAACAAGCGATAGAGGACAACACTGAAAACCCCTGCAACGTGTACAATCATGGGGGCCTAGCAGAGGGCCACCAAACACTACCAGTGGAACTATAGCCACTAGGCAGACCCCCCGAGCAAATGGGGGAAAAAAAAAAAAACGCAAAAGTACACCGTCTCCAGAGGCCACAGGAACCGGTCGCCGCGTAGGTAGTAGGTCGCACACCACCATGATGCCCTAACCAGCACAATACCAATCCCTACCCAAGGACAAACAAGGGCCCCAAGCCCCAGTTGGTCCCAAGGGCGAGGCAAATTCCGAGCAGCAAGAACCTCTACGGGAATGGTTCCCGAACGCCCCAGGAAAGATAACCCTGTCACGCAGGAGCAGTACTCACAGGGCACTTAGGGAAGGAAGCCCTTAAGCGCATACAGCCCTGGTACTGATGAACACCTGGCTACTGCACAACACAACACATGGCAGTGAACACCACAAAAGGCAAACACCGCCTAGGAAACTGAGGCCAGACAAGCGTCTGTCCCGGTTGACATTGGCTTACGAACTGATGCTAGGCAGCCAGCGTGGCAAGGTCCGGGGCTCCCCCTCCCCCTCTCGGGCGGGGAGGGCTGCGCGAACTATCGGCGCGGCAGTAAAGTGTGATGTTTGCTTGTTTCCTTGGGATTGTACGGAGTTTCTACCTCTGTTCAGTTTTCTGTTTTAGATTTTTACCATGTGGGGTTTGTTTTGTTATGCCTACCTTTCTGGGTGCCTAACCCCAGTCGATGGCAGATAAGGAAAGCCCCAACCACAAGGGGTTTTCCAGGGCCATTGCTCCCTGCAACCCGTTCTCACACTTGCCAATAGTCAATACAGTATTGGCTTATTTAATAAGTGCGTATGTGACATACTAATTGATTGCGAATATTTTAGTTTACCTTGAAAAGCTTTGCAGAAAACACCGACCTCACCTAACCTTCTTAGTATGTTAGGATAAGCATCTTATTGCTTCTTAATTTCAATTATTACTTAACCTATACTGTTGATTGGTTAATAATTGTAAATAAGAAGCAATAAGATGATTATCTTAACATAGTAAGGTGGTTAGGCGAGGTCAGTGTTTTCTATGAAGCTTTTCAAGGTAAACTAAAATATTCAAAATCAATTAGTATGTCACATATGCACTTATTAGACAATATTGACTGTAAACAAGTGCGAGAACGGGTTGCTCCCTGAAACCTCTCTGAAGGGGCCAGGTTCTGGCGCTGGTCCCTGGTAGGTCTGAACTCCTTAGCTAATGTCCCGATCTAATATAACATACATTAGCCCGATAAGCTCCAGGAAGCCGTAGGGGCTCCACAGAAAACATATCTGCAGAAAAAAGTTTGCCACTCAAGGCCCTGCTTCCCCTCGACAATGCTCCTGCTCATCCTCCAGCCTTGAAAGACGCATTGTTGCACAAATTTAATTTTGTTACAATAAAGTTCTTTCCTCCTAATGCCACTCCTCTAATTCAGCTTATGGGCCAGAAAATCATTGCCAATTTTAAGAAACTTCATAAAAGAGCACTTTTCCAGAAATGTTTTGAAGTGACGTGCCACAAACCTCACCCTCAAAGAGTTCTGGAAAAACTATTTTAACATTTGTAACAGTCTGTACTGCTTGAAGCAAGAGGAACAGCTAAATACCAAATAATGTAGGTTTGCTTGCATTATTTAAATAATCTTAGCCCATCATACAACCTTGTACTATTAATATATCTTTCACAGAGTAATCACACTAACATGACTGCCTCAATGAGGAAATCCGTAGGAGCCGTGATGAGGATTCGAACCTATATGGTGGGTAGTCCCACGCACACGCCCCCGACAATCAGGCCACGATATAAAGAGATTCTCTCGAGCGTGTGCACTGGACTACCCACCGCATAGGTTTAAATCCTCATGACAGCTATGGATTTTCTCATTGATGCAGTCATGTTAGTGTGAGAGCCAGAGTGCATGGGGAAATTGTGTGAAAATCCTGTTCTGGTATCAGTAGAAGTTTCAGGAAATCCTTGTGTGTTCAGTAGAACACCAGGTTGTAATCCTTTTGTTGGGGCGCGTGCGTGGGACTGCCCACTGCATAGGTTTGAATCCTCATCACAACTACGGATTTTCTCAATATATCTGTATTGCAGAGTAGAAGGTGGGAAAAATCTACCTTATCACAAGCTCCATGAGAACTAAAGACTAGCAATTATACGTACAAGGATATCAGATAAAGGAGGAGGACCAACGAGCTATTTACCACCAGAATATAGAGTAAACTCTGAAGTGCATATTCTATAAAATTGTAAAACTTTTAGCTGCAAGTACAAATAAACAATTCATAATATATATTGGATATATAAACAGGAGTAAGAAACTGTGGTATTTTGATGCACCAAAATAAATATTATACATTTAAATGCAAGAAACCAAATTAGTTCTGTAATTAAAAAAGATGAGCTACAAGGAAAAAATAAAAGCTCATTACAAACATTTGAAGACATGATAAAGAGAAGACACAATAAGAATACAAAATGCATTAAGTGTTACAAGAAAATATAAGTTTTGGAAACCCCAAGTAGAATTAGAAGGTATAATTGAAAACTATTAAAAAAATGTGTACAAAAGGATAAAATGAAGTACAGTACCTGTTCACCACTGTAGTGCAGCAGCCTGCAAGTACTGTAATTCCAAGCCGTGTGTACTGTACTAAAGCCACTGGAAATATAACTACTAGGAAATACAACAAGCAAGGAAGTTTTGTAACTGTACTGTATTTGTAATTACTAATAACTAAAACAAGTAAACAAACATATCTGGTGTTTCTCCATTGCTATATACTGTACAGTATTTGCTGGCATACAAGACTTTTTTTACGTATAAAAATATTGGCCTGCATCTAATGCTGCCGTATTACAGAGGGGAGACCGAGCGCCGTAGGCTAGGGAGCTGCATGAGCATACTGGGTAAGTTTGCTAGGCACAAAAATCGTTACTTATAAAATATTAAACAAGCCGAATTATCACTGTCTAAGAAACCTTTGTTCATCATCTAAATGAATAATGCTCCTTGAAATTTGAAAAGGAATCTTAAACTTTTATTTGTCTATCAGCTATTTATAATGAGTGGATGACAAAACCCTAACACTGATGGTGCACCTCCACGGGTGCACTGCCCTGGTGGCCTCTTGTGGCAACACAAAACATCACCCTAGAAATACAAGTTTCACATCCTGTACAGCAATACTTTATTCCAGTATACTGTCACAATATTGTATTTCCTGCACTGAATCAAACATATTTCCATACAAACCCACTTCTCGTAAAATAGGGGTGCGTCTTATGCACTTTGTATTCAATACTTTATATCCCTTCTACAAGTCAATATTATGTACCATTGAAAAATCATAATTTAATGCAATACTTACATCCACAATAGCAAGGGTTTCAAGATCAGGCTATTTTCTAAAATATTTGGTAGGGTTATGTGCGCTGTATCAACGGCTAAATCCTGCAATGGAAAAAAACATGGCATTCAACAAATATTACCAAGCTAGGAATATGAAGATTTTAAAGTGAAAAAGCCCCTTTTGGCACTCACCCTGCGATCTGTCCAATGTGTACATGGTTCTCTGTGATGATTTTTAAGGGGGCGTCAGTCAATTTTTAAAAGTGTTCAATGTCAACAAATCTTTTTTTAAATGTGTATATGAAAAGGGCTGCAATTGAGCCAAGTTTCGTACTGCAGCCTAAATAGAAAGGGAGATTTTTAATTGTATTTTTTTTAACAAATATTGCACATTTTCAAGTGTTTATAAACAACCACACCTTTCAGATAGTTTAATTATACCATTTTCTCTCTCACTCACACACACCACCACACACACACACACAGAATTATATAATACAGAATTATATGAACATGTTTGCTGATGATGCTAAGATAATAGGAAGGATAAGAAATTTAGATGATTGTCATGCCCTTCAAGAAGACCTGGATAAAATAAGTATATGGAGCACCACTGGCAAATGGAATTTAATGTTAATAAATGTCATGTTATGGAATGTGGAATAGGAGAACATAGACCCCACACAACCTATATATTATGTGAGAAATCTTTAAAGAATTCTGATAAAGAAAGAGATCTAGGAGTGGTTCTAGATAGAAAACTATCACCTGAGGACCACATAAAGAATATTGTGCGAGGAGCCTATGCCACGCTTTCCAACTTCAGAATTGCGTTTAAATACATGGATGGCGATATACTAAAGAAATTGTTCACAACTTTTGTTAGGCCAAAGCTAGAATATGCAGCGGTTGTGTGGTGCCCATATCTTAAGAAGCACATCAACAAACTGGAAAAGGTGCAAAGACATGCTACTAAGTGGCTCCCAGAACTGAAGGGTAAGAGCTACGAGGAAAGGTTAGAAGCATTAAATATGCCAAAACTAGAAGACAGAAGAAAAAGAGGTGATATGATCACTACATACAAAATAGTAACAGGAATTGATAAAATCGATAGGGAAGATTTCCTGAGACCTGGAACTTTAAGAACAAGAGGTCATAGATATAAACTAGCTAAACACAGATGCCGAAGAAATATAAGAAAATTCACTTTCGCAAACAGAGTGGTAGACGGTTGGAACAAGTTAGGGGAGAAGGTGGTGGAGGCCAAGACCGTCAGTAGTTTCAAAGCGTTATATGACAAAGAGTGCTGGGAAGACGGGACACCACGAGCGTAGCTCTCATCCTGTAACTACACTTAGGTAATTACACTTAGGTAATTAATTACACTTCTAAGTGATGATATCACACCAAACCTGTCTTCTGAAGCCCACATAAAGAGAATTACATATGCGGCATATGCGAGGCTGGCTAACATCAGAACTGCCTTCAGGAACCTGTGTACGGAATCATTCAGAACCTTATATACCACATATGAAAGACCAATCCTGGAGTATGCAGCCCCAGCATGGAGCCCGTACCTTGTCAAGCACAAGATGAAGCTGGAAAAAGTTCAAAGGTATGCCACTAGACTAGTCCCAGAACCAAGAAGCACGAGTTACGAGGAAAGGCTGTGGGAAATGCACCTTACGACACTAAGACAAGAGTAAGGGGAGACAGTATCACTTCCTACAAAATCCTCAGAGGAATTGACAGGGTAGACAAGGATAAACTATTCAACACTGGTGATACGAACAAGGGGACACAGGTGGAAACCGAGTACCCACATGAGTCACAGGGACGTTACAAAGAACTTTCAGTGTCAGAGTAGTTAACAGATGGAATGCATTAGGCAGTGATGTGGTGGAGGCTGACTCCAAACACAGTTTCAAATGTAGATATGATAGAGCCCAGTAGGCTCAGGAATCTGTACACCAGTTGATCGACAGTTGAGAGGTGGGAAATAAATAATATTTCAAATAATGAAATAAAACATGAAATACCACTAGGAGCCAGTGACCATTGTGTCCTAGTCTTTGACTACACGATGGAACTTAAAATTGTGACCAAAGGACAAGAGGTCCGGGAAAGGAGACCATTACAGAAAAGGGGACTAAAGAAGGATAAGGGACTACCCGGGAGAAGTGCAGTGGGAGGAAGAAATTAGATGAAAAACAGTGCAAGGTATGATGAACCAAGTCATATGGAAACACAAGGAGGCTGAAAGATTTATTCCAACAGTAAAAGAAAAAAGCAGGAGGGAACATAATAACCCATCGTTTAATAGACAGTGTCAGGAAGCAAAAATGAGAAACAGGAGGGAGTGGAGGAAGTACAGAAGACAAAGGACAGAGGACAACAGGATTAGATGTAACAGAGCTAGGAACAATTACATTAGCACAAGACTAGTATCGGAAAGAAATTACGAGAATGATATTGCAATCAAAGCGAAAAAGCCACCTAAATTACTACATAGCCATATAAGAAGGAAGATGTCGGTAAATGACCAAGTGACAAGACTGAGGAAAACAGAAGGGGAATATACAGAAAGTGACAAGGAAATCTGCGAGGTACTGAATGCAAGTTTCCATGGAGTGTTCACAACTGAGCGGCTGCCATTGTTAGAAGAGATTACCCTAGATGAAAGACTCAGATATAGGTGACAGCAGACGAGGTCATGAAACAGTTGACAACACTAGATGCAACTAAAGCGGTTGGACCAGACAAAGTATCACCGTGGATACTAAAAGAGGCAGCGCAGGCTCTCAGCATGCCTCTGGCAATTATTTTTAATGAGTCACTTGTGTCAGGAGAATTGCCCAGTTGCTGGAAGGAGGCAAATGTCGTACCGATTTTCAAGAAAGGAGATAGGGAGGAGGCATTTGACTACTGACCTGTATCACTGACAAGCATCCCCTGCAAAATACTTGAAAGAATAATTAGGCTAAGACTTGTTGAGCACCTGGAGAGCATTGGGTTTGTAAACAAACACCAACATAGGTTCTGAACAGGGAAATCTTGCCTAACAAACCTTTCGGAATTCTGTGATAAAGTAACAAGGATAAGGTAGGACAGAAGGCTGGGCAGACTGCATGTTTCTTGACTGCCAAAAGGCCTTTGATACAGTACCGCACATGAGACTTCTATACAACCTTGAGAGTCAGGCAGGAGTAAGTGGAAAGGCCCTAGCATGGGTAAGGAACTACTTAACAGGAAGGAGCCAAAGGGTAATGTTAAGGGGCGAGAAATCGGACTGGTGAACAGTAACGAGTGGAGTACCTCAAGGATCAGTGCTGGGACCAATCCTCTTTCTAATTTATGTAAATGATATGTTTACAGGAGTGGAATCCTACATGTCAATGTTAACAGACAATGCAAAATTAATGAGAAGAGTTGTGACAGATGAGAATTGTAGGGTCCTCCAAGAGGACCTAGACAGGTTGCAGAGATGGTCAGAGAAATGGCTACTGGAGTTCAACACGAGTACTGTAAATGTAAAGTTATGGAAATGGGATCAGGTAATAGGCGACCAAAGGAACAGTACACAATGAAGGGGAACTGCCTACCTGAAATGATTCGAGAAAGAGACCTGGGAGTGGACGTAACATCTAATCTAACTCCTGACACACATATAAATAGGATAATGACAGCAGTGTACTCTACACTGGCAAAAATTAGAACTTCATTCAGAAACCAAAGTGAGGAGGCTTTTAGGGAGCTTTACACTGCCTACATGAGACCAGTCAGAGTATGCCGCACCATCATGGAGCTCCCACCTAAAAAAAAAACAAATTGGAGAAGGTTCAGAGGTTTGCGACGAGGCTTGTCCCAGAGTTACGAGGGATAAGATAAGAAGAGCGTCTGAAGGAACTGAACCTTACGACACTAGAGAAAAGAAGCGAGAGAGGAGATAAGACAGGGATACATAAAATATTCAGGGGAACTGACAAAGTGGAAATAGATGAAATGTTCACACGTAATAGTAACAGAACAAGGGGACATGGGTGGAAGCTGGAAACTCAAGATGATTCACAGATGTTAGGAAGTTTTCTTTTAGCGTGAGAGTAGTGGAAAAATAGAATGCCCTTAGGGAGCAGGTTGTGGAAGCAAACTCTATTCATAATTTTAAAATTAGGTATGATATGGGAAATGGAACCGGAGTCATTGCTGTAAACAACCGATGGCTGGAAAGGCGGGATCCAAGAGAATGCTCGATCACGCAAGCACAAAAATTACATTCTTTAGAAAGGCGAAGAAATAGGGGTGACATGAGAGAGAGCTGTGAGTGAATGGACATGACAAAGGGGGATATTAATAGGCTATTAATACTAGGAACACGAAATACAGGGTAATACAGTACTGTAATTGGATAAGTTTCAGATTTAGGAAAAAAAAGACCCAAGTAAATACTGGTTCGGTAATGGGGATGAACGCTGAGATACATTGTACTTCATGCTCCGTGTTGCTCCCACTTTGCTACAGGCAAATGACTGATGGTGGGTTTCATCCATTCCTATGCTCAATAAACGATCCTTGGCTAGACACTAAATACAAAGCTTTTAGATAAGGGGGAATAAATAGGACCTTCTGAATAGTAATGTAGTTACATTATTGATGTGTATTAATGGAGAAGAAAGGGGATATTAATTTGGAATACACCTGCTGAAGTTCATCTAATACCAACAGTTGAAGTTCTGGTTAACATAGATTGGAAGTAAATAGGAAATTTAAATGACGGGACTATGACCAGCTTTTTAATCCCCTTGAACGTGCCTGTGCAGGGTCACTGAGGTAACGCAACACACACAACTCATGGATCGCCTTTTTAATCCCCTTGAGCGAAATTTAAAAGGAACTAGAAGATTAACAGTCACTCTCTGGGATAACGCAAAACAACCCAGACGAGGACCGGCCTCTTAATCCCCTTGAATGATATTTTCTTGAAAATACCCCCGATGCTATGCCCGTCCGTCGAGTAAAAAATTTGAAAACGCCCCCGATGCTATGACTGTCCATTGATTAAAAAAACCAGTGTTGAATGTAATGAAGCGCCATTTTCTGGACGAGTCCCGGAGGCTTCCCGGTGCTTACCAGGCTGATATGCTAATGTCAGACTTTGGCATCAGTCATGTGTACGGAGTTGTTATGGGCCTACCAGGGACCACGAGACAGAACCTGGCCCCCTCAGAGGCAAGGGGAGCAATGGCCTATAGAAACCCCCGTGTAGTTGGAAGCATTCTATGTCTGCCATCGACCGGGTTAGGCACCCAGAAAGGTAGGTGTCCCAAAACAAACCCCTATTCTGGTGAAAATTGCAACCAAAAACCCAACGAGTGGATAGAACTTCCCAAACAAAAACGAGCAAACTAGTATGACGTCACCCATCATTGAGCCGCTGTCTGCGCAGCCCCCCCCCCATCCCCGAGCAGGGGAAGGGGTAGCCCCAGACCTACCACGCCGGCAATCCACACCCCAGTTCTGAGGCTGGATGTCAACACATGCGAAAAACCGCCAACCGGAGGGAGGGAGGGAACCCGGGGAGCCTCCGGAACTCGCCCAGAAAATGGCGTTTCATTACATTGAACGCTGGTTTTCTGAGGGGGAGCCCCTACAGCTCCCCGAAGCTAACTACCCACAGACTACCTGCCAGACTACCTACCAACTACTACCTGGGGCCAGGTAGCCTGGTGGATTGTGCGCAGGACTTGTAATTCTGTGGCGCGGGTTCGATTCCCGCACCCGGCAGAAACAAATGGGCAGTTTCTTTCATCCTGAATGCCCCTGTTACCTAGCAGTAAATAGGTGCCTGGGAGTTAGTCAGCTGTCACGGGCTGCTTCCTGGGGTGTGTGTGTGTGTGGTGTAGAAAAAAAAACAAAAAAAAAAAGTAGTTAGTGTAGTTAGTAAACAGTTGATTGACAGTAGAGAGGCGGGCCGAAAGAGCAAAGCTCAACCCCCGTAAAATACAACTAAGTGAATACAGAAGAAAAGAATAGGGACTAACCCGGGAGGCGGTCGCCGCACACTACTCAACCCGAAGTTGAGACAACATCTGCCACATCTGCCGACCCAAAGCGACACAGACCCGACCGGGCCCAGGAACGTGTACAAGGTAACGAATAGCCAAGGACCCTGTTCGACCGCCAAATTCCCCATGCCCAAACGTCCTCCCAGGACACGGTACCAAAGACAGCGGCAAGAGCCGCGAACTTGCGGACGTCATGGACACGGAGAGGGACTACAGGCTGGAGAGCCTTAATCGGACAATAACAAAATGCACCCCCGGCCCAACCAACCAAGCATCAACAACCCAAGGACCCCCTCCGGAAAGCAGCAGTCTCATTCTACGCCAGAAAAGAAGGAGAAGGCAGCAGACGACCAAACGAGCAGAAAACCCCTGCGCAGCAGGAGAGCATGAAGCTCACCTACCCGACCCCTAGAGGCCAATGCCAACCGGAAAAAGAGCCATCGAAAAACAAACTGGAACTGAAGAGGCCACAAGAAAACAAGAAAAGAGCACTCTGTCCAATGACCAGGACGGCTAAAGCAGCACAAGAACAGGCTGGAGGTGAAACAAGCACGAAACAGCTTACGAAAGGCGCAGGTGACAGTCCAAAAGCAAACCGAAGCGGTTCTGCCAGCGCTGCATAAAACGAGGCGACAGTATGCGTCAAGTCGACGCCCCCCCCAACCCCCAGCAGAAAAGCCAAGCCGATGCCAACAAATGCAGCCACTGAAGAAGGAACAGAAGGAACAGGAAGGACCACCAAAACACCCCATACTGCCGCCAAGAAGCACATAGGTGGGACACCAACAACAAAGCCACCTGACCACCAATGGACGCGAGATACCCGAGGCAGAACATAATCAGCCCTGCCAAGGGTCATCCGAGCCTAGGAAGAGGCGGAGCCGCAGGAAGATCTTGGGTGCGACCACCATGGAAGCAGAGCCGGAAGCCCAAGCCGGCAAGGAGGAGATGGAACGTCCGCTGAACAGAAAACTCCCCAATGCGAGCAAGCTCGCCAGGGGAGTGGAAACCACAGGTCCGATGCGAGACACCAGAGAAGGGACATCACAAGACCCTGAAAAAACCAACAGGCAGGGAATGCCAGGAAAACAGGAAACCAAACCCAGCAACAGGAAGGCCAAAAGGCACAAAACACATAACAGTGTAATTACCTAAGTGTAATTACCTAAGTGTAGTTACAGGATGAGAGCTACGCTCGTGGTGTCCCGTCTTCCCAGCACTCTTTGTCATATAACGCTTTGAAACTACTGACGGTCTTGGCCTCCACCACCTTCTCCCCCAACTTGTTCCAACCGTCTACCACTCTGTTTGCGAAAGTGAATTTTCTTATATTTCTTCGGCATCTGTGTTTAGCCAGTTTATATCTATGACCTCTTGTTCTTGAAGTTCCAGGTCTCAGGAAATCTTTCCTGTCGATTTTATCAATTCCTGTTACTATTTTGTATGTAGTGATCATATCACCTCTTTTTCTTCTGTCTTCTAGTTTTGGCATATTTAATGCTTCTAACCTTTCCTCGTAGCTCTTACCCTTCAGTTCTGGGAGCCACTTAGTAGCATGTCTTTGCACCTTTTCCAGTTTGTTGATGTGCTTCTTAAGATATGGGCACCAAACAACAGCTGCATATTCTAGCTTTGGCCTAACAAACGTCATGAACAATTTCTTTAGTATATCCCCATCCATGTATTTAAAAGCAATTCTGAAGTTAGAAAGCATAGCATAGGCTCCTTGCACAATATTCTTTATGTGGTCTTCAGGTGATAGTTTTCTATCTAGAACCACCCCTAGATCTCTTTCTTTATCAGAGTTCTTAAAGATTTCTCACATAATATATAGGTTGTGTGGGGTCTATGTTCTCCTATTCCACATTCCATAACATGACATTTATTAACATTAAATTCCATTGCCAAGTGGTGCTCCATATACTTATTTTATCCAGGTCTTCTTGAAGGGCANAAGTATTTGAGAGAGTGATCAGGAGTCAGGTCACTAGATTCATGGAAACCAATGACCTCCACCATCCAGGCCACATGGATTAGAGCAGGAAGATCATGCCTCTCACAGCTATTGACCACTGACAAAATCATGGAGGCATTAGAGGAAAAACATGATGCAGATGTCATATACACAGATTTTGCAAAGGCATTCGACAAATGTGACCATGGAGTGATTGCACACAAAATGAGGTCAATGGGTATAACTGGTAAGTAGGACGCGGATACTCAATTTCCTGTCGAACAGAACACAGAGTAACAGTCAATCAAGTAAAATCGAGTCCGAGCGCAGTTAAAAGCTCTGTACCTCAAGGTACAGTCCTTGCACCACTGCTGTTCCTTATTCTCATATCAGATAGACAAAAACACAAGTCACAGCTTCGTGTCATCCTTTGCAGATGATACAAAAATCAGCATGAAAATTACCTCTGCTGAAGACATTGATAAACTACAAACAGATATTAACAAAGTTTTCGATTGGGCAGCAGATAACATGGTTTAACGGTGATAAATTCCAGGTACTCAGATACGGCAAAAATGAGGATCTTAAACATAATACAGGGTACAAAATTCAATCGAATCTGCCCATAGTAGGAAAACAGCATGTCAAGGATTTGGGAATAATGATGTCTGACGACCTAACGTTTAGGGAGCATAACCAAGCAAGTATTGCGTCAGCCAGAAAAACGATAGGATGGATTACGAGAACCTTCAAGTCCAGAGATCCCATCACAATGGTTGTACTCTTCAAATCACTTGTGCTGTCCCGTCTGGAGAACTGCTCGGTACCCACTTCCCCCTTCAGAGCAGGAGAGATTGCTGAAATTGAGGGAATACAGAGAACATATACAGCACGCATAGACGAGATAAAGCACCTAAATTATTGGGATCGTCTCAAAACTCTCCAAATGTACTCACTAGAAAGGAGACGAGAGAGATATCAAATAATATACACCTGGAAGATACTGGAGGGCCAAGTACCAAATCTGCACAGTAAAATAACAACGTACTGGAGTGAACGACATGGAAGAAAATGCAGAATAGAACCAGTGAAGAGCAGAGGTGCCATGGGCACAATCAGAGAACACTGCATGAACATCAGAGGTCCACGGTTGTTCAATGTCCTACCAGCAAGCATCAGAAATATTACAGGAACAACCGTGGACATCTTCAAGAGGAAACTACAGTAGATCGTTTCCTTCAAGGAGTGCCGGACCAACCGGGCTGTGGTGGGCCAGCAGGCCGCTCCAAGCAACAGCCTGGTGGACCAAACTCTCACAAGTCAAGCCTGGCCTCGGGCTGGGCTTGGGGAGTAGAAGAACTCCCAGAACCCCATCAACCAGGTATCAACCAGACAAACTAGCAATGAAAAATTTATTGAAGAATTTAAAGATTTTGTAGAGAAAGAGGGATACCACCCACAACAAGTGTTTAATTGTGATGAGACAGGACTGTTCTGGAAAAGATTGCTTAAGAGGACATACATTACCAAGGAGGAGAAGTCATTGCCTGGACAGCAGCCTATGAAAGACAGGTTTACGCTTGTGCTGTGTGGAAATGCGAGTGGAGATTTGAAAATTAAACCCTTGCTTGTGTATCATTCTGAAAATCCAAGTGTTTTAAAAAAAATATAGTGTGCAGAAAAGCCAAATGTGTGTGATGTGGAGGGTTAATAGTAAGGCATGGGTGACTAGGCAATTTTCTACATAGTGGGTGAAGGAAGTGGTTTGCTCTTCCATAAAAACCCAGCATTGAATGTAATTAAACGCCATTTTTTGGGCGAGCCCCAGAGGCTCCCTGGAGCTCATCGGGCTAATGTATGTTATATTAGTCCGGGACATTAGCTAAGGAGTTCAGACCTACCAGGAACCAGCGCCAAAACCTGGCCCCTTCAGAGAGGTTTTAGGGAGTAATGGCCCTGGAAATCCCTTTTGGTTGGGGTTTTCCTTATCTGCCATCGACCGGGGTTAGACACCCAGAAAGGTAGGCATAACAAAAACCCCACATGGTAAAAAACTAAAACAGAAAACCGAACAGAGAGGTAGAAACTCCCTACAATCCAAAGGAAACAAGCAAACATCACACTTTACTGCCGCGCCGATCGTCTGCGCAGCCTTCCCTGCCCCTTCCCTGCACCTGCGACCGGGGAGCCGGTCGGCCGAGCGGACAGCACGCTGGACTTGTGATCCTGTGGTCCTGGGTTCGATCCCAGGCGCCGGCGAGAAACAATGGGCAGAGTTTCTTTCACCCTATGCCCCTGTTACCTAGCAGTAAAATAGGTACCTGGGTGTTAGTCAGCTGTCACGGGCTGCTTCCTGGGGGTGGAGGCATGGTCGAGGACCGGGCCGCGGGGACACTAAAGCCCCAAAATCATCTCAAGATAACCTCAAGAAGATAACCCCAAGAGGGGGAGGGGGAAGCCCCGGACCTCACTGCGCCGGCTGCCTAGCATCAGTTCGAAAGCCAAGCTTCGACCAACGCGAAAAAACCGCTGAACGGTGGGAGGGAGGGTTCCCAGGGAGCCTCCGGGGCTCGCCCAGAAAATGGCGTTTCATTACATTCAACACTGGTTTTCTGTGGGGAGCCCCTACAGCTCCCTGGAGCTCCATACCCAAAGAGAAGGAAAGAAAGGGCTGACCCAGGAGGAGGTTCTTGAGGTTATCTTGAGACGATTTCGGGGCTTTTTTTTAGTGTCCCTGCGGCCCGGTCCTCGACCAGGCCTCCACCCCCAGGAAGCAGCCCGTGACAGCTGACTAACACCCAGGTACCTATTTTACTGCTAGGTAACAGGGGCATAGGGCGAAAGAAACTCTGCCCATTGTTTCTCGCCGGCGCCTGGGATCGAACCCAGGACCACAGGATCACAAGTCCAGCGTGCTGTCCGCTCGGCTCCGACCGGCTCCCAGGAGGTCGCAACAAACTTCGCAACGCGAAGCCGAGACAACAGGCTGCAACCTGCGACCCAAGGCAACACAAGAACGCACAGGAGCAGACACAAAGGAGCTAAATAAGAACAAAGCAGTTGGTCCAGATGGAGTTTCGCCATGGGTTCTGAGAGAATGTGCACCTGAGCTCAGCATTCCTCTTCAACTGATTTTTCAGGCATCCCTGTTTACAGGAGTTGTAGCTGATGTGTGGAAAAAGGCTAACATAGTTCCAATCTACAAAAGTGGAAGCAGGGAAGACCCCCTTAACTATAGACCGGTATCATTGACAAGTGTAATAGTCAAAATATTGGAAAAAATAATTAAAACTAAATGGGTAGAACACCTGGAGAAAAATTATATAATATCAGACAGACAGTATGGTTTTCGATCTGCAAGATCCTGTGTATCGAATTTACTCAGTTTCTATGACCGAGCAACAAAGATATTACAGGAAAGAGATGGTTGGGTTGACTGCATCTATCTGGACCTAAAAAAGGCTTTCGACAGAGTTCCACATAAGAGGTTGTTCTGGAAACTGGAAAATATTGGAGGGGTGACAGGTAAGCTTCTAACATGGATGAAAAATTTTCTGACTGATAGAAAAATGAGGGCAGTGATCAGAGGCAATGTATCGGACTGGAGAAATGTCACAAGCGGAGTACCACAGGGTTCAGTTCTTGCACCAGTGATGTTTATTGTCTACATAAATGATCTACCAGTTGGTATACAGAATTATATGAACATGTTTGCTGATGATGCTAAGATAATAGGAAGGATAAGAAACTTAGATGATTGTCATGCCCTTCAAGATGACCTGGACAAAATAAGTACATGGAGCGCCACTTGGCAAATGGAATTTAATGTTAATAAATGCCATGTTATGGAATGTGAATAGGAGAACATAGACCCCACACAACCTATATATTATGTGAGAAATCTTTAAAGAATTCTGATAAAGAAAGAGATCTAGGGGTGTTCTAGATAGAAAACTATCACCTGAGGACCACAAAGAATATTGTGCGAGGAGCCTATGCCACGCTTTCCAACTTCAGAATTGCTTTTAATACATGGATGGCGATATACTAAAGAAATTGTTCACGACTTTTGTTAGGCCAAAGCTAGAATATGCAGCGGTTGTGTGGTGCCCATATCTTAAGAAGCACATCAACAAACTGGAAAAGGTGCAAAGACATGCTACTAAGTGGCTCCCAGAACTGAAGGGCAAGAGCTACGAGGAGAGGTTAGAGGCATTAAATATGCCAAAACTAGAAGACAGAAGAAAAAGAGGTGATATGATCACTACATACAAATAGTAACAGGAATTGATAAAATCGATAGGGAAGATTTCCTGAGACCTGGAACTTTAAGAACAAGAGGTCATAGATATAAACTAGCTAAACACAGATGCCGAAGAAATATAAGAAAATTCACTTTCGCAAACAGAGTGGTAGACGGTTGGAACAAGTTAGGGGAGAAGGTGGTGGAGGCCAAGACCGTCAGTAGTTTCAAAGCGTTATATGACAAAGAGTGCTGGGAAGACGGGACACCACGAGCGTAGCTCTCATCCTGTAACTACACTTAGGTAATTACACTTAGGTAATTACGCCACAA
>WNGS01009202.1:6819547-6830315 GCA_020271785.1 Procambarus virginalis
AAAAAAAAAGTGAAATAATTAGGTAATATCTTTATAGCAACTCTCGCCAGACAGCTGTGACAGAGCTGACCACCTCTGATGCTTGCTCTGTCAACGCTTACATTTTGCAAGACTTCCTCAGCCTATTGTGGCTAAAAATGTGACCTACGATTTTTTTTTTTTGTATTTTCCCGTGCTCAGGGAACACAAATGAACATCTTTAGAAGACAAACAATTTTAGAATTTTTGTTTCTTGTGCACAGGTGTGTAAAGTCCTCAGGATCCATTAGCAGCTTAAGGGTTAAGCTGAATTATATCTTTCAGTTCCAATATTTTTTTTATCTCCCTCCTATGTTGGGATATACTACAGTATTTTCATTAACATATTTCCTTCCCTTTTGTCCTTCACTCCCCCTTCTTCTAATGATTTTGTTGCACTGTTTATGTGTACCATTTCACTAGCTTTCCAGTCCCTGTAATATTAGGGACTGGACAGTATTTAGGTCTGGACAGTAGTTGGGTCACACACTGTCCCAAATATTGGGACAGTGTCCAAATTATTTTATAGATACTTTGTATAAGAAAAAATATATTTCTTCATTTCTATTCCCATTTAGGCATTTTGCTTCAATGACGTTAATTTTCAGCTTTTCTCTGTCTTCCTTTGAGAGGTCTTGTCTTATTGACCAAAGTTTGCCATCCTCATCACTCTGTAATTTCCTGGCATTTCTAAGCACTTCCATCATGAGTCACTCCATTAAATGTCACCCTTAAGGGCAGTTCTTATCTCTCATTTTCCTGTCTACCTAAAATCACCATTTTCCTTTGAATTTAGGCCTTTTCCTAAACCTACTATTTCTCTGATTTTTATGTCTTCTGATGCTCAAGTTCCCCATAACATCCTCTCTTGAAATAGATCAACTGTTAATTAACTGTTTCAATCAACTGTTTCAATGTCCCCATTCTCTACTAGATTATATCACAAAGCATATATAGTGTCCAACAGGACACGATCACTCTTTCCAAGAGAAGAGGGTACTGGATGTCAAATACCTCTTTGTATTAATTAATAAATTTAGCTATACAAGAATCTTTATATTAAATTGTACAAGTATAATAAGCACTATACAAGAATATAATTATACAAGTATAATTTAATTATATACAAATATACAGTAAATTTAAATTATATAAATACTTAAACAAATAAATACAAGGTACAGCAGGACACTAAACTGGGGACAATGTAATTTCCTAAATTATTTAGTAATTATTATTACAAAATACTAGTGTGTGCTGGGTTGCACACACTTGCTGGGGTTGCGCGCCGGGCCAGGCAAAGTGTTAATAAGCAAGTAAATTTTGAAACCACAAATTGCAATAGTAAATACTTACTCTAGGAGAATCTCATTAGAAACATTCGTACAATTCTGCAGGTGGACTGTCTCCAAGGAAGGACACTTTGCCAAGCTTCTTAGAGATGAAGATGTTAAAGCAAGATGGTAGAAAATTACAGCCTTCAACTTTTTCAAAATGGAAAAGTCAGTCTCTCCACCCGGTTCACCTTCTGAAGTATGAATAAATTTGTTAACTTTCATGTAATTAATTTCCATCATCCAATTTTGTGTATCAAATACAAAAGAAAATTTTATAATTCACTGTTTTAATCTCAACTTATATTTGTGGTTTACAAGAATCCAACCTCAATTGATGAGACCTTGAAAATGCAGCCAAATGTGTACAAGTATGGTTCTGTCCTGTTGCTTGTACCCAACAGGTCCTTATCAGAAATGAGTCAAAATTGAGATTTTTATCTTAGCATGGTTGCATACTAACTCGGGTTAATGACCTTCCAAAGGATTAACCACTTAACTGCGCCAACCGAGTATTCTCGGTCGGCAGGAAACTGCGCCAACGGAGAAAAACTTTGATTTTTCAGTACCAATTCTAAATGTGTACGAGGTTGGTTGTGTGCGAAATGGACTCTCAGGACCTCCAGTGAGAGGCAGTCATCTTTGAAAAAATTCCCAGGATGCTCTAGGGCTGCTGGCTGGGTTAGTACTGAATGAGCAACCATGGGTGGCGCAAACGCCTCTGGCTCCCAAACACCTGTCCGACGCGGTGTTGAAAGATAATGCTGTCAGTGAAATTCAAACCTTATTGTTTGAAGAACATAAGGGTCATAATATTGGTGAAGCTAGGGGGCAATAAGGACCTAACACAAAGGTCAGATCCAAGTAAAACAGCACCTATGAGGACGATACAGCGAGCGTATCCAGTTGTAGCTCTGAGCATCACCCTTGCAATCCTATGCTATCTACAATTTATTTAGACGATACATAGATGAATCCTTTTTCTGCATTCAGTGATGATGCATCTGATACAAGTAGCATAGATGAACAGTGTTAGTGGCTATCATGTTGGTGGTTTCCATAGATATTTTCAAGAATACCCGAATCTCTAACTGACCGACACTCTTGAGGCTTGCTGAATCTCTGACTGACGGACACTCTTTGAGGCAAACGGAATCTCTTCCTGTGTGGGACCATACAAAGCGATCTTTTCAAGACTACCTTACAAATTGATCTTTTGGTTATTGTCGTATGTCGACTCACAGGGTAATGCAGTTATTGTTATATGACTAAACAATTATTGTCTGGATTTTACATGTATGATGTAAATAAGGTTATAATAGGTCTATGTGGATGTAATGGGGTTTACTGTGATCCTATAAGAAATCCTGCTCTCAACATACTCATTACCAACAAATGCCATTACTCATTAGTTAATTACTTTGTGAATGTGGTTATCGCCATATAACGATTTATATAATTATTGCCTGGGTTTTATGCGTACAATGCAAACAACGATATACTGTAGTTGGTCTATGTGCATGAGAGAGTTTATGTTGACCCTTTAAATAATAATCCTCATTAGTTTCTAGTAAATCCTGTTACTTATTAGTTAGTTACTAGGTGCATGCAGTTATCGTCATATGATGATCATCATCTGTCAAAGAAAAGAAAGCATTAATCACTTCCTGTGGATAACAGGGCTGACAGCCGATTTGACAACACTTGGGATTCGTAGTCCTAAGGTTCCGGGTTCTATCCCCGGTGGAGGTGGAAACAAATGGGCAGTTTCTTTCACCCTGATGTTCCTGTTCACCAAACAGTAAATAGGTACCTAGGAGTTAGACAGCTGCTACAGGCTGCTTCCTTGGGGGGGGGGGGTAACAAAAAAGATACCTGGTCAAAGACCAGACAACGGGGACGCCAAGCCCTGAAATCATCTCAAGATGACCTCAAGATAACAGTGTCAGCAAAGTCAAGTACACGGCATGGGCAGGCACCAGACGACCTTCTAGAGCATCTCCACCCAATGAAACTATAAATATTCACTTATTTCATATTTTTCTTAAATTTTGCCTACAAATTAATTTTTTTTTTTGCACATAGGTGGGTATGACCATTTTTTCATAGCCAGGTGTTAAATGGTCATTTTGGTCTCATAAAGTTGCAAACAGTTTTAGTATTTCATCATGGATGTATTTAACCACTGTAGCACACTATAATATGGGAAAAGCGAGGGTGCACAAACCAGCTTATCACTTTTGTTAGGAAGTACTGTATATTGTAAGATTCAAAACTCTCATGCCATAGGTTGGGTACCAGATGTAGGCCAGAGGACTACAGTGTGTGTGCCATTTTCTAAAAAAATCCAATCATGCCCCCCCAGCTACTTCTAAGGTGTTTGCACTTTGAAAACAATGATAATGTGGATCGAATTGATACTGTAAAAGTGTTCAACGATGCAGAACAACTTTAAGACTTCTTTGCAATAGGCTACAATGCAGTGATTAACAGATTGCTAGTTCTTTTCAAGGGAAGTCGTGCTTTCAAGCAGTATATACCATCAAAATAGTACAGTACATGTTTGGACGGAAATTATATGTTGTGAGATTGGGAAACTGGAATAGTTGGTATTATAGTTTTTTCTTGAAGACGTCTACTTCTGTGAATATTTCTTATACTTGCCCTTTACCCTTGTCTAGTCTGCATCTCCTGTGATATCATTCGCTCAATTGTGTTGTTATTTCACTGTGCAAATTTGTGACTGCCTTCTAGTATGTTCCATGTATATATTATGCAATACTTCACTCCTCTCTTTTTCCAGGTACAGTGGCACCTCGACTTACGATAATTTCGAGTTACAACTTAAATTTGATCTAAAAATGCGACTCAACATTCAATGGTGTCGTCGACTAACGATACTAGTATTTGTTGGTACACATTTGGGTTGACCGAGCGCGTGGTTCCTGGTCATGCAGGCCAACCTGCCTCAGTTTTCTACAGCTGCCCGCTTAGTGACGATCACGCCTATAAGAAATTCAGTTTTTGTGGTGAATTTTTGTTTTTTGAACATAAAAGTAATTATTATATATCACACCATGGGTCCCAAGAAAGTCAGTGGTAAGGTTCAACATATGAGATCCCATGTAAGGATGACCATAGAGCAAAAACAAGATATTCGTAAATATGAAGATGGTGTGCGGGTTGTTGAACTAGCTAGGCAACAAATCTCAGTCAACGATATCCACAATACTGGCTAAGAGAAAGAACATTACGAGTGCTAAAGTGGCAAAAGGTGTATCAATAATCACGTAATACAGAACACACACACTTGAAGATGTTGAACAGTTTTTATTAATTTGGATACACAGCAAGGAGTTAGCGGGTGATAGTTTCAGAGGCCATCATTTGTGAAAAAGCAAGGCAATTGCATGAAGACCTTTTAAAGAAAACCCCTGGAACAAGTAATGCAAATGCGAAAGAGTTTAAGGTGAGCAGGGGATGGTTTGAGAAATTTAGAAAAAGAAGTGGCATTCAGTGTTCTGAGTGTTGTGTGTTGCGAGCTGGTGGAGGAACACAGCGAAGAACTGACCACCGAAGAACTTCACAAGGAGCAACAACAAGAGACAGCCGAGGAAATTTCTTCAGGGGAGGAGGAGACAGTACAGAATGTCCCTTCCTCATTAATTAACAAAATGTGTGCAGCATGGGAAAAATTGCAAACTTTTGCTGAAACAACTCGCCCAAATCACAGTGCAGTAGGCCGTTGCCTTAACCTTTTTAATGACACTGATGCCTCACTACAGACAAAAATTAAAACGTGTGGAAAAACAAAAATCTCTGGAAAGGTTTTTAGTGAGACAAACAAGCCGTGAACCACAACCAGGTCCTAGTGGTATGCAGGCAAAACGTAGGAGAGAGAATGTACCCCAGAGAAGACATCACTGCCTGATGTTATAATGGAAGGAGACTCCCCTTCCAAACACTAACACCACTCCTCTTCCTCCCTCCTCACCCTCTTCCATATGCATCATGAGTCCTCCATAAAGGTAAGATAAACATATGCACTATATTGTAGTTAGAAAAAAACATTGTACAGGGGTACCTCAGTTTAAGAGTTTAACTGGTTCCTGGAGACGGCTCGTATTCCGAAAACTCGTATTCCAAAGCTAATTTCCCCATAAGAAATAATGGGAAATGAATTAATCCGTTCCCGACTACCCCAAAAACCCCACATCAAACTAAATTTTTATACCTAATTCATCTAAATAAACCTTCAAAACTATGTTCAAGTTATTACTTACCTTGCTGTTGAATGCTGTAGGCGTATGGAAGATGGTGAGGAGGGGGAGGGGGGAGAGAGGAGTTACTGTTTGGAAGGGGAGTCCCCTTCCATTATCACATCAGGCAGTGAGGACTTCACTGGTATGCACACACTGGCACATTTTGCCTGCATACCACTAGGACTTGCTTGTCTTACTAAGAATTTCTCTAAAGACACTTGTTTTTCCCTACATTTTAACACTTGTCTGTAGTAAGACATCACATTATCATTTAAAATGTCAATGCAACGGCCTGCTACAGCTTTATCTGGGCGAGTTTTCATAACAAAACTTTGTAGTTCTTCCCATACTTCACACATTTTCTTAATCAAGAAGGGACATCCTCTACTGCCTCTACTCACAGCTATTTTCTTAGGTTGAACTTTACCAATAGCTTTCTTGGGACCCATGGTGAGATATATAATAACAAATTGTATAGTCAAATGACCAAAAATCCAACAAAACACTGAAAATCCGGGTGAAGAATTGATGTGGGATAGTCACTGGGCACGAGATAATGGTAGACTGAGGGGCGGAGGGGCGACGAACCACGCGCTAGGTCGGACTGAACGCTTATCAACAAACTCGCGTTCTGAGGTAACCCTCGCCTTCCGAGACATATTTTCCGAGGAAATCCTGCTCGTATTCCGAAAAACTTGCATACAGGGACACTCGTATTCCGAGGTACCACTGTATTCAGTATAAAATGTATTTTTAAGTTAATATTTTGGAGGGTGTGGAACGGATTAATTCAATTCCCTTTATTTCTTATGGGAAAGATCACTTCGACTTGCGATATTTTGACTTGCAATCCCTCTCTGGGACAGATTACCATCGTAAGTCGAGGCCCCACTGTAGTAGATTTTGAGTGCTTTGAGGCAATCCCAATAATTTAGGTGCTCTATCGTGTCTGTGTGTCACATATACAGAAGGTTATCTGCATTTCCTTCACTTCAGCAATCACTCCTGCTCTGAAAGGGGAAAGCGCGTATCGAACAGTACTCAAGATGGGACAAAGTGTTTTATAGTACTCTGAGCATTGCAATGGGATCCCTGGATTTGAAGATTCCCATAATCCATCCTATCATTTTTGTAGATGACACTACATTTGTTTGCTTGCTCCCTAAATGTTAGGTCATCAGTCATTATTCCTAGATCCTTTACATGTTGCTTTCCTACAATAGGTAGATCCGAATGCATCTTTTACTTTATATTTGTTAAGGTCTAATTTTTTTTTAAATATCTAAGTAACTGGAATTTATCACTTAAGTATGTTATTTTTCCAGTGCCCAGTCAAAATCTTGCTTTTAGTATCTGACTGTAGTTTTTCTGTGTCATCTACATTATTACTTTTCATGACAATTTTTGAAATCTGCAAATGACAAAGCTGTGAAGGGATTGTGTCTCGCAACAGTATTTTGATATTTTTTTCTGTACAGTGGTACCTTGGCTTACGAATGCCCCTCTTTACGAAGTTTTTGGGTTACAATTTCTTTGGAAAAATTGGAACTGGGTTATGAACTTTACTTTGGGAAACTAGTTTGTTGATACGCATATGGCCAACCTAGCGCATGTTGGCATGGCGATCGCGCCCCAGTTTACCAGTGCCTCCCGTCGAGTGACTATCCCGCCTGAATTCTTTTCCAGGATATACATTTTTTTCTGGATTTTTGGCTATTTCAACATAAAATTTGTTTTCATATATCTCGCCATGGGTCCCAAGCCAGTGGCAAGGGTCAAGGCAAGAAAACATTTGTGAGAACGACCATAGAGGAAAAACAAGAGATCATTCGTAAACATGAAAATGGTACACGTGTTTAACTAGCTAGGCAGCACAACAAATCTGTGTCAACGATATGCACTGCACTTGCTAAGAAAAATGACACCGAGTGTTAAAGTGGCAAAAGGCTTATCAACAATCACGAAACAAAGAAGACAAACACTTGAGGATGTTGAAAAGTTATTAATTTGGATACATAACAAGGAGTTAGCTGGTGATAGCACTTCAGAGTCCATCATTTGTGAGAAAGCCAGGGTATTTGCACGAAGACCTTTTAAAGAAAACCCCTGGAACGAGTGCAGATACGAAAGAGTTTAAGGCGAGCAGGGGATGGTTTGAGAAATTTAGAAAAAGAAGTGGCATTCATAGTGTTGTGAGGCATGGGGAGGCTGCCAGCTCAGACAAGGTCAAGTGGAGGAGTAGGTCTATATTAATTTAATTGAAGAGGAGCTGGCATGCACAGAGCTCCTGAACTCGTCCAATGAAGTGGTAGAGGTACTTGGAATCAAGGTAGAAAATATGAATCTACTTATTATTTTAATATACAAACCTCCAGATGCAACAGTTGAGGAATTCACTGAACAGATCCACAAAATAGAGAATATCCTTGATAACCTAGCAAACCCAGTACCAGACATCTTCTTTGGAGACTTCAATCTACCCAGTTTAAAATGGAGAATGGTAAACAATAACATTATTGCAGGAAGTCAACCTGGAAATAACTAACCACAGGTTATCTTGAGATGATTTCGGGCTTTTTTTTTTTTTGTGTCCCCGCGGCCCGGTCCTTGACCAGGCCTCCACCCCCAGGAAGCAGCCCGTGACAACTGACTAACACCCAGGTACCTATTTTACTACTAGGTAACAGAGGCATAGGGTGAAAGAAACTCTGCCCATCGTTTCTCGCCGGCGCCTGGGATCGAACCCAGGACCACAGGATCACAAGTCCAGCGTGCTGTCCGCTCGGCCGACCGGCTCCCGGTCAGAGAACTACCGAGATTCTGTGACAAATTCTCGCTCAGTCAGCAGATTACATAACCAACAAGGAACAAAACATGCTGGACCTGATATTCACGAACATGAGGAGCTAATCAGACATTACTGTCTCAGACACTACGTACTCGGACCACAAGCTCATTGAAGTGCAAACTAACATTAATAACGGTGGTAGGCCCAAGAGAATCAACAAGCTAGAAGGGCTATTCAATAAATTCAATTTTAATAATAAAAGGATAGACTGGGAGAAAATAAACAGGGAACTTACAAACATTCAATGGGAAAATGTCCTAAGAAATAAAAATCCTACACAAGGAATAGAAAAACTGACTTCTGAAGCATATGAAGTCTGTCCGAAATATGTTCCTTTGAGGAAAGCCAGAAAGAGGGCCAATGTAGAAAGAAAACGCAGACGACATACAAAAGGAGGAAGAAATTAACGGAAAATGCTTAAGCAGACACGACTCTCCATACAGAGAAGAAATAATTTAAACAGGGAGATTGAAGAAATCGAACAGATTGAAGCATTCCTATCAGACTGAAGAAAGGCAACTAGAACAGAAAGCAATTCAAGAAATAAAAACCCAAAATATTTCTTCACATATGCTAAATCAAAAGCAAAAACCACTGCCAGTATTGGACCTATTCATATTAGCAAAGGTTCATACACTGAGGATGACAAAGAAATTAGTGAAATCCTAAAAAAAGCAGTATTAGGACATGTTTAGCACTCCGATTCTCAGCATGAAAGTGGAAGATTCGGACAATTCTTTATGAATGATACTCAAACACCTGTAAATATAACTGATATCAGCACGAGCGTGGCAGATTTTGAAGAGAAATTGACAATATGCCCATGCACTCAGCCCGGGTCCAGACTCATGGAATTCAATATTTATAAAGAAATGCAAAGTGCCAGTAGCACAGGCACTCAGTATAGTGTGGAGGAAGAGCTTGGACACAGGGGAGATACCAGATGCGCTTAAAGCAGCAGACATTGCCCCTCTACACAAGGGTGGTAGCAAAGCATTGGCAAAGAATTATAGACCAGTTGCACTAACGTCCCACATAATAAAAGTATTTGAGAGAGTGATCAGGAGTCAGGTCACTAGATTCATGGAAACCAATGACCTCCACAATCCAGGCCAACATGGATTTAGAGCAGGAAGATCATGCCTCTCACAGCTACTTGACCACTGACAAAATCACTGAGGCATTAGAGGAAAAACATAATGCAGATGTCGTATACACAGATTTTGCAAAGGCATTCGACAAATGTGACCATGGAGTGATTGCACACAAAATGAGGTCAATGGGTATAACTGGTAAAGTAGGACGCTGGATACTCAATTTCCTGTCGAACAGAACAACACAAAGAGTAACAGTCAATCAAGTAAAATCGAGTCCGAGCGCAGTTAAAAGCTCTGTACCTCAAGGTACAGTCCTTGCACCACTGCTGTTCCTTATTCTCATATCAGATAGACAAAAACAAGTCACAGCTTCGTGTCATCCTTTGCAGATGATACAAAAATCAGCATGAAAATTACCTCTGCTGAAGACATTGATAAACTACAAACAGATATTAACAAAGTTTTCGATTGGGCAGCAGAAAATAACATGTTTAACGGTGATAAATTCCAGGTACTCAGATACGGCAAAATGAGGATCTTAAACATAATACAGGGTACAAACACAATCGAATCTGCCCATAGTAGGAAAACAGCATGTCAAGGATTTGGGAATAATGATGTCCGACGACCTAACGTTTAGGGAGCATAACCAAGCAAGTATTGCGTCAGCCAGAAAAATGATAGGATGGATTACGAGAACCTTCAAGTCCAGAGATCCCATCACAATGGTTGTACTCTTCAAATCACTTGTGTTGTCCCGTCTTGAGTACTGCTCAGTACTCACTTCCCCCTTCAGAGCAGGAGAGATTGCTGAAATTGAGGGAATACAGAGAACATATACGGCACGCATAGACGAGATAAAGCACCTAAATTATTGGGATCGTCTCAAAGCTCTCCAAATGTACTCACTAGAAAGGAGACGAGAGAGATATCAAATAATATACACATGGAAATACTGGAGGGACAGGTCCAAATCTGCACAGTAAAATAACAACGTACTGGAGTGAACGACATGGAAGAAAATGCAGAATAGAACCAGTGAAGAGCAGAGGTGCCATGGGCACAATCAGAGAACACTGTATGAACATCAGAGGTCCACGGTTGTTCAAGTCCTACCAGCGAGCATCAGAAAATTACAGGACAACCGTGGACATCTTCAAGAGGAAACTACAGTATTGTTTCCTTCAAGGAGTGCCGGACCAAACCGGG
>WNGS01009202.1:6851041-6877664 GCA_020271785.1 Procambarus virginalis
ATCAATTCTTCGGCTGTATGCATAGGACGGTTGTGTTGCTCGCGCTGCCAGTAGTTGTTTCGTCACTGTACCTATGACTACCATCTGTGTGGTGTCTGTCTTCTAGGTGGTGTGTGAGCCGGGTGTTGCGACTCCTACCAGATACTTTGGGCTGTCATGCGCCTAGTGTTCCCTTCCTAGGTGCCCTGTATGTTACGGCACCTTGGTGCTTGGGGCCACCTTTAACAAGTTCCTTTGGGTCCTAGCCCCTGCTAGGCCGTTTTAACTGCTTGTCTTTTCGGCCACCCTTTGTGTGCTCGGGTGTTCTGTTTCCCTGTTACACTTAGGGTGAGGGGCAGTTTTGCACTGGTGGGCGCCAGGCGTACTGTGCACATTGTCTTTACCAATCATGGCAGTCGGCTCTGTTCCGCTTGGGGTACGTCTTGTTCGACCTTGAGGGTTGTTTGCACTTTTCTGTTTTGTTGATTCTACCTGGTGGAGGGTTGCCGTTCGCCCCTTGTCTATGCCCATTAGACGGTGTCGTTTGAGATATAGTTTTTTTGCTGGTTACCGAGTACCCCGCTAGGTCCCCGTTGGAGTGTACATCGTCTCGGTTGCGGATTCAAGACTCTTAGCAAAGTTGTTTGATAGCTTGGGCACCGGTTTAGCAGTCACCCTGCTATTACCTGAGCCAGTGCCTCTTTAGTACGCTTCAAGGACCCTGAACCTCCTGGGTGAGCGCGCGGGACTTCCAATGGAGTATGGTTGACCCCAGAGTTCCCACCCTGCTGGACTTCCACGCAAGTTTGAGGTGTCCCTGCTCGTATGATCTCTGTTGCCTCCGTCAATGTCTGCTGGGCGAAGTGAACTCAGTTCTGTTAGCTCCGGATGTCCTGTGAGTTTTGTTGCTTCGTTATGGCTAGTCAGTTACCCAGTTGTGCTGACTAAAGCGGATGCGGGTAGCAGGGCATTGCACTGTTGAGATCCTTGGTGGTGGCAATGCTCTCATCTGTTTTGCTTCATTGGGAGCCCTTCAGGCTGCCCCGTTTTGGTTCGTGTTGGGAATTGGGGGTGTTAGGTTGCTTTGGTTACTTCAACAGACCACCCCTTCCTGCCTGCCTCGATTTGCCATGTTTCCTTTACCGTCTGTGGGTTCGGGGGGGTTGGTGGTTTTGAGACTCGGGAAGTACTACGGGAATCACTGTACCCGGGGTATCGTACGGGGGCATTTGAGTTACTGTTCCTCCAGCCGTGTTGCTTATAAAGTCTGCCAAGTAGTCCCTTCCTTAGTGTTTCCGCGGCTGCCCCGGTTTGCTTGGTACGGCGGTTGGCTTGGGGGGACGGCTCTTGCCCTGCAGGAAGCTCTGTCGTGTATGTGGTTCCCGGAGCTGTGGAGGGGGTCTGCGTTGGGTTGAGGTGGCTGACTTCTGGACGGTGCGAATGGTTTCTTGGCCCGTGTAGGACCCCATGGCGGGTTTTTTCTCCCTATCGTTAGGCCGGGGCTTGTGGTTCTTTTACGCTTGGAGTGGAGTTTGTCATCCCCACTCGAGAGTGGTTGTATTTGGGCGGGCGGCCCATCCTGGGCTCGGTTCACTTGGCCTTGAGTCGGTTGGTTCCGTAATATGGTGGATGCTCCCCCCCCCCCCACTCTTTTTGGGCTACGGGTCTTGTCATGTTTCCACGTTCTTTGGGGGTTCTACGTGATTTTGGTCTCAGGTGCGGCCTGTGCCTTCGGGATGCTGTTGCTTGTGTGTTCTTGAGGGATCAGGAAGGTTTATGCTACTTCCCTGTAGTTATTGGAATGTCGTGTCGGCCTCCTAGTTACTGGATAGACCGCTTTGGGCTGATTGTGGCCAGGGTTGGGGCTAACTTGTGAGCCCAGTTGGGCTACTTGTGGCCACGTTGTGGCTGCTCGTGAGCCCAGTTGGTGTTCCATTTGGGCTCTTGTTTTCGCTTCTAGTTGGCAGGTTTTTGTTGTTCCTGACTTCCTCTTTTAGCTACTTTTCTAGTGTCCAGTAATCCTGGTTGGCGCATTTACTTACCGCGCAGACCGCGGGGTAGTGCGGTTTGGCCAGTGTGTCGTGCGCATGCGCCGTGGAGTTTGTTTTGGCCTGGCCAGTGTGTTTGTGCTGGGTGTTTGCACCCTTTTTCTTCCAGTGCTTCGCCTCTCGCTCTTCTCCCTTGCTCCGGAGTGTGCACTTCGCTCGGGGGTGTCCTAGTTTCAGCTGTAGGAGGAGATTACCGAGTTTTACCGCTGTCGCATGTGTGTGGGTGTCTCCTTCAGCCTACCCTGCTTCTGCTGGTGTCCGACTCTGGCTTTTTCACCTGGCTGCTTGCACCCAGGAATCTTGGGCACTGTTTGTGGGGTACGTGTCACGTTCGTGCCTCCGTTCGACAGGTGAGTTTCTGTGGTCTGGTGTCTTTTGGCCGGGTGCTGGATGCAGAGATGTTTATATACCTGTCTTTAATTTAGGTATATTTCTGTACGACTGAAACTGTTCGCATGCCAGTGACCTGTCTCTTTTTCAACCCTTCCTGTCCCACTCATGTGCATGTCCAACCCATGCTAGTCATTCGGGGGACCCACATCTTTCATGTTACTGCGGTGTGGGGGTTGTGGTGCTGGTTATGTACTTACCTGCATATTCTAAGCTTTGGGCCTAACAAAAAGTCGAAATTGTTCACGACTTTTGTTAGGCCAAGCTAGAATATGCAGCGGTTGTGTGGTGCCATATCTTAAGAAGCACATCAACAAACTGGATGAGGTGCAAAGACATGCTACTAAGTGGCTCCCAGAACTGAAGGGCAAAGAGCTACGAGGAGAGGTTAAAGGCATTAAATATGCCACAAACTAGAAGACAGAAGAAAAAGAGGTGGATATGATCACTGCATACAAAATAGTAACAGGAATTGATAAAATCGATAGGGAAGATTTCCTGAGACCTGGAACTTTAAGAACAAGAGGTCATAGATATAAACTAGCTAAACACAGATGCTGAAGAAATATAAGAAAATTCACTTTCGCAAACAGAGTGGTAGACGGTTGGAACAAGTTAGGGGAGAAGGTGGTGGAGGCCAAGACCGTCAGTAGTTCAAAGCGTTATATGACAAAGAGTGCTGGGAAGACGGGACACCACGAGCGTAGCTCTCATCCTGTAACTACACTTAGCATTCTTCGAGGTTGTGCCAGTATAAAGAAGATACGCTGACCAAATGTGGATTTGAATTTGCGCTTCATTTCAACTGCCAACAAAATTATGGAGGGGAGATTGGGCAAAGTTGTGACCTGGTGGGGCCTTCCTGGTTGTGCTTGCGGGGTTAGAGCTCTGGCTCTTGGGACCCGCCTATATGGAAGAACATGCGGGATAGTACCAGTGAAGAGCAGAAGTGCTATAGGCACAATCGGGGGAACACTGTATAACCATCAGAGGTCTGCAGGTTTGTTACACGACCTACCTGCGAACATACGCCATATTGCTGGTACGTTCGAGGACTTCCAGGGCACACTAGCCTGTTTTCGAAATAGAAGTTCCGGCCCATCCTGGTTGTGGGGGGGTATGTGGACCTGCGGGCCCGTTCCAAGCAGCTGCATGGTGGGCCACCCTCTGACCGGTCTAGCCTAGCCTTGGGCCGGGCTTGGGATGTAAATGAACTCTCAGAACCCCATCCAGCGGGTAACGTGCGGGTTTCTCCGCTATCGATCGCCTGGTGTGCAGGTTCCTGGGCTTGCTGGGTTCGTCGTGTCTCCGATGGCCCTGTCTGGGGTCTGCCTGCTCCATTCTCTGTCTTTGCAGAAGCGGGTTGCTATTTACATGTTGCATGTTGCGGTGGTGCCTGTTGCTGCTGCAAGTGTGCATTGGTGACGTGTTTCGGGGTGGCGTGTCCTTGTTCCTGTTTCCGGTTGTGGTGTGGCACTTTGCTGATGTTTTGTGCCTAGGGTTTGCGTGTGGTGGTTTTGTTTGTGTTTTTCGTGGTCTTCGGGGTCCCTGGCTTGGCCCTCCCATGTGCGTGGGTTTTCTGTCCCTGCCTGATTGTCCACCCCTGGTTGTTTCCTGGGGTTTGTGCTTCAGTTCTTTCATCCTGCCTCTCTCCAATCGTTTTCCTGGCATCTCTTGGTCTGGTTTGCCTGCACTTACTGCTGAGGGGTTGGGGTGGATAGCCGGCGTGGGAGGTCGGGGGGGCTCCCCCTCCCCTCCGGGGGAGGGGGGAGCTGTAATTACTAAGTGTAGTTACAGGATGAGAGCTACGCTCGTGGTTTCCCGTCTTCCCAGCACTCTTTGTCATATAATGCTTTGAAAACTAATGACGGTCTTGGCCTCCACCACCTTCTCCCCTAACTTGTTCCAACCGTCAACCACTCTGTTTGAGAAGTGAATTTTCTTATATTTCTTCGGCATCTGTGTTTAGCTAGTTTATATCTATGACCTCTTGTTGTTTAAAGTTCCAGGTCTCGGGAAATTTCCTATCGATTTTATCATTCTGTTACTATTTTGTAATACTGTAGTGATCATTCACCTCTTTTTCTTCTGTCTTCTAGTTTTGGCATATTTAATGCCTCTAACTCTTCCTCGTAGCTCTTGCCCTTCAGTTCTGGGAGCCACTTAATAGCATGTCTTTGCACCTTTCCAGTTTGTTGATGTGCTTCTTAAGATATGGGCACCACACAACCGCTGCATATTCTAGCTTTGGCCTAACAAAACTCGTGAACAATTTCTTTAGTATATCGCCATCCGATATCGCCATCAGTATATCGCCATCAGCTGTGACGGCATGGTGACGTATGACGTCATACTAGTTTGCTCTTTTTCTGTTGGAGAGTTCTATCCACTAGTTCGGCTTTAGGTAGCAATTTTAAGCAGAATAGGGGTTTGTTTTGGAATGCTTACCTTTCTGGATGCTTGACCCGGTCGATGGCAGACATAGAATGCTTCCAACCACACGGAGGTTTCTATAGGCCATTGCTCCTTGCCTCTCTGAGGGGGCCAGGTTCTGGCCGTGGTCCCCGGTAGGCCCTAGAACTCCATACACATGACTGATGCCAAAGTCTGACATTAGCATATCAGCCTGGTAAAGCTCTGGGGAGCCGACGGGGCTCCCCCCAGAAAAAAAAAACAGCATTGAATGTAATGAAATGCCGTTTTTTGGGGTGAGCCTCGGAGGCTCCCTGGAGCTATCAGACTGATATACTGTACGCTATATTAGTCTGGAGCAACAGTCAATAGAGGGGACCACAAGCCAGAACCTGGCCCCGTCAGAACCTAGCCATTGCTCCCCCAAAGAGAGCAATGGCCTATTGAAACCCCCATGTATTTGGGAGCATTCCATATCTGCCTTCGACCAGGGTTAGGTACCCATAACAAAACAGACCCCACTTGGTAAGAAATTGCAACCTAAGACCTAACAGAGAGGCAGAACTTTCCCAAACCTAAAGAAACAAGCAAACATCATTCACTGTCGCCGTGCAGCTTGTCCAGCAGCACTCCATTATTCTGAACAATTATTAAATACTGTAGACATAAGGTGATGTCGAAGCAAGAAGATTGAAATCACAAAGGTCAATTTTAGGCATTAAAAAGCAACATATTATTAAATGGAAATTCTATTTCTTTATAACAGTATTTTAATTAAGAGATAAAGTAAAGCAATTACATTAAAATTAATGAAGTTCTGTGGGATACAAATATAATTAATAGCAAAAATTTTGGTATTTTGAAATGTTTTGTTAATTGTTTTTACATACATGTAATTATAATATAACTGAAACAAAAGTAGAAAACAAAACAACAAAAGTCTGCTTACTGTTCAACAAGACCACCAATGGCCACACATACGTCCTCAGCAGAAAATGAATAACGTGCTTGAGGATGTGCCATACGAATAAACTCTGCCAGGTCAGCCACACGACAAAGAGCATCTGACAAGTGATCGAACACCTAATAAAAGAAGACAATAAATTAAATAGATTCTTACAGATTTTGGGGAAATCAAAGGAGTGACAACACTTATGAATAAAGTTTCTTGCATGATTAGCTGAATAAAACAAAATCATATGAAACCAACTATATTTAATTTGTACTGTACAGCTAAACTGTAGTCTAATAGCTAGTACTGTATATTATTATTTGTCTTTTTGTTTTTATTTGTGCTAAATAACCACTAAAATATGATTATTTGATTTTATTTCAATCCAAAATGATTATTATGAAGGAGGGAAAGAACTTCAACTCTTCAAAATGAAAATATATTCTGCCATTCACTCACCTCAACCATCTTACGTGACCTGTTAGGCGAGCAGCACTCTGCTACTAAATTCTCTGCCTCGCGGATAGCATTCTCTTTTAGTAAATAAAATCCATCTGGTTCTTGGAGTTCTGATAAGCCAAACAATCCCTGGAATTATATAAATGTACCCCAATTTAGAGGTACAATATTACACGCCAAGATTTATGATCTATAATGCGTACTCGCTGAAGCCATAAATGCCAACACTGCTGCAATTCAAAATTCAGCTTGATAAAATCATCAGGATAAAGGAGGGAACCTTAGACAAGCTGCCCGTTTCCTGTCGTCGATGAGGCCACCAGAGATAGTGGCCCTCGGGTAAATTCAGGTAATATTATTCTTTGTTTAACCCTTCACTTTTAACCATCCCCAAAACCCTCTTCGCTTGGGCAATTTTATACTCAAAGCTCATTAGCATGAAAAACAAGTCACATGTTGTTGTTTTAGATTTAGCTACTCAGAATGAAATGTCAATGTAGCATGGGCCTATAGTGAGCCTGTAATTGAATTCGGTTATTTGCAATAACCTTGCTACTGTGTGTCACAAGAATCTCCCTAGAGAAGAAGATTGAGCCTATTCCTTCATCACCTGTTCAACCACAACACGTCTGCATGTTCAAGAATAGAGAATTAACAACAATAAGAACAGCTATAACATCTAGACACGATTCCACCACTCTACACTCTAGTCACCCTACCTCCCCAGGACACCTGGCGTCTGCAGAGGCCCGCGCCACTCTGGTCAACAAGCACCTTGATAGTTTGTGTCTGCCGGCTTCCAATTATCGTTACATCAGCGCCATCTGCACGGTCAAGCTCCCGTATATATAGAAGCCAGCCAGCCACCATCAGCAGAATACTCTCAGTTCTCATACCTGTTGAACCTGCTTCCACATTACCCTGTGTGGTGGTAGATTTTAACAGTTTGAGTGACAGTGTAGTGGTGGTTCCAAATGTCTTAACACCTGCAGTACACACCTGGTTTCAGCAAAAACTTCTTAGTGCAATTGTCAAGGACATATTTTTTTGTTTTTATAAATATTCAGGTAAAGTTATGTCAAAATGTCTCCAAACTCAACTATTTCCATTTGAAAACACAAACAGTAATGAAAACATTAAAAACATTAAAATATAGCCTAATTAAAAAAATAGCAAAACTCTTAGAGCACCTAAAGGCGCCTTGCACAGTGCAATGGTTAAACAATTCTGATGCCTTATCAGAACATTACTGAAGCATTATATCTGGAGTAATAGTTAAAAAACAATATTCCACTTACCTGAATATTATTCAATTCAGTAGTTGTCTCTTCTGTATACAGTGTACTTTACAAAAGTTTCTCTTGCTAACCTGAATACAAGTTATAGAAATATTATTAATAATATGCACACCTGAATTTACTTGAATTTACCTAAGGAACACTAACACTAGTGGCCTCAACGAGGACAGAAAACCGGCCACTTATCAAAGGTTCCCACCAATTTTTTCTGATTATTTGTTCTAGCTGGATTTTAAAATTCAACAGAGTTTTGGCATTTATGGCTTCTGCAGGTAGGCAGTTCCATGGGTTTATAAGCCTGTGGGTGAAACAGTAAAGACAGTAGAAAAGTAAAGACAGCAAACACTCCTTACAAAGAAATAAACTGGAATTAAATCCTGCCAATTGAGCTAAATTTTCTGCTGCACAGATTTTTTTAGTTTTAAATTTTTGTTTACATGAGACCCTTAATTTGTGCAGAAGTTACAGTTTTGTACACACCATTCATATCAAAACACATGCAAATCATATTTGAATGTACTGTATATGAGAAAAATGTGTTGAGTGCAAGAGACATTTCTTTCTGGCTGGTCGTCCAGTAGCTATTCTTGCTTATGGCACTGGCACAGTAGAGGTTTTGTAACAATCTCCTACTAACCAGAAGCAAATACGTACTGTACCACTTCATGCTGACCTTTTCCCTCAATAAGGTGAGGAGCAAGTGATAATCAACTCACTACCGAAGCAAAAAGCTGTTAAAGGAAGTCATAAAACATCTGAAAACTTTATGTAAAAATTGTCTGGTGATTCTAAACCTACCAATGATACTCTACAAAATAAGCAGTCATAATACATACTCTAAACTCCCCCACCAGCTTATTTAGGGAGCCAGTGGCTGAGCGGACAGAACACTGGGCGCATGATCCTGTGGTCCCGGGTTCGATCCCGGGCGCCGGCGAGAAACGATGGGCAGAGTTTCTTTCACCCTGATGCTCCTGTTACCTAGCAGTAAATAGGAACCTGGGAGTTAATCAGCTGTCACGGACTGCTTCCTGGGGGTGGAGGCCTGGTCAAGGATTGGACCGCGGGGACACTAAAGCCCCAAAATCATCTCAAGATAATCCATTACTAGGTGGCAGCTCAATCTGATAATGGGTAGGAAAGCTGGCTATCCAGTGCCTAAGGCCACAGGATAACCAGCCACCTCACTATTGAGCCACTACACACAAACAGGTAAAAACTGATAAGAGTAGAACCCGAGATCTACTGAGGTGCAGCCAAGAAAAAGAGACATTTCCTTACATTTAATGTTTATTTCTAAAGAGACCCTCCCCCCTCCAAGTGATTTCTCTTGCTTAATTCCATGGAACCTCACAAGACCACCAAACCTTGAGCAGGATGATGGTCAGGTCCAGGGGCATGGCCTATGACTGACCTTGTCCTTTGGAGGGAGTGGGAAGTACCGGAATAAATGTGGACATCTTCAAGAGAAAAGTAGATAGTTTTCTTCAAGAAGTGCTGGACCAACCAGGCTGTGGTGGATATGTAGGCTGATGGGCTGCTCCAAGCAACAGCCTGTTGGACCAAGCTCTCAAATCAAGCCTGGCCCTGGGCCGGGCTTGGGGAATAGAAGAACTCCCAGAACCCCATCTAGGTACAATCCAGGTACAGACCACAACAATAACATCAGGTGAAGCAGTTGGAATGATGCATCTAATTAAGATAACACTCAAGCAACCTCTTGATCAGGAAAAAAAAGAATGTTAAATATGAAGGAATCCCACAACATGGACAATCTTCATGAGGGCTCCTGGAACTGCTCCAAAATGGCAAGCCAATAAGCACAATGACCAATACAGTATAGCTAACACTATATTCTATAGAAGCAAGCAAGGCAATGTTAGCAAAGCATTAGCAGCTGCTATGAACAAAAAGGCATGTGTAAAAACAATCAGAGCCTCCAGCTCAAATTGCAACTGTGCCATAACCAACTCCTGGGATGCCAGAAGTTATACCTTCGAGATCAACCAAGTTTAATGTTGAACCAATCACAGACCAAAGGCAGGCACAAACATCGCTCTGTTGATTGAAACAAGAAAGGACTTGGAAAAAAACACTGAAACATGGGCAAAATATTCTTCCATTATAGAGATTATGACCAGCAATAACATATGTTACTGCAAATGCAAAATAAAATGATTTGTACCAAATACATTAACAAATTGTATTGATATCCTACATGTACATTTGTGCATTCTTACTAGAGCATCATTAGCTATTTAGCACACATCATAAAGTGAATACCATAATAATAAAAAGTGCCAAAAATCCAGCATTGAATGTAATGAACTGTCTGTTTCTGGTGGGTCTCTCTGTGGACCCTCAAGCTACCCACCTGGAAATTTTCAAATTTTGGGTACTCTACCTGGCTCATGACTCACGAGTGTTTACTGAAAAATAGGACCAAAATCGGACATTCTCAATAGAGGCAAGGGAACTCAGGGGTTATAAGATTCTACAGAGCTGAAGGAAACACAAACCAGAAAGGTAGATGACCACCAAAACAAGCAACCGGGTAGACATTTGTATCCCAGATGTGAACTATGCACACTAGGTATATTTACTTAAATCTTTGAATATGTTAGATATTAAGTCACTGCACATCCTCTCAACTGTTATCCATATATTTAAAACTCTGAACTGTAATGCCAATCCTGACCTTAAACGCTTCCTAGAAGGTTGTAACAGAACCCATGGGCACCATACCAGAAACAAATACCTATTTGATATTCCAAGAGTGCGACTTAACCAAGCTAGAAATGCTCTGCAAATTAGGGGACCAAGAATGTGGAATGACCTTCCCAATCATTTCAAAGGCTGTACCTCTCTCAACCAGTTAAAGAGAACAAATAAGTACTACCTAATAAACATGATGCAATCTACCTTACCCCCCCTAAATGTCAACCCATGTCTTACTGTTTTCAAACACTGTTGACCAACTTGTATAACTGCTGTTTTCTGCCATATATATATTTTTTCCCCTCCCTGTTTTTCAACTCAATGTATGCTTTGATCTCAATTGGCATTAAATTCTAGTCTAAGTGTTTTTCCCACACCTTGCCCGAAACGCATTGCATAATAGTCTCCGTGGTGTAGTGGTAAGACACTCGCCTGGCGTTCCGCGAGAGCTATGTCATGGGTTCGTATCCTGGCCGGGGAGGATTTACTGGGCGCAATTCCTTAACTGTAGCCTCTGTTTAACGCAACAGTAAAATGTGTACTTGGATGAAAAAACGATTCTTCGCGGCAGGGGATCGTATCCAGGGACCTGCCCGAAACGCTACGCATACTAGTGGCTGTACAAGAATGTAACAACTCTTGTATATATCTCAAAAAAAAAAAAAAAAATAGTGGCTTTAGGCATTGTATGTACTAACTCTATCCAGAAGTCCAACAATGTTTGTATCTCACCTTGTATGCATGTACTTTTCCTGAACAACATTTGATTTGACTTGTTGTCTAAGTCCAACTACTAGTTAGCTTAACACTCTTTCCACCAGAAGGCAGCCCATGTGACTCCATGTCCTAGCAAACAATTCCAGTCATGCAGCCATCATTACCAATTTCTCTCTCTCTCAACAGACAAGGTTTTATATAACACCAGTGGCTGAAGCATTTAACTTATGCATCAGTACTGGAATCATATACCGTTAATTATACAGTACCTCTTTTGGTTTGTGTGATCACTTCCATTTTTCATAGTAATAAATTACTGAATAAGGCACCGAATATAACTCACAGATGTGCTCTTGGAGAAGTGAAGACTCAGCAACTTATTTGGCTTGGTGTTGAAGGCAGCGGCCAGAGGTGACCAGGTGTGCACCCCACAAGTGTTCAGCCTTCCAACACCTGACGCTCCCGTCCATAATGTGCATCTTTTTCACCGGCCTCTTCCTCAAATTGCCCCAAATGGATTTAGTTCTCCTTAGATATAACATTACTAAGAAGATACATTTACTACAATCACCGACGAATTACGTAGCCGCTATATTCTACAACACCGGCCTCTTCTTCCTTATGACATGTGCAGCTTGAGATTATCTTCCCGATGATTACAGGTGATGTTGTGAGATGATGGCTCCCTGTGACAGTTATAGTATCTTGGTATTAATTTATTGTTGTTGTTCTTGATTGAGGGGCAACGAAGATCGAAGGGCGTGAAGGTATTAATTTAAGGCACGAATGTAGTGTTGTGTTGATTTAGGGGCGACGACCATCGAGGGATCGGATGCGCCCGACGAATGTAGTGTTGATGTTCTTGAGCTGATCGCTTATGTTACTAGTGAAGTGTTTACGTTTTCTATGGTTAGTATTGTTGTATTTGTTGGTTTAGAGGCCGCGGAGGCATTTTTGGCTTGGTGTTAATCCTAATAAGTTCGTCTTGGTCCTAATCAGTTCATCTAATATTCCCATCTCACATGAAGTTAGATAATTTAGTTCATTTATTATGCACCCCATACCCATCTTGTGGGCGGTAGTGGAAAGGGTTACAGAGGCACATAATGGGCTCAGGGACTGAACCCTCCTTCACATGAAGGTTATTCATACATGGAATCCGGGGAGAAAATACCAGCCTCAAGACAAAAAACATTCACTGCGTTGGGGGACATGCAGCCAGTTTATATATCAAATTTTTTTTTTTTAAATATACATTACACGTTAGGCTTATATCGGGACCAAACACGGCGTTGTAAGTACTATTACGGGAAGGGATCGTGCGAGTGCGGCCGTGGTGGGAACGGCGATGAATAAATCTAAAAATCTAAAATAATTAGACGAGCCCAATGTAAATTCTACGAAGATAAATTTACCCAAATAAAGAGCAACATTAAAAAACTTGGAGCACAATCTTTTTTTTTTTTTTTTTTTTTTTTGAGATATATACAAGAGTTGTTACATTCTTGTACAGCCACTAGTACGCGTAGCGTTTCGGGCAGGTCCCTGGAATACGATCCCCGCCGCGAAGAATCGTTTTTTCATCCAAGTACACATTTTACTGTTGAGTTAAACAGAGGCTACAGTTAAGGAATTGCGCCCAGTAAATCCTCCCCGGCCAGGATACGAACCCATGACATAGCGCTCGCGGAACGCCAGGCGAGTGTCTTACCACTACACCACGGAGACTGCTAATCTCACAAATATTGGGATCAAAGAAGATTTTAAATAACAAACCAACACTCCTGTCCAATAACGATGGTCAGCTTTCAGCCTCTGATTCTGCTATTGAGTTCAATAGGTTCTTCTCTTCCATTGGGTTATCCCTTGCAAATGATATTTCATCTTCCAGTACTGATGTTAAGGACTATCTTACAGGTAACTATCCACAGTCTCTGTACCTAAAGCCTACTAATTCCACTGACGTCAATGAGATAATCCTTTCCCTTAAAACCAAGTCTAGTGCCCTTGATGAGATACCAACTTTAATTTACAAAAAAGCCTCCAGATCTCTAGCTCCTGCTATTGCATTGCTCTTCAACAAGTCACTTGAACTCCAAACCTTTCCAGATATTCTAAAGAAAGCGAGAGTAACCCCTGTCCACAAATGTGGTGATCTCACAGATGTTAACAACTACAGACCTATATCAATCCTGCCTAACTTGTCAAAAATATTTGAAAAACTAATCTACAAGCAGCTTTACTCTTATCTAGCCAAACACAATATACTTAGCTCTTGTCAATATGGCTTCAGACCCAAAAAAAGCACTAACGATGCACTTATTAGTATGATTAACTTGATTCATGCAGCTCTTGATAAAAATGAGTTCCCTGTTGGGTTATTTGTGGACCTGCGTAAGGCTTTTGACACTGTCAACCACCAAAACCTTCTTCTTAAATTACATCATTATGGAGTCAGAGGACACTCCCTGCAATACCTCAAATCTTACCTTACTGACAGGCTCCAGTATGTTTCTGTGAATAATTCAATTTCTCCCACCCTACCCATCAACATTGTGTTCCTCAGGGCAGCATACTTAGCCCTCTCCTCTTTCTCATCTACATTAATGACCTTCCAAATGCCTCCCAACACCTCAAACCAATTCTATTTGCTGACGACACAACCTTCATTTACTCCAGTCCTGACCCCCTTGCTCTAAATGCCACAGTAAATACTGAGCTAAATAAAGTCCATCTTTGGCTAACTGCCAACAAACTCACCCTTAACATTGACAAAACTTTCTATATTCTATAACATTCTAGTTTCATATAATCCTCTAATCAAATAAATCCTCTAATCAAATCTCAAAATAAACAATACCCAAATTTGTAACAAATTAGATGGCAAGTTCCTTGGCGTTCTCATTGACCACAAGCTGAATTTCCAGGGACACATTCTAAATATATCAAAAAAGTTTCAAAAACTGTTGGCATTCTTTCTAAGATCAGATATTATGTACCCCGACCTGCCCTGGTGACTCTCTATTACTCCCTCATCTATCCATATCTCAACTATGGTATTTGTGCTTGGGGTTCTACTACCCAAAATCATTTACGTCCTCTAATTACTCAACACAAAGCTGCTATTAGGACAATATCCAACTCTGGCCCCAGACATCACTCGGTACCCCTACTCAAATCTCTGAATATGTTAGATATTAAGTCACTGCACATTCTCTCATGTGTATCATACATATATAAAACGCTGAACTGTAATGCCAATCCTGAACTCAAAAGCTTCATTGAAGGTTGTAACAGAACCCATGAGCACCACACCAGAAATAAATACAGTTTTGATATTCCAAGAGTACGGCTTAATCAAACTAGAAATGCTGTACAAATCAAGGGACCCAGAATGTGGAATGACCTTCCCAACCATGTTAAAGACTGTACCTCTCTCAACCAGTTTAAGATTAAAACTAAACACTACCTAATAAATTCCCTGTAACCTACCTTACCCCTCTATTGTCAACCCATGTCTGTTATTTTTTTTAATCAACGCTGTTTGTCAACCTTTGTATTGTGCTGCTTTTTCAGTCATGTTCCCCCCTTTTTTTATCTTTATTTGTATTGTTCAACACATTTTATTCTTTATGCTCAATTAGTATTAAGTTCTAGATATTAATGTTCTTCCTGCCCGAAACGCATTGCGTAATAGTGGCTTTAGGCATTGTATGTACTAGCTCAGTCTATAAATCGATCCATTAATGTAACATCACTTGTTGTTTGTGTTATAGATTCAGCTACTCTGAACAAGTTCCAAGTAGCACGGGCTATGGTGAGCCCGTACTTACCTGGCACAGGAGCTGGGCAAGAAGCACGGGCTATGGTTAGCCTCGTGGACAGGAGATGTCTCCCGTGTACATCACTTGTAGTATGTACCTTACCTGAATAACATATTTATATTTATATTTATTTATATTTATGAGAACCCCCGGAGGTCACGGGGGTAAAAGGCGCAGTAGTCACAATGAGAGACGAAGCCGCGCCAGGGGACGAGGTAAATAATAAATGTTTAAATAAATATAAATATGTTATTCAGGAAAGGTACATACATAGAGAGATTTTACATAAGTGGATCGATTTATAGATAGAGCTAGTACATACAATGCCTAAAGCCACTATTACGCAATGCGTTTCGGGCAAGAAAACATTAATATCTAAAACTTAATGCTAATTGAACAAAAGAATAAAATGTTTTGAGAACAGATACAAATAAAGGTACAAAAAAGGGGGGGAACATGACTGAAAAGCAGCACAAATACAATATGTAGACAAACAGCGTTGAATAAAAAAAAAAAAGAATAAGACATGGGTTGACAATAGAGGGGTAAGGTAGGTTACAGGGAGTTTATCAGGTAGTGTTTAGTTTTAATCTTAAACTGGTTGAGAGAGGTACAGTCTTTAACATGGTTGGGAAGGTCATTCCACATTCTGGGTCCCTTGATTTGTAGAGCATTTCTAGTTTGGTTAAGGTAGTCACCACTGGGCTCAAGTTCAAGTTCAAGTATGTTTATTGAGATAAGCAAGAAATACATCTCAAAGGGATAGAGTAGCTTAGGCTATTTCTACCCCCCTCTACTTCAAGTCCCTCAAGTGGCGCACAAATTCAGTGAGTCAAATACACAAATAACATTACAAGAATCCCATGCAGGTTAATATAGTAAGTACAGCATATTACAAGAATCCCATTTAACATTGCAGGTTAATATAGTAAGTACAGCATATAATTGTTACACTCTTTGGGCAAACTTCTTGTAGCTCCTAAGTATACTGTCTATCATACCATTATCACACATCCAAACAATTTGATGTGGTACACTATTTAATTCCTTATTTCTATAGTTTTCAATAAGTTGACACTCTAATACATAATGTTCTAAGGTGTGGGCGTGCGATATACCACATAATTTACACTCCTTATCTTCTTCACTGACATCAACACCGTATAGTTGTGTCCGGACCACGGTCACAGGCGGTCACGGGGTTGGCGCTCTTGGTGGGAGGTGGAGTCTTGCCCCACACTCTTCGTTTTTGCACGTGGTGATACAGGATATTGTGAATTTGTTCTCGATTGTTGACTGTCGAAGAAATGGCTGAGGCGGTATGCCTAAGTGGTAGTGAGGAGGACAGACAAGATGATAACAGACCGTTTGAAGTAGTAGTGAACAGAAAGAAGCGGAGAAATAATAACAGACAGCGAGACAGTGAGAGTGACGAGGAAATTACTAAGAGACCGAAGAATGAGACCCTACTCAGCAGGACTCAAGACAAGCCATTTAATAGCAGGAAGAGGCTGTTGTTCCCTACAACATGCCAATTGAATTTCCACCAAAAGCTGGCGTGGACGGTAAGTCTGGCCAAGGAATTTTTGGATTACGAACCACTCTTCAAGGAGGGTCTTCACCGGCCCTACATAACAGTTGGGACTGAACAGGCCGTGGAACGCCTCACGACGGTTGGTTTTAAAGATGTAGTGATGGTTCCTCCAGAAGAAGGTATGTTGCACACAAAGATCATAGTTTTCAAGTTTCCAACTTATTTGGATCCTGACTGTCTTCTTCTTAACAATGATAATGTTGTCTGGGCAAAGAGAAACATTGTCCGTGGTGACAAACAAAGCCAGGTTGTTGCCTTGGTAAAGGGTGAGGCGCCAGAGAAAATTTTTGTGCAAGGACTAGGCTATAGGAACGTTGCAAAATACGTTGAGGAGCCCATACTGTGCATGAAGTGCTCACGTTGGGACATATGGCATGGAAATGCCAGTTTGACCCCAGGTGTCGGTATTGTGGAAAAAACACGACTCACGAGAGTGTAGAGTCAAGATTGAAAGAAGTGAAAAAGTCGTACCATTTTGTTGTTACTGTCGAGGCAGCCACAATGCTGGTTCCTCTCTATGCCCCATGAAGCCTCATCTGAAAGAGACTAGGACGGGTCCTACAAGCAGGATAGATGTGTCCTCGCAGCAAGGAAAGATCGTTCAAGAGGAACATGGAGGAAACAGCCGGAAGCCAACGACAGCCCCTATGTTCAATGTGTGGGAGAAAGGGGCGGAGAAAATAAAGACGAGCCTAGGGAAAGTAAATCAGGCAGTGGAAAAACTGAAACCTTGTGAGGACAAGGTTCAGGACAATATGGTCACCTCTGAGGTAGGTAATCAAATTTTGGAGTATCTAAAAAAACTAGATAAGAGGATTGAGGCATTGGAAAAATTGGCTATGGAAGGTAGACGGGGTGAAGATGGTGGTGAAACAGGACGTGTAACTGAAAGTAAAACAGGACGTGAAATGGAAAGTGAAAAGTGTGTAGAAGAAAGTAATGATGTGCATGAGGTAACGATGATAGAGGATATTCAGGAGAATACACTTTCTAGTAGTGTTAGCAGTGTTCAACCTCCTGTTGTGACAAATGATGAAAGAAAAGTTAAAGTAAAACGGTATACAGAAATAACAAAGAAAATAGATATGAATAATATTACCTTCGATGTTAGTAGTAGTTGTGCTAGTGAGGAGAAAGAAAAAATGTTACGGTGTTGGAAGGAAGTTACTAAGGTAATCTCGTATCTAATGGGTTGTGATGGGCAGGGCAAAGGTAGTTTTATTATTAATCATGGATGAAAGTAATTGAGCATATTATCTTGGAACGTTAATGGATTAAAACTAGAGCGGGGATGTACAATATTATACTCTAGAGAGGATATTGACATAGTAGCACTCCAGGAAACTGGGAATAGGGATGGTAGCATTCTGAGGCTAAANCCTGGTTGATACCTGGTTGATGGGGTTCTGGGAGTTCTTCTACTCCCCAAGCCCGGCCCGAGGCCAGGCTCGACTTGTGAGAGTTTGGTCCACCAGGCTGTTGCTTGGAGCGGCCCGCAGCCCACATACCCACCACAGCCCGGCTGATCCGGAACTTCTCTTAGAAAACAGTCCAGTTTTCTCTTGAAGATGTCCACGGTTGTTCCGGCAATATTTCTTATAGTCGCTGGGAGGACGTTGAACAACCGCGGACCTCTGATGTTTATACAGTGCTCTCTGATTGTGCCTATGGCACCTCTGCTCTTCACTGGTCAATCTTGCATTTTCTTCCATATCGTTCACTCCAGTACGTTGTTATTTTACTGTGCAGATTTGGGACCTGGCCCTCCAGTATTTTCCATGTGTATATTATTTGGTATCTCTCTCGTCTCCTTTCTAGAGAGTACATTTGGAGAGCTTTGAGACGATCCCAATAATTTAGGTGCTTTATCTCGTCTATGCGTGCCGTATATGTTCTCTGTATTCCCTCTATTTCAGCAATCTCTCCTGCTCTGAAGGGGGAAGTGAGTACTGAGCAGTACTCGAGACGGGACAACACAAGTGACTTGAAGAGTACAACCATTGTGATGGGATCCCTGGATTTGAAAGTTCTCGTAATCCATCCGATCATTTTTCTGGCTGACGCAATATTTGCTTGGTTATGCTCCCTAAACGTTAGATCGTCGGACATTATTCCCAAATCCTTGACATGCTGTTTTTCTACTATGGGAAGATTCGATTGTGTTTTGTACCCTGTATTATGTTTCAGATCCTCATTTTTGCCGTACCTGAGTACCTGAAATTTATCACTGTTAAACATCATGTTATTTTCTGCTGCCCAATCGAAAACTTTGTTGACATCTGCTTGTAGTTTTTCAATGTCTTCAGCAGAGGTAATTTTCATGCTGATTTTGTGTCATCTGCAAAGGACGACACGAAGCTGTGACGTGTATTTTTGTCTATATCAGATATGAGAATAAGGAACAGTAGTGGTGCAAGGACTGTACCTTGAGGTACAGAGCTTTTAACATCGCTTGGACTCGATTTTATCTGACTGTTACTCTGTGTTCTGTTCGACAGGAAATTGAGTATCCAGCGTCCTACTTTTCCAGTTATTCCCATTGACCTCATTTTGTGAGCTATCACCCCATGGTCACATTTGTCGAACGCCTTTGCAAAGTCTGTGTATACATCAGCATTTTGCTTTTCTTCTAGGGCTTCTGTGATTTTATCATAGTGGTTGAGTAACTGTGACAGACAGGATCTTCCCGCTCTAAATCCATGTTGTCCTGGGTTGTGCAATTCATTGTTTTCCATAAAACTAGAAATTTGATTCCTAATCACTCTTTCAAACACTTATTATGTGTGATGTTAGTGCAACTGGCCTATAATTTTTTGCCAAGGCTTTACTTCCCCCCCTTGTGCAATGGAGCTATATCTGCAGATTTAAGTGCTGCTGGAATCTCCCCTGTATCTAGGCTCTTTCTCCATATTACGCTGAGTGCTCTCGCTACTGGTACTTTACATTTCTTTATGAATATTGAATTCCACGAGTCAGGCCCCGGAGCTGAGTGCATAGACATATTGTCAATTTCTCTTTCAAAGTCTTCCGAGTTTGTGGTAATATCCGTTATATTATCTGCAGCTTGAATGTCATTCATAAAGAATCTGTCTGGGTCATCAACTTTCATGTTGTTTATTGGTGTGCTAAACATAGCCTCATACTGGCTTCTTAGAATTTCACTAATCTCTTTGTCGTCCTCTGTGTACTTACCTTCATTTGTAATAAACAGTCCAATACTGGTCGAGGTTTTGGATTTTGATTTTGCGTATGTGAAAAAATATTTAGGATTTTTCCTTATCTCTTGTATAGCTTTCTGTTCCAATTCCATTTCCTCAGACTCATATGATCACTTCAACGTTTGTTCTATTTCTTCGATCTCCCTGCTTAGGCTTATTTTCCTTGCTTGTGATAGTTGTGTCTGCCGAAGCATTTCCGTTATTTTTTTCCTTCTGTACTGTACAGTTCTCTTTCTAGAGTGGTCCTCTTTCTGCCCCTCCTCATAGGCACGTGCTTCAAGCAGACCTTGTAAGCTTCGGCTGTCAGTTGAGCTATTCCCTGTGTGGGAGTTTTGTCACTTAAGACCGTCTCCCATTGAATGGTTGCAAGGTCGACATTTATTTTTTCCCAGCCGATCCTCTTATTGTTGAAATTGAATTGATTGAATATTCCTTCTTGCTTGTTGGGTCTCTTAGACCTAGTACCGTTATTTATGCTAGTTCATACTTCAATGAGCTTATGGTCCGAGTATGAAGTATCTGAGATTGTGATGTGTCTGATTAGTTCATCATTGTTTGTGAATATCAAGTCTAGTGTGTTTTCGTTCCTAGTTGGTTCTGTAATCTGTTGATTGAGCGAGAATTTGTCACAGAATCTCAAAAGTTCTCTGACCTGTGGTTGGTTATTTCCCGGGTCATTCCCTGCTATGATATTTGTGTTTGCCATTCTCCATCTTAGACTGGTAAATTGAAATCTCCAAGGAAGATAATATCTGGAGCTGGGTTTGCTAGGTTATCAAGTATGTTCTCTGTTTTGTGCATCTGCTCTGTTAATTCCTCAACCGTTGTATCTGATAAACTGATGTATAAAGATAAACCATCTGCAAGGACGTTGAAAACACCCCCACACGTGGACTGCACAGAGCGCCAAGTCCCAAGAATCCAGAAGACGAGCCATCCGCAGATACCACATGGTTCAGGCAGTGAACCACTGGGAAGCAATCAGTAGAGCTGGATCATGAAGACTGAAGGAAACCTCATCCTCTGTAATGCTTGCATCACCAGCCCATCCTCCAAACTAAGACTCAAAAGTGATTCCATGAACCTGCCAAACCCCCTGCCTATGAATGAAACCCTAACCACCAACCCTGGGAATCCTGGAGAGCACTGGTCACAAAATTACAACCCAGAGCCGACTTGTCTGAAAAGACAAGCTTCGGAGCTGGAAGGCACCATGGGACCAAACTCCCCAAAACCCGAACCAGCAAAGAGCCTCAAACCAAAATATGGTGCAGAGCACTATATAGCCAAAATTCAGGATCCCACACAGCTGCTCCACCAAACATCGAGTCACCCTGGCCCAATCCAACACCAGATGGCAACGGAACTGTAGACATAGGAAGCCTGCAGGAGGCAGAGAAAAGCAACATCAACTTATAGTTCCATATGAGGCCCATCCAAATACAAACCAGGTATAGAACCAACTGGGACTTGCTCCAGTTCACCAGGAACCCAAACCCAGCAAGCTGGTGAAGAACCAGATCCTTGGCTAAGATACATGGACTGCCTGGGAGACCAAACCAGCAAGTTGTTGAGGCAAGCCAAAATTAGAACCCCTAAGAGATGCAGCCAAGCCACAACTCGTGCTAATCTGGTCAAAATATGGAGAGCCAAATTCAAGCCGAAGGGAAGAGCCTGAAAGCAATAAGCATGACGCACTCTTGAGATTCAGGAACACCATCTAAGTCCCCAGTGGAAGAACCAGGTGAATTTGGCCACAAGTGGCCATATGGAAGGTCAGACAGGGAATGAAACTGATAAGACCTGAAAGATTGAGGATGAACTGCCTATATGTACAGTATATAAAATATATGTATATGTAGACATATATATAAATACAAAAAATGCAGGTCCAAATCCCCGTTGGAAACCGGGAACAAATGGGACATCCAAGAAAGAGACATGGTCAGCTCGACCACACGTGTCCAACCATGTCACAATGACTTGACAGCAGCAAAGAAGAAAGCCGACCCAACTGGATAAACCAGCGCCGAATGTAATGATACCCCAATTCCTGGGTGTGGCTCCCTGAAGCTACTGTACTGACAGTGCCAAACTACAAGGTGCCATCAGTTGTAGAGTTATTATTGGCCTACAGGGGACCATGAGCCAGAGCTGGCCACCTCAGAGGAGCAGGGACCAGTCACACTGATAAATTTTGAAGTAAATTTATTCCCGTCTGCTACAACCAAGGGATAGCACCAAAAAGAGTTATGAAACAAACCAGACCACTGCTTTGTTAAAACCAAACCACAGCCTCAAAAACAGGCAAAAGCACTTCCCCCAACAATGAAAAAATGATAAATACTAGAAACTAACACGAGCTAGTTTGTCCCAACTCCTTTCTCCTCATTTAAGGGAAGGAGAGGGGAGGGGACGCCCCCAGACAGGGTCAGCCGGATACAGTGGCACTTCTATTAACGAGTTTAATCCGTTCTGGCACCGAGCTCGTTATGTAGAAAACTTGTCTTAAACAAATTTCCCCATTTAAAATAAAGGAAATAAATTTAATCTGTTCCACTCCCAAAAAATCTATACTTTTTATGTAAATATAATACTGCACATGTGATCATAAATGTTTTGTTGTACCATTTTCATGTTTACTTTACCTTATGAAGAGCCGTTGCTGGCTTGAGGGAGATGATGGGGAGGTGGGAAGGAGGAGAGGGGTTATGGTGTGGAAGGAGAATCCACCTCTGAGTCAGAGCGGGTTCTCTCTTCGTGGGAATTTCACCCCACTGGGACCAGGTTGTGGTTCACTATCACTGGGTATTCTTTTCTCTACTTTTGGAAAGAACGTATCTATTGACAATTGCTTTTGTCTTTGTTTTAGGATGTTCCTAAAACAAGACAGCAAATTGTCATTAAACATGTTCACACACCGGGTTGTCACTGCTTTATCAGGGCTGCTTTTCCAAGAATGCATTCACCTTTTCAAACATTCCCAGCACTTCCCTGATCTCGGTGGAAGAGGCAGCATCCTCCCTTACCTCCTCAACCCCTTACTAATGGTGCACATTGTTGATGAGGCCCTGCCATACTCCCTTGTGAGATCAGTCACACAGACACCACGCTCATGCTTTGCTATAATTTCCTTCTTCAAATCCACAGTAATTGTGTCTTTCTTCCTCTTGACAACACTCTTTAGCAAGCAGCTTCTTAGGCAACATTGTGCGTTACAAATTATAGTCACAAAACCACAGAAAGCCCAGAGAAAAGCACAAATGAATCCAGAGGGATGCTTGTTGTGTGCGATACAACAACAATACTGGTGCCGGAGGCGTCCGAGAATTTGCAAGAACCCGCAAGACGCTAGGAAGCACCATGTGGTTTTGCTCGTTAATAGAGGTGAAGCTCATCAATAGAGAAATTTGCTGCGAGTGGCTCGCTCATTACTGGAAATGCTCGTAAATAGAGCCGCTTGTTAATTGAGGTGCCACTGTACTCCATCACTAGTTATTATGGAAACCACCCAGACACCCTGGAGGAGGGAGTGTGTCAGGGTGCCAACAGAGCTCACCCAGAAATTTGCATTTTATTACACTCAATGCTGTTTTTTTGTGAGGAACCCCTTGTGGCTCCCTGAAGCTATATACCAAAAGTGAATGAAGAAAGGGCACCTACCAGGGAGGAAAAGCACCACAGGTATCAAGACAAAAGAGACCAATGGCTGAGAATGCAACCCAAGGCCACACAAGGTTGCCGAGGACTAGGAACGTCAACAAAATACCAGGCTGCTGGAACATTGTTCGATCTACCTGGAGCTTACCTGGAAAGGGTCTCTGGAGTTTTTCTACTACACGAGCCCAGCCCGAGGCCAGACTCAACTTGTAATAACATGTGTCCAATAGGCTGTTGCTTGCAGTGGCCCGTACGACCACATATCCACTACAGCCCGGTTGGTCCGGTACTTCTTGCAAGAAGTTATCTAATTTGTTCTTGAAGTCCACCTTTGTTCTGGCAATATTTATTTTTCGGGTCAGAAAAATGCTATCTGGGTTAAGTATTGAACAGCTGTGGACTGTTCTGAAAACAGCCATTTTCAGATGGTATTCTCTGACTGTGCCTATGGCACCCCTGCTGCTCAATGGGTTTTTTGTACATTTCCTTCCGTATCTTTCGCTCCAGTAAGTTATTCAACTGTATAAATTTGGGACTTGGCCTTCCAGTATCTTCCCATGTCTACTGTATATTATTTGACACCTCTCCCGTCCCCTTTCCAGAGAGTACATGTTTAGAGCATTGGGATGGTCCCAGTAGTTTAGGTGGTTTATTAGGTCTATGCGTGCCGTACATGTTCTCTGTATTCTCTATTTCAGCAATCTCTCCTGCTTTGAAGAGGAAGCAAGAACTAAGCAATACTCTAGATGGGACAGCATTAGTGATTAACACTATCGGTCCCCGGACATGCACGTGGTCAACTAAGGGGGTCATGCACCCAACGTGCGGGCGAGCGCGCGGGTAACCGTGCGGTGACACCTAAATGTGTATACTCGTTTCAACTTTCTCACCTTAATTCTCGTGCTATGTTGCTCGTTTTGGTATCATTGTGTTCGCAATTAAATTCCCTACAGATGTGTGTAAATATAATGTCCAAAAGCCTGGCGTGACCCTCGACAGCAAAGCCTAAAGTTGGCAAAAGTTACCCGTGAGCGCACAAAATCAGTAAAATGTGCATACTCATTCCATTTTTCTCACCTTAATTCTCGTACTACGTCGCTCGTTTTGGTATCATTGTGTTCGCAATTAAATTCCCTACAGATGTGTATGAATATAATGTATAAAAGCCTGGAGTGCCTCCCCGCAGAAAAGCCTCAAGTTACCCGTAAATGAGCACCAATTTGTACACTCCAACCTAATGTGTATACTCGTTCAGTTTGTTAACATCAATTTTCATGTTACATCTTTCATTTTGGTATCAAATTGGTCGAAAAAAAAAAGGTGCGCATTTCAAAATTAGTCCCACAATAATAGAGCAATAACTGGAATTTTAACAAATATTTTAATTCTGGAAGCTCATCATCACATAATCATCATCACATCTTTCCAGTGTTCTGACAAATTTTTGTGTTACATCTTTCATTTTGGTATCAAATTGTTTGCGGTGTAAAGGCGCGCATTTTAAAACTAGTCCCAACATAACAGCACAATAAATAGAATTTTAACAATTATAAAATTTTGACCAAAATCCTATTTATAATCATACAAGTGTTTGGACATCAAGTTTCATGTTACATCTTTCATTTTGGTATCAAATTGTATGCATTCTAAAGGCGCGTATTTTGATACTATCCCTTGGTCGATTGGATAAAAAATGAATTTTATACAAATATTTTTGTAGTGGACGCAAGTCCGGTCCTCGGTTAGGACTCTGGAGAAAAATAATGGACGAGAGTCCGGTCCAAAGTGACCGATAGTGTTAAAATAGTATTAGCATTACTGTGGGATCCTTGGATTTGAACACTCATAATCCATCTTATCATTTTCCTGGATGCCGCTATATTTGCTTGGTTATGTTCACTAAATGTCTTGTTATCAGACATAATTCCCGGACAAGTCAAGGATGAGCTGGAGATCCGGAGAATCTCTTTTCAGGACCAGAAACAAGTAAAAAACCCATAGAAAAGAGTCATTTCAAACACACCTGAAGCCACCCATTCCAAGATAACTTGGACAAAGGATAGGGGAGGCGGCCTGCCCCAAAATGGCCGAACCCTAACGTGGGAAACAGGACCAGCCAACTCCACACGTCGTAAGATACGACCCAAAATGCCCACTAGTCATGGGATCAAGCGTCAGCAACCCAGCTAACCTCCCCCTAACCACCCCATCATAGATGTGACATGCAAAAGGTTGAGAGCGAACCTCGTGAGCCAGCCTACTGAACAGTGTGATCACAGTGCCTACTAGTTGAAGAAGCGGCTGCGGGATGCACATGTGACCTGGCATCTGACACCAAGGAAGACCTACTCTGACCAACAGCATGCAATGCCCTCACCTTAATCCCCATGGGAGAGAAGAATGACCCCCCCACAACCCCTGTAAAACACACAGGTCAGAAATAGGCTGACAAGCAGTGGCCACAGAAGACAGGCATAAAGAAATGGGAGAAGAGATGAGAGTCAGGGGGCCCATGCAGAGCAAAAGGACCGGACAAGCACAGCCTGCCATCACATGAGATTGGAGGCGAAAAATGTGGCCACCATCTCCCAGAGGATCGGAGCATGCAGCTTAAGGAAAGCCACTGACACAGAAGCAGCAAAGACCAGAACCCCAACAAGAGGAACCTCATCAAGCACCCCCAATGTTCTCCTTGAGCAAATCGGAAGAAAGCACACGAAGGTCTTCTGCAACTAACATAGCCGACAGCTGAGGGACTTAAGCATGCAGCTGCACGAGATCAACATTACAGGAGAGAGCATGAGCCAAGAGACATGCATTGAAGGCTCAAACCAGAGGAGAAAAGCCAGATTTTCATATATTTCAAAGTGAAAATCAACGATGCAAACAATTGTCCAAGGGTTATTATTATTATTATAATAAAAAAAAATTACAATATACAGAAGATACAAGTAATACACAAGCCCATAAACATTAAATACCACTTACAAATCCAGGTTACCTGAACGCTGTCCACTTTTTATGTGCATAGTATGTTACCCGAGAGAAGTGATCATATTACCTTGCCACAAAATATAAAATGGTACTTACATATGATATCAAATGCTATCTTGTATTGTCATATGGGCTTCCAAAAGTTCCTTGGGGGGGATAGTGAATCAGCACGAACTTGGAAAGGAAGCGGTAGAAACTGACCATCCCCACCCCTCAGCAGTAAGTGCAGGCAAAACCGACCAAAGGAGATGCCAGGAAAACGATTGGAGAGAGGCAGGATGAAAGAACTGAAGCACAAACCCCAGGAAACAACCAGGGGTGGACAATCAGGCAGGGACAGAAAACCCACGCACATGGGAG
>WNGS01009202.1:6877689-6893996 GCA_020271785.1 Procambarus virginalis
GGAGGCCAAGCCAGGGACCCGAAGACCACGAAAAACAACAAACAAACCACCACACGCAAACCCTAGCACAAAACAACAGCAAAGTGCCACACCACAACCGGACACAGGAAAAGGACACGCCACCACGAAACACGTCACCAATGCACACTTGCAGCAGCAACAGGCACCACCGCAACATGCAACATGTAAATAGCAACCCGCTTCTGCAAAGGCAGAGAATGGAGCAGGCAGACCCCAGACAGGGCCATCGGAGACACGACAGAACCCAGCAAGCCCAGGAACCTGCACACCAGGCGATCGATAGCGGAGAAACCCGCACGTTACCCGCTGGATGGGGTTCTGAGAGTTCATTTACATCCCAAGCCCGGCCCAAGGCTAGGCTAGACCGGTCAGAGGGTGGCCCACCATGCAGCTGCTTGGAACGGCCCGCAGGTCCACATACCCCCCCACAACCAGGATGGGCCGGAACTTCTATTCGAAAACAGGCTAGTGTGCCCTGGAAGTCCTCGGACGTACCGGCAATATGGCGTATGTTCGCAGGTAGGTCGTGTAACAACTGCAGACCTCTGATGGTTATACAGTGTTCCCCGATTGTGCCTATAGCACCACTGCACTCCACTGGTACTATCCCGCAAGTTCTTCCATATAGGCGGGACCCAAGAGCCAGAGCTCTAACCCCGCAAGCACAACCAGGAAGGCCCCACCAGGTCACAACTTTGCCCAATCTCCCCTCCATAATTTTGTTGGCAGTTGAAATGAAGCTCAAATTCAAATCCACATTTGGTCAGCGTATCTTCTTTATACTGGCACAACCTCGAAGAATGCTAAGTGTAGTTACAGGATGAGAGCTACGCTCGTGGTGTCCCGTCTTCCCAGCACTCTTTGTCATATAATGCTTTGAAACTACTGACGGTCTTGGCCTCCACCACCTTCTCCCCTAACTTGTTCCAACCGTCAACCACTCTGTTTGCGAAAGTGAATTTTCTTATATTTCTTCGGCATCTGTGTTTAGCTAGTTTATATCTATGACCTCTTGTTGTTTAAAGTTCCAGGTCTCGGGAAATCTTCCCTATCGATTTTATCAATTCCTGTTACTATTTTGTAAGTACTGTAGTGTTCATATCACCTCTTTTTCTTCTGTCTTCTAGTTTTGGCATATTTAATGCCTCTAACCTCTCCTCGTAGCTCTTGCCCTTCAGTTCTGGGAGCCACTTAATAGCATGTCTTTGCACCTTTTCCAGTTTTTTGATGTGCTTCTTAAGATATGGGCACCACACAACCGCTGCATATTCTAGCTTTGGCCTAACAAAACTCGTGAACAATTTCTTTAGTATATCGCCATCCGATATCGCCATCAGTATATCGCCATCAGCTGTGACGGCATGGTGACGTATGACGTCATACTAGTTTGCTCGTTTTCTGTTGGAGAGTTCTATCCACTAGTTCGGCTTTAGGTAGCAATTTTAAGCAGAATAGGGGTTTGTTTTGGAATGCTTACCTTTCTGGATGCTTGACCCGGTCGATGGCAGACATAGAATGCTTCCAACCACACGGAGGTTTCTATAGGCCATTGCTCCCTTGCCTCTCTGAGGGGGCCAGGTTCTGGCCGTGGTCCCCGGTAGGCCCTAGAACTCCATACACATGACTGATGCCAAAGTCTGACATTGGCATATCAGCCTGGTAAAGCTCTGGGGAGCCGACGGGGCTCCCCCCAGAAAAAAAAAAACAGCATTGAATGTAATGAAATGCCGTTTTTTGGGGTGAGCCTCGGAGGCTCCCTGGAGCTATGAGACTGATATACTGTACGCTATATTAGTCTGGAGCAACAGTCAATAGAGGGGACCACAAGCCAGAACCTGGCCCCGTCAGAACCTAGCCATTGCTCCCCCAAAGAGAGCAATGGCCTATTGAAACCCCCATGTATTTGGGAGCATTCCATATCTGCCTTCGACCAGGGTTAGGTACCCAGAAAGGTAGGCATAACAAAACAGACCCCACTTGGTAAGAAATTGCAACCTAAGACCTAACAGAGAGGCAGAACTTTCCCAAACCTAAAGAAACAAGCAAACATCATTCACTGTCGCCGTGCAGCTTGTCCACGCAGCACTCCATTATTCTGAACAATTATTAAATACTGTAGACATAAGGTGATGTCGAAGCAAGAAGATTGAAATCACAAAGGTCAATTTTAGGCATTAAAAAGCAACATATTATTAAATGGAAATTCTATTTCTTTATAACAGTATTTTAATTAAGAGATAAAGTAAAGCAATTACATTAAAATTAATGAAGTTCTGTGGGATACAAATATAATTAATAGCAAAAATTTTGGTATTTTGAAATGTTTTGTTAATTGTTTTTACATACATGTAATTATAATATAACTGAAACAAAAGTAGAAAACAAAACAACAAAAGTCTGCTTACTGTTCAACAAGACCACCAATGGCCACACATACGTCCTCAGCAGAAAATGAATAACGTGCTTGAGGATGTGCCATACGAATAAACTCTGCCAGGTCAGCCACACGACAAAGAGCATCTGACAAGTGATCGAACACCTAATAAAAGAAGACAATAAATTAAATAGATTCTTACAGATTTTGGGGAAATCAAAGGAGTGACAACATTTATGAATAAAGTTTCTTGCATGATTAGCTGAATAAAACAAAATCATATGAAACCAACTATATTTAATTTGTACTGTACAGCTAAACTGTAGTCTAATAGCTAGTACTGTATATTATTATTTGTCTTTTTGTTTTTATTTGTGCTAAATAACCACTAAAATATGATTATTTGATTTTATTTCAATCCAAAATGATATTATGAAGGAGGGAAAGAACTTCAACTCTTCAAAATGAAAATATATTCTGCCATTCACTCACCNGAATGAGAGAGAGAGCGAATGAGAGAGAGAGCGAATGAGAGAGAGAGCGAATGAGAGAGAGAGCGAATGAGAGAGAGAGCGAATGAGAGAGAGAGCGAATGAGAGAGAGAGAGAGAGAGAGCGAATGAGAACGAGAATATACAAGTGACAAAACGAGATATACTAATATTCTGTATGATTAAATTTCTATTTCGGACATGGATTACTGAACTATAATTTCTGATATAAATAAGGTACCAAGTCAAGCTCAAGTTGTGTATTTGGCTTAGGGGCAATGTAACATATGACTCAATTCACTAAGAGCAAGGTGTCAATCAGCCATGCCTACTAATTTAGTTTTACAGTAGACAGAAGGCTATGATTACTATTGCATGTCACTGAGAGTACAGTACAGGTACTTTCTGTAATGAATATATGGGTGCCCCCCCCCCCAATTTGTGGAAGATTATGTTTCTGTGAAATCTCTGTACAGTTTAGAAAAATTTAGAACAAATCAACATTAAAGGTAATGTATTTCAAAATATGATTACATTTCAGAGACCTCCAAAAGTCTATTTTTTTCACTCTTTACTAAACAAAACATGAACATTATGTTCATCAAATATAAACATTAATATCTGATACTACCTCATCTTTCTAGCCACAAATATATTACATAATGAAGTCCAGTATGTGCAATAATACAAAGAATATACAATACAATAAAAGGTAACGTAATCCAGAGTTAAAAACAAAAAGAATATGGCAGGTGTAGTTGCTGAACACACTGCCATGAATGTAGTTGACATCATTTGCCCTTGGTGGAGCAACATTTATTGTTTTCACTTTTGGCTGTTCACCGTTACCTCCACAAAACTAATGTCGAGATGCTTTATTTGTGGATCCGCTGTTCCTGGTTACAGGGCTCATTTATCTCAGGTTACCTGCAGTGTCATCAAATTTAACCAGCTGTTGTTTACCCTTGGGCCCATATTGTCATAAGTCTGTAGCTCCGTCATGTTTTTACTCAAACACGTCGTAGGAGACATTAGGATTTGGGTTTTTGGTAATCTAATAAGAGTGCTGGTAGCTCATTACTTAGTGAACATACTTGACCTGTGCCAGGTTTTGTGGCTTTGGGGTAGTTAACTCGTCGCTAATTCTCCCTTACACGGAGGGTATTCATGTAGCTCTCCTCAGCATTTAGTGAGTATCCCTTTTATTTTGTCCTCTGTGGAGACAGGTTAGGAGCCACCCAGGAAACCAGAATTGAATGTAATGAAAAGCCTCTTTCTGGTGGATTTTTGGAAGAACCTTGGATCCTCCCTTCCCAATTAGGGGCTCTGGTTTTCCATCTTCCCAACTAAATGCATGGCATGTCAAGGATTGGAGATCGAGGAGGATGGTACACAATCCTCTGGTGGTGTGTAGGTGAACTGCTCATGGAATGCCCTTGCTGAACTGCAATATTAAGCCTTCCTAATAGATAGTGCATTAAAATTCATGTTCTGATACACTGTCACTATCAATGCTACCATTCAAACATCTATACATTTGGATTACTGTATCCAAGCATGGAGACCTCATCTTCAGAATGACATATCTGATTTGGAGAAAGTTCAAGACCTGGCAAAAATAATCATCCCAGAACTAAGTCAACTCTCATACCAAGAACAGTTGAGGGCCACAAGACTAACAACACTGCAAACTACACATGACAGGGTTGATCTCATCGCAACTTAATACAGTACTGAATAATTTGGAAGATATTGGTCCAGACCATCTTCAAAAGTTTAATTGAATTGAGCAACAGTTTCAAACTCAACAAGCCACAATGTAGGACAGAAAACAGGAGACATTTTTTTACCCATAGGGTTATGAAACCATGAAACTGCCAACATACCCAGGCATAAATGCCATAACACTGCCGCAGTTCAAAATCCAGCTGGATAAATTCATCAGGAAACTGGATGAACTTTTGACAAGCTGTCAGCTTCCAGTTCTCGTCAAGGCTATTAGAGAGATGGTGACCCTCGGGTAAATTTAAGTAATTGTTAGCTTCGCTCTTTCCCAATATGATTTATCCACTATGGACTCCAAAAGAAAAATATTTGTAGATTATGTACATATATAATTCTGTTGTGGAATAAATCCAATGAATGCAAATTAACAAGTGCTATAAATCAATTTAGAATGTATCTAATATAAGCATTAACTTCTAGAGCAAACACATGAGGATCCTCACCTGATACGAGCCATTCTCTAATAACTTGCCGCCTCTTATGGTAAAATGGCAATCTTGATGAGCCTTTCCAGGTCGCTCATAAAAATCACAATATATATAGCCTAGTACTCCTTCTGTGTTGTGCTTCACTGTTGAGAAACAATTCATAAATTTATTAATATTTAATATCTTTTTCACCGAAATAGAATTAGAGTGAATATGAAAAATTTGTTTATGTGCAATATATTCAGATGCACACAAGATTCTTTCTGGTCCTATTTGACAGGATCATGGTAACCAGGGTAGAATAAAATTCTGCACTAGTGTAACAGTGGTCTACAGCCTCAACTCACAATTTAGGATCCCAGGTTCTATTAACCTAGCAGTAAATAGGTACATGAGAATTAGGCAACAAATGTTGGGTTGCATCCTAGGAAAGGTCAATAGTTGACCTAGGGAAACCTTGTTGCAATTCAAAGTACGGGCTTCCTGTCCTAAATTATGGGAATTAAAGAGTTGAACTAAAGCACAGAGTTCACCTCACACAGTTCACTCAACCCTCAACACTTCCATGGATACAACTCACTGACACTGCACACTGTTCACAAAGAAGCTGCACTGGCATAAAGTCAGAAACCCCAAAGTGCCACCAAAGGGCAGGCAACTCCTGCAAGAAAAGGGGCTAACTGGAGGAAAGATGACCAAGCACAACACACTGGCAGTATAGGTGGGAGAAGTTTAACAGAAAAGCAGGTGATGAAGATATGATTAGACTGCCAGAAGTTCCATTTGAGGATGTCAGAACAAGTCAGCACCAAGAAAAATGCCTTAACCCTTTAACTGCACGGCCCATAAATATGACACCCCCCAGTGCGCAGGAAATAAATTCTCTTGAAATTTTTTTTTGTTTTTTTAAAGTGTCAAAAACCCTTCCCCAAGTATGGGTATGTCAAAAAAATTTCGAACTTGTACTTACTTTGACTGCTATGGGGTCCGTAAGTTGGCGCGTGACGTCATCATTCCCCGTTCGCCCGTGCAATAAGCTCCCGGGGTCGGTGGGGCGCACGGGGCAGGGCACGTGAGTTGCCGAGAATATATTTTTGTTCATTTTTTGCGCACAGTTCCAAATACATTTTATTTGTTTTTACGTGCTAATCCTATGTATAATGAACACGTACACTATATTATGGCAGTAAAACATCTGTACTGTCTGAAGACACTGTGTTACATGCATGACACTTGTGTACACATATGTTGCACATATTTACCATGTATCATGCTAATTTATGTATATATACAATCTATTTATAGACTATACACTATCACACACTATATACATTCACCATCAACACATTCAGAACACCGCGAGTGTGAGCAGCCACACTCAGCCAGCCCTCCATCACTCCTCCAACTTTGTATTCACCAACATTGCTCCTTGAAATCATACAGTTATTCACACCAATGTTTCATGTTCATTTATGTATATTTCCAACATATGTACACACTATACACTGTCACACACTATATACATTCACCATCAACACACTCAGAACACCGCGAGTGTGAGCAGCCACACCCAGCCAGCCCTCCTTCACTCCAACATCTTACTCGCCAACATTGCTCCTCCCACCATACTGTTATTGTATTTATTACACGATTTACACATGTTATATATACCTATCTACATGTTTTATTTACCAGAACTATGCAAGTAAGCCAGTATAGTGTCCAAACAGTACAGTGGCCACCATATACTGCATGGCAAATCACACAGCAGACAGCAGACGACGCCACGATTACGACGTCACCTCCCTCACCAAAATAGCTCCTCACAACATACTCCTGGTACTGTTATTACACTATTCACACACACTGTATATACCCATGTACATGTGTGTTCCCTATAGCGAACCACGAAGCTAGTATGGTGTGCAAAACAAGAGTTACTGCCACACAGTGAGGCTACCTCAATTCTCTCCCTCCTTCCCTCACCAAAATTCCTCCTTCCTACGCACAACGCTCATTATAACCACAATCCTGATCACTAATACCTGTAAATGAATAATTGACCACAAGTTTATTTTGAAAAGGAACCTAAAAAGTCGTTTGAAGATTCCTAGATGGACGAAATAATGCTGTGGTGCTGTGGCTAGCGCTGTGAACATCGTGAACAGCATTGAATCACTGATATTTGAACATTGTATATATATATATATTTTGACAATATTAGGCAATGCTGTGGTCACACGCTGAACAGCAGTGCTGTGCGCTCATGCTGCGAGCGCCAGCCTTGGTTGCTCACTCACTTCTGAGGCTCTGACACCCGGCAATGTGGACCATGATTTTTTTTTAAGATGGTGTCTGTTTACAAGAGCCCTGAGGAAGCTGATGTGAACCCCATGTAGCCGCGGGAGTTTTGAATGGAACGTGAAAAATAAAAACACCCGGAGGCGCGTTGCGCACCCGAAGCCTGGGCCTGCAGGCGCGTTGCGCAGTTAAAGGGTTAAGCATGGCAAATTTTAGCAGGTCATACAGCCAAGAATACACTTGCAGCTGACAGTTTGACCAATATGGCATGTGAATTATGGAAGTGAAAGGTTAATTCTACTGTGATGCCAGGAAAAATTGATGTAAGGCAACAATTGGACAGTGGGTATGGACATACCAGGTTAAACTCAAAATATGTACCTTCTGGAGGGGGCACTTTTTAATTTATGGCCACAAATCTGGGTTAATGATGGCTACAAATGAGTCTCTACATGACAGAGATCAAGCCAAGACTTTGAAAAAGTTCACACGGCTCACTAATCCAATTGCCTGTAGTCACCGAGCAGGAATGGTGTCTTGAGAATGAGATTGTTGAAAGGAGGAGATACCAGGAACCTGTCTAGATAAAAAAAAAATCCAGAATCCAGTTGAAATCCAGGTCTTCTCAATTGAAAAACTAAAGAGACAGATGTAGAAGGCCACACCAAGTTTCATGAGGGGGATAATTAAAGATATCGATGTCAAAAGGTGACCTCGACATATCTGGGGCCTCTTCACTGAGGTGAAGAAGCTTTACCAAAGAAGCAATAGTGTTTAGCAGAACCTTCCAATAAATGAAAATTCAAGTGAGGAAAGGCATCAGCAGAGGAACAATAACAGAAGCAGCCAAGTAGAGCAAAATATATGATTAAAGACCTTGCCTAACCCCACTGTACTTCCAGAGAAGAGTGCTGGCTAAAGAACATCACATGCTCCCCATTGAAATGGTAATAGATACTTTCTAGAAGCTTCACATACAAACATTATCAGTTAATTGAATTCAGATCTAAACCTGCCCTTATGACATGGGACCAGTTAGAAAGTATGTGAAGAGAATTGAGGCCAAAAACCCAGTGTTGGTGTGAGTGCTGCCACATGGTGGTGGTCGGGGACAGCAGCCAGGTGGCCTTGAAAGTGCTTGCAGTGTTTATGAGGGAAAATCACGGGTGAACCTTTCAAGGCCACTCCAGACTGGTCTAAGCTGTTCTTCAGTGCCAACCTAGTTGCACCGATATAGAATATTTCTCCTTGACTTGCATGATGACGTCTAAGGAGCCAGGAAGAATCTTGCATTGGGTAACACATGAGTTGAATGGCCAAATGAGTAAATTGAAACTGCCAAATGAGCTTATTAAAAAAATACAAGCCAAATAAAACTAACTTTTCCAAAAAAATATACAGTACTAAGAAAAATAATACAGGTATATGTAATCAATTATCTTCATAACAACAACACTAACTTCTTTCAAGGCTCTTCAACAAGAACCTACAAACATTATAATTCAAAAATATTTGCCAACAGCACATCTACATCTTTTGATCAATAATTTCAGACTTACTTCATATAGATCTTGTTCAATAAGCACAGTACATAAAAGAAACCTGCCTGCAAGTTTATAAACATCACTTGTCCAGAGTTCTCCAGGCTGTGGCTCTTCCAGTTGTAGCGTCACATCATAGAGACTCACAAGAAGTCCGTTCAGCCCCTCCATGACCGCTCCCAGAGAGAAATATGGCATCAGATCATTTGCACCAACTAGGAACTTGTTTTGTCTAACTTGGCCAGTGAAGTATGGAACATCCCAAGGAGCAAGATCCTGAAATATGGAAGATGAAAGGCATCAATACAGAATTCAACAATAATTAATGCATTGAATGACAAGACAGTGCGATATAATACAGTATATAGGTTTAGTAACTGGAATAGGTGAATGGATAAATACATACAATGGTAAATGCATTGTCAATAGAGAGGAGCTCTGAGTGGCAATCAAACCAGTGCTCCATATCCTCTTCATCCAGATCAGGATCCAGTTTCTTTGACAGTTACACAATGCTTTTTGTCATCTCCTTTACTCTGTTTTTTTCACACACCATGCATGTATGTCTTTAACTTCGTCCCATGACTCACAGACTATGATAATTATCTGAATTGTCAATCTACAGTGGGGTTCCCCTTTCTTGCTGCTTAATTACAGTATCTCCATTTTCACCAACAATGTAATCTTCCTCAACTCCTTGGCAGCTAGCTTGTGTAACACTAATACCACTTCTTATTCATGTCAGCCATTATTCATGATATTACTAGCCAAAAAATAAAAATAGTAATAAAATGTCCTCAGAATGAATACCATTCTCACTTGATCTGAGAAAAAATATTTATGTACAAGCAGTTTGGATAAGACACACTGGTCACAGACATGAAAGCACAGCTGTGACACCACTCATACTGTATGGGCAAGTGGCTACATAATAGTACCTGTTATGTTGGCACCTGTTAGTACTGTACTGCAAACATGGGTTTGGACAAAGATAAATGAATACTGATCGCGTGTTCGCATATAATGTATAGATGTTTGCAGCTTGGAGATTTGAAACCCAGGGACCCACTGTATATCTAACAGGGGGTGCAGGCACATGATTCTGTTTTGATAGCGAGCAGTCTCCTCAGTAGCAGACCGAGTTACGTCTCCACAGCTTTGCCTAGAAGTTGGGGAGGGAATACAAAAGAAAGTTTCTTGTCACTGTAGGAAACGGTGAAACCTAAGCATGGCTCATGCACCGACTGTGAAGGACTTGTTTAGAAAGACCATGTGTAAGGCTATGACACCTTAGGCTAGTTGGGAAATAGATGCATCTAGAATATGAAAATATTTTAAGCGTCTAATGGATATGACAGTGACAATTTTGGATTTTAATTGTTCAACTGTATTACTCCATATATATTGCAAATGACTACACTTCAACATCAAATATGTCTAGTAATAATATCTGAAATACTGTATTTCAAACTGATTTAACAACTTTGCAGTTTGTTATGCAACCTTACCCTTGAACTGCTGTATTGGGCTTTTTTCACAGCATTCATTTCAGCAAAATCTTCCTGTGCTCGGGGCCTTACTTTGTCAGCAAGATGCTTCAAAAAATCTATCACAAGTTCAGGGGTCTCTGCTAAACTGCCATTTACAGCTCTGAAAAAATATCACAACGTAAAATTATCTTCACATATTGCAGTTTGTTTCAACACAATTCATAGTTCACGTGTACTGTATATTACTGTAGCGTATTTACCAACCTGTGTGCATACGAGGGAAATCCACATATAGTTGCCATCTCATGTCTTCCATTTATCATCTCCATGAGCAGAACCTCCTGATGAGGGTCTGGATGCAGGAATATCTTGTACGCAGCTTCGCGAGTAATCTCCGTATGAGCATCTGCATGCAAGCCTGTTACTACAACGTTGTCTCCATCGATGGTAAAACTGTCAAAATTTGTTAAGTTGAGAACCTATTTTCAATTGAATTCTCAACTGAATGAGATACTTTAACAAAACTCAAAATAAATAAGACCTAAAGACACTGGTCGTTCTGACCAACCTAAATAATTACTAAAACATACATTTGTGTAATTCAAGTTAAGCGTAGGATCTGTCAGAAAAGTGAAGTGGCTTGAGTAATTTAAGCCTTGAAATGGTGTGCTATGAATGAAACAAATCAAGAGTTAGACAAGTAGAAATGGACAATATAAGAAGCATGTGTGGAGTTAGAGGAATAGTGTTAGGGATGAAAATGTCATGGAGATATGTATAGTCCAAAAATCAATAACTCACAAGATTGAAGAGAGCATGCAAAGAATTTGAGGATAAGAAGAAATGAGTGTGTGAGGAACCAGGGACCAAGTGTGGACAAAGTGTGGCATAGAGTAAGAAACAAGGCTGAGTGCAAGCAGTTTACAGGAGAGTAAACGTATGTAAGTAATAAGTAAGTGAGTATCGGCTTCACGTGCATGGGGTCCATAGTTTGAGACCCATACAGCCCAGGTGAATGGAATATGTAAGTAATGTGTTTGACAATTCATGAGAAGCAAAGAAAAGTTTGATCTTACAAAGAAGTGCAGTGCTGTTGTGGATGACTGCTGGAATGTGGTAGTACCTGTTAATTCATGATGCTATTTATTGTACTGTAGTATGAATGATATATGTAATGAATGGATGGGTGATATTTTTAATGTTTTATTATTTGATATCTACAACCTTGTTTTACTATCTTACATGTGCTCACCTCTTTTCATGGACAATGAAGCTTCCCTGCCCCACATAAGTGGGTACCGAAGTAATGATAATGATGGGCTTCTACTTTTCCTACTATTTCTGTTACTACTGTACTACAAACAATGACTACAATAATACTTAACTTAATCTCCACAAACAAATATTTGTTTTGATAACAAGTGCAGTAATTGCAAGATGAACAAATGTGGATACTGGCCAATGAAACAAATGAAAAAAGACAACTATGGATGCAAACTAACAATCTATTACAAGTTTAGGATTTAAAGGCAATTAAGATACAATACACCATTTATGACAGATAAGAATATACAGTACTGTAGTATATGCACCATTACCAATATTTATTTCATCCCTCCACACATTGAATTTGGCATCAAAACTTACTGTTGCCTAATACTCTCTGGGAGTTTAACCTTGGGAATAGCTCTGGGTTGAAGGGAACCATTCATAAAGTGTTGACCAAGTGTGAGTATTGATTCATTAAGACTCACAACTCGTTGACGTTGGTCCTCATCCAAATGGATGCCTGTAAGATCATGATAATACATTTAATAAGGCAAAATATACTTTACAGTTTAGCATTTATAGATCAAACATGGCATGAAATAAAAAATGACTGGGAGCTTGAGCATTTTCCCTTATCTGTTTAAAGGAAGACTAATTAATATCTTACATATATGTTACAAATAATGTTTGTATTGTACGGCTAGACTAGCAAAGAAGAGCTTACCTGACTGTTCAAAATCAAAGAGGAAGAGTCTTGCCACATGTTTATCAACTTCTGTAGTGGGGACCTTGTCGCCGTGCTGAACAACTTCTCGTAAGGAATCATATAATTTTCTGTGTGTGTTTAACCTGAAAATTATGTATACATAAGTAAGCATTCACAAATGCACCAGAATAATCTAGATACATTTTGATCAAAGCGAATGCAAACAATATTATGCATAATCTTACTTGGTAGTTCCCACGAAATTATATTTTTTGCCTCATTTTGCTGTATATCACTGTAAGAGAACCAAGCCCTTTAGCTACACTTAGAGCTTTATTAGTATATTTTGGTAGCAGTCTTTCTTGTAAACATGTGTTATTGAATATGACAAGACAGGGTGAGATCAATGATATTAGCAAAAATCTTCTCTGTATTTGTTATGTTCTCCACTTGAGAAGTTGAAAAATTAACTCTCCAAAGTTCATTTTACAGTTTTATTATGGCCTGATGCTAAGAGATGCTTGACCCTGTCAACAAATGCATCTCGACCCTGTCAAAGGCAGCCTCGGGGCATCCGGGGCCTCAAACCAAGAGCGTTGCAGCAACACACACCCAGCAAGCAACGCCGCACCCGCCTGCACCCGATTATCAAGACCAGTGGCCTGGGTGAAGGAGAGCGTGTACCGACAACAATCATCGGACGACTCTGGGTCACAAGAACAAGGACCCAACAGGCAGCATAGCGGAGGCACAACAGGTGAGTGTCACCCTGAGACAAGGGGACAAATCAACCGTCAAACTCGCAGGACGCGAGGGGGGACTCCAGGGACACACCTAGAGGACCACGGAGTGAGCAACAGAGATATTACAGGAAAGAGATGGTTGGGTTGACTGCATCTATCTGGACCTAAAAAAGGCTTTTCGACAGAGTTCCACATAAGAGGTTGTTCTGGAAACTGGAAAATATTGGAGGGGTGACAGGTACGCTTCTAACATGGATGAAAAATTTTCTGACTGATAGAAAAATGAGGGTAGTGATCAGAGGCAATGTATCGGACTGGAGAAATGTCACAAGTGGAGTACCACAGGGTTCAGTTCTTGCACCAGTGATGTTTATTGTCTACATAAATGATCTACCAGTTGGTATGCAGAATTATATGAACATGTTTGCTGATGATGCTAAGATAATAGGAAGGATAAGAAACTTAGATGATTGTCATGCCCTTCAAGATGACCTGGTCAAAATAAGTATATGGAGCACCACTTGGCAAATGGAATTTAATATTAATAATTGCCATGTTATGGAATGTGGAATAGGAGAACATAGACCCCACACAACCTATATATTATGTGAGAAATCTTTAAAGAATTCTGATAAAGAAAGAGATCTAGGGGTGGTTCTAGATAGAAAACTATCACCTGAGGACCACATAAAGAATATTGTGCGAGGAGCCTATGCCACACTTTCTAACTTCAGAATTGCTTTTAAACACATGGATGGCGATATACTAAAGAAATTGTTCACAACTTTTGTTAGGCCAAAGCTAGAATATGCAGCGGTTGTGTGGGGCCCATATCTTAAGAAGCGCACAAAAAACTGGAAAAGGTGCAAAGACATGTTACTAAGTGGCTCCCAGAACTGAAGGGCAAGAGCTACGAAGAGAGGTTAGAGGCATTAAATATGCCAAAACTGGAAGACAGAAGAAAAAGAGGTGATATGATCACTACATACAAAATAGTAACAGGAATTGATAAAATCGATAGGGAAGATTTCCTGAGACCTGGAATTTTAAGAACAAGAGGTCATATATATAAACTAGCTAAACACAGATGCCAAAGAAATATAAGAAAATTCACTTTTGCAAACAGAGTGGTAGATGGTTGGAACAAGTTAGGTGAGAAGGTGGTGGAGGCCAAGACCGTCAGTAGTTTCAAAGCGTTATATGACAAAGAGTGCTGGGAAGACGGGACACCACGAGCGTAGCTCTCATCCAGTAACTACACTTAGGTAATTACACTTAGGTAATTATGGAGCCCCCGTGGGGTTTCCCAGGGCCCTTAGCCTTTGGTACACGCTAAGGGAAGCCCAGGCAGGGTACCGCGAACTGGCGCCCAAATCTACCAACAAACTGCTAAAGCTGAACCCCCGGGACGTGTCCACTCACGGGGGCCAAGAGGGGAGTACCGCCAACAGAAGAATTCGAAAGAAATTCACCTAGAACAGGAAAGGGGGACCATAGTAAAGGCAGACCCCCCACCAGGCAAAAACAAAAGAAAAACCCCGCAAGAGGACAACGTACCCAGACGGAACAGAGCCGGCCGCTGTTAATGGTGAAAACTGGCTGTGCAGTACCCCGCGCCCCTACCAGTGACGAAAACTACCACCTACCCAGAGACAAACCAGGGCAACAAAACCCCAGCCGACTCCAAGGGCAGCCCAGTACCGAGCAGTAAAGGACACAGCGGAGGCAGAACCCAAGGTGACTTGTGGAAGGTGGCCCCAAGCCCCAAGGGCAGTACTTACAGGGCACCTAGGGAAGATTGCCCTAGGCACATGCAGCCTGAGTACCGTGGAATCTTACTCCTGGCTCACACCCCACCAGTAGAGACAGTCCACACCACAAGGCACAGAACTGAAACAAAAACCGGAGCCAGAGGCACTCGACCAGCCAGTAATACCATCAGCCAAGAACTGCCAGTTGGATCGCCGGCATGGAGGGTCTGGGGCTCCCCCTTCCCCCTCTCTGGGAGGGGGGGGGGTTGTGCAGACGGTGGCGCGGCGACGTGATGACGTCATGCTAGTTTGATAATTTTGTTTGGGAAGTTTTGTCCACTCGTTCGGCTTTCGGTAGCAATAATTTCACCAGAATAGGGGTTTGTTTTGGGGCACCTACCTTTCTGGGTGCCTGTCCCGGTGATGGCAGACATAGAATGCTCCCAATCACAAAGGGGTTTCTACAGGCCATTGTTCCTCGTGCCTCTCTGAGGGGGCAGGTTCTGGCTCGTGGTCCCCGGTAGGCAAGAACTCCTAGCACTTTGATTGATGCCAGAAAGTTATACATATCCATTCAGCCTGGATAGCTCCGAGGAGCCACGGGCTCCCCACAGAAAAGGGGATTTGAGCCCGACTTGCCAAGTCTAATTTGGCTTCAATTTTTCTCCTTTCTTTATTTACTTAATTCTCCTTTTCCTACTTACCCTCACTCAATTCTCTGCTTTCTTTGTTTAGTTTTTTCTTTCATCCAAAGCAGATGTTACTTTTAGCTCCCATTTTTCATGCTTTACATTTTTGTACTTGCACCTCACCTCTTCTCCAACTTCACGTACACTGTGGCCTTATAATGGGTTCCTTCCTCCATATGACTCCTTTCCTTTTTTAACATTTGCAAGTCAAGCTATTTATCAACACATTTACTGTTTGACCTCAAATTCCTCTTTAGTTAACAATTTTACAAGAATATTAATAAATCCCTGTCAAGTCCGTTACCAGAGGATAGTGAATGAGAAATTATGTTTTATCCGTAAATTTTTCCAACTGACTTCAGAATTTCCAAGAAATTCTCCCAACAGTGTATTCATATACAGGTAGAAATTATGGAATATACTGATTACTTTTATCACAACTCCTGCTTATAGTAAAATAAGTAAATATACACCATATGTAACACTAATAAACCATGAAGATAATGCAAATTAAAATTATGCACAAATAATGAAGGTAAAAAAAAACAGCGTTGAATGTAATGAAACGCCATTTTCTGGGTGAGACCCGGAGGCTGCCCGGACCTTACCAGGCTGATATGCTAATGTCAGACTTTGTATCAGTCATGTGTATGGAGTTCTAGGGCCTACCGGGGACCACAGCAAGAACCGGCCCCCTCAGAGAGGCAAGGGGAGCAATG